>JAWZYT010000848.1:70000-103668 GCA_034508575.1 Petrolisthes manimaculis | reverse complement strand
TCTCTTTCTCTCTCTCTCTCTCTCTCTCTCGTGTACTGTACTGCTTTCCTCTACTGCAGTGTGTACAATAGGCTACTCACCCTTCTACGCTTTGTACTACCCATGCTCTCTCTCTGTATGTTGTGGCTTTCTTCCTCCATTTCTTCCCTCCCCCTACCCCCCATTTCTCTCCACTCCCTCCCTCCTTCCCTCACCTGTTGCTTAGGGCTGAATATTTGTCGATTCTCTCTCCCTCCTTCCTTGTACTGTATGTCTTCTCATCCCCCCCTATTTACTCATCTCTTACTCCGTCACTCATTCACCTACAGTAGTTACTCGCACTCAGATTAACTCATCAACTTAGATTCAACTCGGTTCCTTGCGTGTGCCTAAAAAAAATACAGCGAGAACGTAGCAAAAAAAAAAAAAAAAAAAAAAAAATCGCTCGCTACTTTGCTCATAGATCCGTAAAGTATGTAAACATTTAGAGGAAAGTAGCGATCAATACGTTATAAAGGGGAAGTACAGTGTAGGTAAATTCTTCTGAAGCAACTGTGTAGGATATTCCTCCAAACTATTTCAAGCAACAGTGCCACCATTATTTTTGGTGTTCATATGGTCCTGTTTATTGGCATACTTTGGAGGAATCATGGCACTCCATTAAGGAACAGTAAGAGGAAAAGAAGTACACACACACTCTCTCTCTCTCTCTCTCTCTCTCTCTCTCTCTCTCTCTCTCTCTCTCTCTCTCTCTCTCTCTCTCTCTCTCTCTCTCTCTCTCTCTCTCTCTCTCTCTCTCTCTCTCTCTCTCTCTCTCTCTCTCTCTCTCTCTCTCTCTCTCTCTCTCTCTCTCTCTCTCTCTCTCTCTCTGATCCGGTACGCATCCTTATTACTTCCTTCACCAGAGTCGAACAAAAAAAGTGGTAATAAAAAAAAGCGTCTGGTGATGATCCTGTTAACGGAGGTGAACGGATACGGCCTCAAGGTTAAAGTTATATTGATTACAGGTGTGTGTGTGTGTGTGTGTGTGTGTGTGTGTGTGTGAGAGAGAGAGAGAGAGAGAGAGAGAAATACTATGTGGGTCAGGTTTAGGATGCTTGTGGCCGTTATAAATATATTTCATGCATTTTTAGGTTGAAATTCTTAAAACGATGACTGATTAGATATCTCCACACACATTATCTTCATCATCATCATCAGAGGTATAGGCTAGATTTCCAACGTTCTCCAGCTTTTATTCTAATTCTGTTTCCTCCTTCCCCCCCCCAAAAAACACGTTCATTGTATTCTAATTTCCAAGGGCGTAACTTTTTCGTTCATCCTCATCCTCCTCTTCTATCTTGTTTTCTTTTTTTCCTGGGGTGTATAGGGCAACTTCGACGATTTAGGACGAAGTAAATCTTGACCTGAGGATGAAGAAGGAATGAGGCCCAGCTTTAGTGTGGTAGAGAGAGAGAGAGAGAGAGAGAGAGAGAGAGAGAGAGAGAGAGAGAGAGAGAGAGAGAGAGAAAGAGAGAGAGGCGTGAGAGTGAGGTCAGGGGTCAGGTTATTTATAGTTTAGGGAGAAATACAGTGTTGGTAAATCCGGAACAAATGAATCCTCAAACTATTCCAAGCACAGGACACCATTATTTTCTATTTATTTGGTCATGTTTCCTGGCATACTTTGGAGGAATCAAGGTACTCCAATGTAACAAAAGTGAATTAACCCCTTAAGCCTGTGTTTTGTGGAGCCTAGCGATGTGGGGGGGGGGGGGGGTGCAGACAAAAAAGGGCATGGGTGGGCTGGGTGGGGGACTTCGTGGGTGGTGTGGGTGTGGAGTGGGTGAGGTCATAATGAAGTGGGGTGTGTGTGGTTGGTGGGTGATATGGAATGGAGTAAATGAGAAGTGGGATGGGTTGAGATTTTTATGAGAAAGGGGGAAAGGGAGAAGTAGGAAGTGTTGGAAGTTTGATAGAAAGGGAGAAGTGGGATGGGTTGGAAGTTTGATAGAAAGGGGGAAAGGGAGAAGGAACAAGGGAATACGTGAGGCAGTGGGAAGAAAGGGGGATGTGATGATGATAGGATATAAAGGGGACACCAGGAGGAATCAAAGAGAGGAACCAGTGAGTGTAGAAAGGGGAAGGGGAGTGGCTGGCTGGCTGGCGTGTGAGTGGAGTGGAACGAAGGAGAGGTAAAGATGAGGCTGGAGAAAAAAGTGAGAGAGAGGAGGGAGGGGGATGACACTGGGGAGGGGCATAAGGTAAAAGTTCAGGAAATAGGAGTGGGGGAGAAGTAGGTGGTGGTGGAGGTGGAAGGTGTTGTGTAATGTGTGTGGTTAAGAGTTCACACACACACACACACACACACACGAGAGAGAGAGAGTCAATAATTATGTAACATGAAGACCCACAGTTAAGGAGTACAATTAGCTTAGTACATGAATGATAATTATATAGGTGAGACAGAAGTACAATTATAATAAAAAGTTATTTAAGCTTCTTATGGACAATAGGCTACTAGGAAACTATAAAATTGTGCCTCCTTTTACCACTACAATTTCTCCTCTCCCCAACACACACACACACACACACACACACACACACACACACACACAGAGAGAATGCCAAACCCAGTCGGTAAGAGGCCAGGAACACGATAAAAGAAACTAGGCTGTCTGTCCGTGGTCATAAGGTCGTCTGTTGCCTACCATAACATGGCGGTAAAGACTGCAGAGGTGTTGGCAAGTGTTGTAGTGTCCTCGTGTTTTTTTTTTTTCCTGTTTTTCTTTTTTATATAATTGTATGTGTGTAAGTTTAAAATTGGTTCAGAGAGAGAGGACCGGGGAGAGGGGGGGGGACACTTGGCACTCTGATAATCAGGATTTTAACTAGTCCTTACTCTTTCTTACTCTTGCACGTAATGAGAACACAAACACACACACACACACACACACACACTAAATGCAAACCGTAAATTAGTAGGAATTAGTTTATGTTCGTTTGGATGAAAATATTATAATTCATGAAAGAATCTTAAGACTGACAGTAAATTGGTTAGAATATTATATCGTGTGTTCGTATGGAAAAATATTTATAATTCGTGAAAGAAACTCAATACTGATCGTAAATAATTAAGAATATTATCTATATGTATGTACGTATTGTTTACTCAAACCCTTGGAACCATTAACTTCAAAGCGGATGTAATATGGAAGGGGCCGAGATAGGGATGTACCGTACCGTATAATTTATAGACCTGGAGTATAATGAGTGTCTGGTTAGTTGGCTGGCGGCTGACCCTTCACTGTGAATATACATATCCCCCCCTTCCCTTCTCTTCCCTTCCCTTCCCAGGCCCTCTATGCTGTAGGCCTTCCTTGTTGAATTTCACTAGGCCAGTCCATAGATCATCCCCAGCAGCTCTTCATTCGTAGTTCACTCTCTCCTCCACGTCCTTCCCACCACCATAAGCTACTCTACTCATCCTTTCACTCTCGTATTCCATCCTCCCCATTCCACTTTACTCATCCTTTCACTCATCTTCCCTTAACCTTATCACATTACTACTACGACTACAACAATTACAACAACAACAGCTACTACTACTACTATGCAACCTCTACCCATTGATTTTCTTACAACATTAGATCAAACCTTACTGTCTTCGGGTTCTATCATTCCTCTAACTTTTAACCCTCCCACACCAGTCCACCATAATCACTTCCAACCAACCCAGGCCTGCTCTCTCCACTCCCTAATCCACCCAACTCTATCCACATCTAAGCCCCAGCCTAGTCGAGTGGATCTTCCTACTCCCTGTCTCGATTTCCACCACAGTCCCCATCTCAATTCTCCTACTAGCCTACCCAAACTATCTTCACTCCCTATACTCCTCAACTTGCTGTGCCTCCTTAGCCTCATTTTATATCTCACCTCACCTCCCTCCCCTCTCTTTCTCACACCTCTCCCCTCTCTTTCTCACACCTCTCCCCTCTCTTTCTCTCACCTCCCACCCCTCTCTCACACCTCCCACCCCTCCTCTCACACCTCTCTCCCTCTCACACCTCTCTCCCTTCACTCGTTCACCTCACGCCCCCCCCTCTCCACCCCCCCATTCATCTTCCCACTCCTTCTTGAGTACAAAGAGCAACAGAGCCGTGAATACTGACACTAGTGTTTGCTTTACGACAGGAAGCACACACCAAAAAAATGTAAACAAGGTAGCAACAAAAAGTAAGCATAACAAACAGTAAACACAGGCAGTGAAGGGGAAGCAAAGCAGCATTCTTAGGGTATCCTCTCACTCGACTCGACTACCTCCTCCCAGTGATGCACTGTACTTTTTATTTTTGCTTCTCGATCGTGTTAAGAGGAACTTGACTGAGCCTCCTTGTAGAATGTAGCTCACTGGAACCACGTTTGTTTGTTTGATTATTTATATTGCTGCCTACTTACTTGCTGTCATCTCTTTTTCCTTTTTTTCACTATGTATTATTTACCTTTTATTATTATTGTTATTGTTATTACATTCTCCACTTACATGCACTCCCCCACACCTTTATTTTTTCCCTTCTGTTTCCTCTTTACTTTCTCTCACGGTCCTTATTTCACAAGTATATTCTTTCTCTCTATCAAAAAAAAAAAAAAAAAAAAAAAAAAAAACACACACGGTTCCGCCCTTCCTGCATTTCCTCACATTGTTGTTGATACTTCCCTTCACGACCTCTGGGGATTTTACCATTATGCTGCTGGGGAAGGATTTGTGGGAAAGAACTACATGTTATTATTATATACAAAACAATACAACAAGGGTAATTGGGGAAAAAAGTAAGGGAATATAATTGATGGAAAAAAGTAGGGGATAATTTGTTTGACGTTGTGGAAGAGTAGTGGTTTGGGATGGGAATTTAGGGAGGGGGAGGGGAGGGGGATGAACGTGGTGGTGGGAGGGGGAAAGTAGAGGAAGGAGAAAAGGTGATAAGTTGGAGTGAAAATATTATTGCATGAGAGGAAAGAAGGAGGTGGAGGAAGATGTTAATGAAGTGAGTGGAGAAATCTCTTATATGGAAAGAAAGAGGTGTTTGTTTTTATGACAGGATGTAAAAACTGTAAACAAGAGGGTGAATGAGGAGGATGTATGTATGTATACAGGGCAAGGACCTCGCCTCAGCCTGGGAACATTATAATAGAGGAAAGTGCAGGTGTTTTGTTGACCTGTTGTAGACTTTTAGATTTAGGTACAATCATTATCGATAACTCCTGTTGCCACTCCCTGTCAGATGCTGTTGTTGCTGCTGCTGATGATGATGATAATTATGCTGTGTAGATTATGACAAAAACAATTATCTGGAGTGTATGTATGTGTATGAATCTTTTGGGAGTGAATGAATCAAGTATGTCTCATTCATACACGACGACCCCTTGTCTTGATTAATATCATAGGTACTGGTACTTGTAACCAGTAGACCACTAACCAACCTTTGTTTCATCACCATCCATCCACCTACTTTTCTCCTTCAGATTAGCACATAGCCTACTGTACTTCACCTCCTATCTGTTCACCCATTTCCCTACATACCATCACTACCACTCCTCCCTACTCACCTATTTCCCTACATACCACTCCTCCACACTCACCTATTTCCCTAAATACCACTCCTCCACACTCACCTATTTCCCTACATACCACTCTTCCCCACTCACTCACTATCCCCCTCACGTCTCACCCAACACACACACACACCACTTCCACACTAACCACTACAACTAACCACCATTACCTTTACCTTGCCACGAACCTCCATTACTGTCTCCCAAAGCCACCACTTCATATAGAACGTGACAAGTTTGAGGCAGAACACCCGACAGTTAGAAGGAAAGTCAGTCAGGACGTGGTGGGAGAACTGGAAGAAGAAGAAAGGGGAGGGGTAATGGTGGGGAAAAGAAAGGGAGAGAGAGGTGATGATAATGGAGGAAAAAGAGAGGGATGAGTGATGGTAGAAAGAAGGTCGAGGGGAAGAAGAAAGGGGAGTGGTGATGATTGGGAAAAGAGGGTGAAGGGATAATGGTGGGGTGAAAGGAGGGATGAACGTGGGGTGAAGAAGGTGGAGAGAAGGGAGGGTAATGGTAGGGGGAAGAAAGGAAGGCAGGAGAAGGAAAGAATACCAAAGAATACACAGGACTTTCAAATAACAACATACCGTACCTACCTACCTGCCTACGTGCCTATTGGCCCTTAAGATTATTGCCAAGAAGTACAGCAAGTTTAAATAATGCTTGATTTAAGAGTTAGAATAAAACAACGTATTTGAATCAGTAAGCAGGAGTGAGAGGGAAGTAGAGGTAAGGAAGAGGTGATAGATAAATATATAAACTTGAAATCAATGGAAGTTAGTGGTTAAGATCAAGGGAGGGAAGGAAGGAGAAAATGTCAAGTAGGGCTGCTGATGGAAGTGAGTCCAGAGAAAGTAAAGACGAGAGAGAGAAGAGGAGGGGTGGGGGGAAGTAGAGGAGAGAAAGCGAGGTACGAGAGAGAGAGAGAGAGAGAGTCAGATAAGAAAGAACAGTGGAGAGATGGGATGATTGTGAAGAGGTGTAGAGAAAGGGAGGATGGAAGGAAGAAAAAGTTGATGTAGAAGTGGATAGAAAAGAGAGGAAGTGAAGCGAGTAAATCCAGTGTAAAGGTTAAGCAAAGAGGGTGTACCTATAGAATATTGGAGTAGATGTGGCTTTTGAGAATGTTATAACAAGAGGAAGGAAGAGTTGTTATGGTTAAGAGATGAGAGGGATGACTGTGTTTATGTATTGTATGTCGATGATTATAGTAAAGATATCAATGGTCTCACTCAATAATAATAATAATAATAATTGTGATGATCTTAACGATGGTACGGTTGGTAAGGTCTTATTTCCGAGTGACATGGAATTCAGAATGTATTAATTTAAGACCCACATATCAAGCAGATGATTTATTGGAGATACGACACTTTCTCTCCCGCCCGGACCCTCTTCAGTCTGTGGAGGAGAGAATGGAAGAGAAGGCTGGAGTGGACGGGTGAGATGAAGCGAAAAGAGAGACGATAAAATGTATACCCGTGGTAGCTAAATATTTATGTAGCCTTGTGTAGTGCTCTTGTTAATAAATTGTTGGGTGTAGTGATTAGCCTTAACAACACACACACACACACACACACACACACACACACACACACACACACACACACACACACACACACACACACACACACACACACACACACACAGTGGGGTAGTGACGGTTCTAGCACTACCATAAAGGAAAGGACACGCAGCAGGTAATTCCCAGACAAAACACACATGCATTACACACACTCAGACAATACACTGCGTTGCCTAACACACACACACCAAGCATAAACATAAAACACAGGCATAAAACATATGCGATATCACAGCAGTATATTTGCTATGTTTCTCACCCATGAAAAGTTTAAAACACACAGCAATAGGGGTGGAGGGGGATTAAGGAAATTATATCATACGAAAACGTACGAAGGGAGGGAGTTGAAGAAGAAAGTTAAGGGACCCTGTGATGTAGTCAGAAAATAGGAGGAGGAAAAATGAGTCCTTTAGATATTGCCACGAAACTCCACCTATTGTAACCTATATGGAAGGAGCTTGTTTCGTGGCATGGTCAGGAGGAATCAAAAGCCTCCAATATTCATACACGATCACAGGGTCCTTAATTAAGGGAGGGTTGAAGTTGGGCTGAGGAAAGTGTGTGAAGGGAGAGACTGGAGAGAAAAGTGGCAGAGAGGAAGAGGGCTAAGTAAGAGACGGAAGTGGAAGACGAAGGAGTTTGTTAAAGAGGAAAGTGGAAGAGGAGCTTAAATAAGAATGGAAAAGTGGAGGGTGAAGAGGAAGGTAAGTAAGGTGATGAGGTGTCTGGAGGAGGAAGTAGGTGGTGGGGGAGGGAGGGAACGGAGGTAGAGAGGGTTGAGAAGGAAGAGGTAGGTAGGGAAGGAGGGGAGGTGACTGGGAACAAAGGAAGAACGCTCTGTCATCAGCTGTAAATGCCCCCTCCCTTCACCCCCATCCTCTTCTCCCACCCCCACCCCACCCCACCCCACGCACACCTCCTTCCACTTCACTCCATTCCACTCCACTCTCTTATCTTACTCTCCACACCCCTTTCCTTACTCCACACCCCTTTCCTTACTCCACACCCCTTTCCTTACTCCACACCCCTTTCCTTACTCCACACCCCTTTCCTTACTGCACACCACTTTCCTTACTCCACACCCCTTTCCTTTCTCTCCTCTACCCTTTCCTTTCTCTCCTCTACCCTTTCCTTTCTCTCCTCTACCCTTTCCTTTCTCTCCTCTCCCCTTTCCTTTCTCTCCTCTCCCCTTTGCTTCCTTTCCACTCCCATTTCCTTTCTCCACTCTCCTTTCATTTCCTTTCTCTCCACCTCCTGTCCTTTTTCTTCACTCTCCTTTCATTTCCTTTCTCTCCACCTCCTGTCCTTTTTCTTCACTCCCCTTTCCTTTCTCTCCACTCTCCTTTCCTCCCACCTCCACAGCCCTTTCCTCCCACCTCTACTCTTCCACCACCACTAAACCAGATGAACCCTGGCATTGTATGAAGTCAAGTTGTAAAGTGAGCAAGTTCCAGGAATTATACTCTTAATGCTTATATATAAACTGGTGTAATAGTCAACTCCGGCGTTAAAGTGTAAATAAAACAACAGAGGAATACGCATTTAGAGAGTTTAATAATACAGAGTACTTACTGTAATGGACCTAATGATGTTGTTGATGGATATGGTAGTTCCATTACATATGTACTGGAAGGGACCCCCGAAGATTCATAAGTCATACATAGATAGATATACATAGACCTTACAGTCCAAACGTGGTGGTGATCTGGCCTTATTTAGAATTAGAAATAGGTAAACAGAGAGAGAGAGAGAGAGAGAGAGAGAGAGAGAGAGAGAGAGAGAGAGAGAGAGAGAGAGAGAGAGAGAGTTGCTGTAGGCCTTAGGTTTTATGTTGAGTGTTGAAGTGGCTGGGGATGGATAAGCGTAGGGAAAGTTAAAGTGGAAAGGAAAGAGAAGGGTGGGAGAGAAAGAGAGAGAGGAGGAGGGAGTGGGAGGGGCATGCGAAGTGAAGGGGAAATGGGTAGTTATTTATAGATTATGGAAATGACGGATGAAAATATAACTAGAGAAAGGGGAGTCGAGACAGACAAGAGGAAGATCAACACTGAATATTGAGTATTATGGATGGAGGAGACTAAAGAGCAGAAGACAACGACGACCACGGCAATAACAAACCCATTCCAGCCTGGCTTTTAAACCCATATTAATTTCTTTTGTTTCACCTGTTTAAAAAATATAATAAAAATACTCCTATCTCATCACACCCCATAAAAAAATGTACTTGAAAAGCACGGGAGTGAAATAAGACAGAGAGGAGTGGAATGAAGTAAGTTAACGAAAGGAAGTGTGGAGTAGTGACAGGGATTGGGAGTAGTGGATCAGGGAAAGGGATTGGGAGTAGTGGATCAGGGAAAGGGATTGGGAGTAGTGGATCAGGGAAAGGGATTGGGAGTAGTGGATCAGGGAAAGGGATTGGGAGTAGTGGATCAGGGAAAGGGATTGGGAGTAGTGGATCATGAGAAGGGATTGTGTTAATGATTAGTGATGATGGCCATAGAAGGAATAAACAAGATGAGGAAGGAAAACAACTAAAGTGGGAACAGAAAAGTGAGGATAGGATGGATGGATTGGAAAGGAGTGGAGTGATTGGGGTTTTGTGTGGATACGGATTGTTTTGTCGGTCAGAGAAGGTTGACGAAGAAAAGAAAGGAAGGAAGGAAGGAAAGAGAGGCAGACATGAAACAGAACGGTGGCGGTGAGGTTGGGAAGGAATGGACCGGCTTGGTGGTGTTAAGTGAAGTGGAAGAGGCAAGAGAGAGAGAGAGGGGTAGGTGGGGTTGGGGAGGTACTGAAGGCCAGGAGAGGAATGAACGCCTGTGTGTGTGTGGGTGGAAGGGTAAGGAGGGATGGGGGGAGGAAAGAGAGTGAGGATTGGAGGAAGGAAGGTGAATGGACGAAATAAATGGAGGTGTGTGTTTGTGTGTGAGAGAGAGTGAGTGAGTTTGTGAGGGGGGATAGGATTGAAGTGAGAAGAGAAGGAGCTAACAAAGGAGATAAAAAGAATAAAGAGAGACTAAGTAAGAACAAAGGATGGAGACAAGAGAGAGAGAGAGAGAGAGAGAGAGAGAGAGAGAGAGAGAGAGAGAGAGAGAGAGAGAGAGAGAGAGAGAGAGAGAGAGAAGACATTGTGAAAGGATAACAGTGAGGAGAAAACCACAAAAGGAAGCGAGAGTGAAGAATAGTGAGTGTGTGGAGATTGAAAAAGAAGGAAAGGTTGTATACGGGAAGTGAGAGGGAGGAAAGGAGTCCTGGAGGAGAGAGATAAGGACTTTGAGAAACGAGAGGGTGGAGGACAGAGGAAAGGAAGCATTTAATGGAGGAAAGGAATGGAATGGGAGTGGCTGGAAAAGATGACTGAGAAAAAAGTGGATGGGGGGACATAATAAGAAAGGAAGTGGTTAATGGTGGAAAAAGTGCCCTCCCATTCTCTCTTTCCTTTCCCCTGTCTGTTCCCCACCAGTACCGGTAACCCCCCTTCCTATCCCTTGGTTCCCCTTTAGCTGTGTACCCCCTTCATCCATGTCAACCAACCCTCTCTCGAGTTCCTCTGCAAAAACAATCCTTCTGTCTCTTCCATTCTCCCTCCCGTTTCTTCCAGTGCACTCATACCTTCCTTCCTTCTTCCAGTGCACCCATACCTTCCTTCCTTCTTCCAGTGCACCCATACCTTCCTTCTCTTCCATTCCCCCATACCATCCTTCTTCCATTCCCCCATACCTTCCTTCTCTTCCATTCCCCCATACCATCCTTCTTCCATTCCCCCATACCTTCCTTCTCTTCCATTCCCCCATACCTTTTTTCTTCCATTCCCCCATACCTTCCTTCTTCCATTCCCCCATACCTTCTATCAGTCTCTTCCATTATGATACCCCTTCCAGTTCTTTTATTTCCTCACCACACACCTCGTTTCATTTCATTCATCTCATCCCATCTCTTCCCACCTCCAACCTTCCATCCCCCTCAACTTTGTCCACCACCAAGTAATTCCACACTTAGCCTACACTGCTTGAGGATGTAGGTTTTTGCTCCTGGGTGTGTGGGTATGGGGGAGGACGGGAGGAGTTGCCAAAATTGATGAGAGATAAGAAATACATAATACCATTCCATCGATATTCTGGCTTCGATCTCCTCTTTTTTCCCATCGGGTGAAGAAGATGATTAATGATTGCCGGGGAAATGTCAGAATGTGAATCTAGGTCCGTGGTATTTGTTTCCCAGTTTTTGTGTTCACATAAGTACGACGACAACAATCTCCAGCATCTGATCATAAACTTAAGGGAACTGTGATGAATTGAAAAGGAAATAAGATCATGGTATTGTGTTGTGGTGTTGTGGAGACAGAGGCTGTGTGATGAGAATGTGATAGTGTCATGAGGTTGAATGAGTAAGTAAGGGTGGGATAATTATGAGTGGAAATGAGAAAATATGTTCATAAGAAAAATGTGGTATAATCCATTTTTTTTTTTTTTTCAACTTGTAAGTAACATGGCCTTAGATATATACACGTTTCTCAAGCTTATCAGTATTTATGCGTTGCAGAGAAGATACAAGTTGTGTATTTAGTGTAATTAGTCTTGGGTTGTATTATATTTACCGAGAAGGCCAAGAAATGAAGTGAGTGAGCCAGTACAGATTTGTTAAGTTAATAACAACAACAACCAAACTAAAAAAAAAAAACACTACAAAACTAAAAACAACAACATCAACAACAACAAAACAAAAATCAACACTAACAACAACAGCAAAACAAAAATCAACACTAACAACAACAGACCTAGAGTATAGCGGTTGATGGAACTACATAGATACTAACAACATTGGTGGGTGGATGGGTGGGTGGATAGAGGTTGTCCTTGGTCACCAGTTACATGGGGTTACATACATTAACTGTGTGTGTGTGTGTGTGTGTGTGTGTGTGTGCTTGGATGTTATGTAGGAAAGAAATTTGGACTACTAATAGGAGAGGAAAACTATCTAATATCACCAATAATATGCTCAAATTGTTAGTTGTTATTATTATATGTTTTAGCCAATGGTGGGTTAAGGAAGATAGGAAGGGTGGGAGGCTCAAGGTGAATTGACCCTGTATATTCTCAAGGCAAGTAAGTAAGGTGGGAAGTTACAAGGTAGATAACGCTACTTCACAAATTGGGTGGGTGGGAGGGTGGGCAGACTTGGATAGTAACAACATCAGTGAAAAGGTACTGTCTCTATCCCATTTATCTAGCGGTGTGTGATGATGAGTTTATAAATTATTAATATTCTTAGTCAGGGTCACAAATTGGGTAGGTGGGTTTCGATGGTTACAGTTTTGGTGAAAAGTCTTGTCTCTATCCCAGTTCTCTTGGTGGTGTCAAAATCGACTAATTTTCAGTGCACTAAAATCGCTTTCAACAGACCAAGAATATGCTTTGGGTTAAGTTAGCCTCGATCTGGACCTCAATAACGAGCATGAAACCTATGTCCAATATCGGAATATACAGTATAATTAAAAAAACACAAACAAGATTCAACAAACATGTTATTGCACAACACTGAATTTAGACAGGGTGGAGACAGTACTTTTGACCTTGACTCGACCCAACCACTACTAGAGGGTGGAATAAAAACTTAGGTAATAATCGAACGTGTTTCTTTTTCACTTAATGGATGTGGTTGTTACTAAGCAACCAATATTATAGTATTAATATTTGGTTAATATTTAACTTTCATTTCAGTAAGGCATTGTTACCAGGTTGTTATTTAAGCAGACCAGAAGCCTTGTACCATTTATTTATTTATATTTTTTTATGGGTAAACTTTAAGGTTACAGAAATCTTCAAACTATGTCACTTAACAGATCCCTTCTTAGTAACATTGATGGAGCAAATTCATAAAGTTTCTCATAACTGATAATTAACATTCCAATATTTATTATTATTATTATTATTATTTCCAAACAATAATTCTAACCATAATATTTCTCTTTCAGGTAAGTGTCAAAGATGGTGATACAGTTCAGTAGGTATGGACAAGAGTGACTGTTGTTGTTGTGAGAAGTATAGCCTAGTGTGCAACCGTTCGTATGAGGGTAAGACAATACTACTGTTTCTTATTCTCGTTCCCCCTTTTTTTCCTTGGTAGTTTGGTGGTAGAAGGTAGGAAGAGGAAACCACTTTACTGTCAGTCATCGTTTATGTCTGTTAAGATATGGTGATTTTGTTCGTTTCCTTATTGTTTCGAGTTATTTTTATCGATACTCTACAAACTCTCAATCCAGTCTCCTATTTCTGCATCTCAATTACTCGTCTCTTCATATCCATTTATTTTCACGGTGTTGTCTCGATCCTCATTTATATGCTTTCTTCCTCTATTATTATTCCCACATCCCTTTATTTTTATTATCTTCTATCACCTGTTCCTTCTCCCTCCCTCCTTACATTCCTCTACCTCAGCTGCCGACGTTATGTTATCTTCACCTGCTGTTCCCCTACCCCCAACACCTAGCCCTGACACTTTCCTACTGTCCACACCTGTCTCTCCCACCTCTCACAACTTTACCTGTCCTCAGCTGCCCCTCCCCATCCTCTCACATCTTCACCTGTCTTCCCCTCCCCCTCACAACTTAAACTGCCCTCCCCTGCCCCTCCCCTCCCACCTTCACCTGCCCTCCCCTGTCCTGCCCCTCCCCTCACACCTTAAAACTGCCCTCCACTGCCCTGTCCTGCCCCTCCCTCCCATCACACCTTCACCAGCCCTCCCCTGCCCCTCCCATCACACTTTCCCAACCTATCCTCTCAATCATTCTACCTCCCTCGCCCCTTCGTCTACCCTCACCTCTTTTGTTCTCTCTTCACTCTTGTCATCTCACCCCGTCATTCCTTCACTCGGGTCATTATTAGTTAGCCCCACCATCACCGACACTCACTCCTCTATATTTTCTTTTCGGTCGTCACAACATCAGAAGCCTTTCCTATTCTTCTCTCACCTCACTCCATCACCTCTCAAATCTTCCCTGTCCATGCTATCACCTTTATCCACTCCTTATCAAGCCCCACCATCACTTGACCCATCATTTACATTCACCATTTTATTATTTAGTTTGTTTTTGTCCCTATTGTCGTCACCTCAACCCATCCCATCCCATCCCATCCCACCATCACCTTCACCCATTAATATTTTAGCCATCTATCATCATCTTTTCCCTCACCATGCACCATTAATTATTATTATTTTCCCTTGACTCCTTCCTCCAGTTCGCCACTACCAACTGCACTCATCTTCATTAGTCCCTCGCCTCACCCTTCTGCTGGTTCCTTATTGTATTCTCTGCACGCTTCTTCCTGGGACGTGGGGATGCCAGGGATGTCCACACGTGTATCATTACTCTCTCTCTCTCTCTCTCTCTCTCTCTCTCTCTCTCTCTCTCTCTCTCTCTCTCTCTCTCTCTCTCTCTCTCTCTCTCTCTCTCTCTCTCTCTCTCTCTCTCTCTCTCTCTCTCTCTCTCTCTCAAGTGCCATAATTTTCCCTCTTCCCTTTATATATATATGTTTATATATATACCTTTTCCTCCATTTCCACATACCCTCAATCATTTTTTCCCTCTCCACTTAACCTCTTTCATTCTATTTTCCTCTCTTCCATTTTTATTCTTCCTTCCATCCACCTCATTCATCTTTTCATTTCCCTTATTTATGGTTATTTCCCTCTTCGTAACTTATCTCTACGCTCTAATGTCTTCAGTTTATATTATCCTTTTCAACTGTTTCCTTTTATTCATTCCTTGTTTCTTTCCTCCCCTCCCTTCACTTACTCCCCCCTCCCTTGGTTCTCCTTCCCTCTCTGCTATTCCTTTCTCTCATGCTATTTCTGGTTGTGTATGCTGTTCCCCCTGACCCCATATGCCCCTTCCCCCCCTCACTCCCACACGAACAATCCCGCCTCAGTCAGTCACTCCCCTTCTCTCTCTCTCTCTCTCTCTCTCTCTCTCTCTCTCTCTCTCTCTCTCTCTCTCTCTCTCTCTCTCTCCTCATTCCATCCCTTCCTATTCCCGCTTGTTTCTTCGTCTCCCTTCCCTTCTCCTTTACTTCTCTGGGTCTCGCTTCTATTACCTTCTGGTGCTGCTGCTGCCTCCTGGCTTCCAATCCTCATTTCTTCCACCTGCCCATTCTCGTATCTCATTTTTCATTTCTCATTTGTTTACCTCCCAAGTCCCAACCCTCGTTTTTCTCCCCGGCCGCCCACTCTCCACTCCCATTGTTGCTCTCTCTCTCTCTCTCTCTCTCTCTCTCTCTCTCTCTCTCTCTCTCTCTTTATTTCCCTCGCACCGTTCCTCGTTCGCTATTTCTTCGTCTCATATATTTCATCCTTTTACCTCTCATAGTTTTTCGTATTTTTATTATCTTTCCTCGTCCCGTTTTCTTCAAGTCTTCCGCATCCACTTTTTTCATCCCTTTTTACTCAACCTTTTTCCTTTCTTGCTCCACCTTTACCCTCCTTTTTTGTTTGTGTGTGTGTGTGTACAAATTTTGCAATTCACAAAACTCCTCACTGTTTTACCGGACACATTGTTTTTTTTATTATTAATTCGCCTCATTAGAATTTCCGTCGAATCATCAATTAATAAAAGAAAAAGAATAAAACAGGGAGAAGTTGCGCCACTCAAATCCAGAACACAAAACCCAAACCAGTTCTTACCAAAGAGAATAAAAAAATAAAATATATAATGAAAAAAACCGACCGAAAGCAGTTTTGTACTTCACCCTACCGACCGTTCTTTCTGGTGACCGGTGGGTGGTGTAAAGACTGTTCCAGATTTAACCGTTTTTTGTGTATAGACGAGTGCATAATGTTTTGTCGCCACTTCTCATACACCTCTTGCCCCATTCCTCCCTCTTTTCTGCAACTCATTAATTAAGGGAGAGGTTTATAATTTTTTTGTAACCCTTCCCTTCTGGTGACTTTATAGTATCAAAAATATAGTAAAAAATAATGGAGGTCATCTGTTGTGGTCTGTATAACATACATACATACATACACACATACACACACACATACACACACACTGGTGCCCCTAAGAGTTCAACACAACACGTAGCCTTCATTCACAGCCACCACTCAACAAGGTGAAGTGTTAACCCCATAAAACACCTCTAAACCAAACCGGTCTACTGTAGTATTGTGTAGAAGATCAACACAGAGTATAAAAAATATCATCATTACTTTTACCTTTATACTTCACGTTATGGATGTTTGTGTACATTATTTTCAGTTTTGCGTCTAAAATAATTTGAGATAAATATATATGTTAATATTTTTATCTTCACTGATACACGTGTTTATCTGTTAATGGTTATTTTTCGTTATTTTATATATTTGTCTACATCAATTCATTCACTTGTCATTGTATTAAATTCTGTAGTAGGATTGGTCATGGTGATGTGTTTGTAACTTGAGAGAGAGAGAGAGAGAGAGAGAGAGAGAGAGAGAGAGAGACCCGTCGGTTATAGTTTGGTTAAAGTTTTACACAATCATTGGTTGGTTATATCATCAGCCGTATGCTCCACCACCAACTCAGGTACAATCTCCCACGGTCTACCAGCCAGCCAGTTAGTTACTTAGTACTTCATCCTTCCTTCTCATCAACTTTGTATTTGTTTGTGTGCATCCCTCGTTTAGATTCACATTGTCTTGTTTTGTGGTGATACATTTACATATAGGAAATACCACAATATGGGTGGAGTTGGTTACGTTATGATTTCACGGTGAAGTTGATATAAGTGGAGTAAATTTGTAATCCGTGCAAGTGCGAGAGGGAGAGATTGAGGGTGTGACGGCTGGCGACACCTGGCAAGAAGGGCGTTGTGTTTATGTTAGCAGGGCTGCCAACCTCTTGTCACGCGGTACTCGGCCAAGGCAGGCAGCTGACTCACTCCCTAGCCTAGCTCGCTCCCCTCTCCTCCCTACATCCCCTCCTTCCCCCTCTCACTCGCTCGCTCACTCACTCGCTTGCTCTCTTTACTCACTTTTTGTCTCTTTACTCACTTTTTGTCACTCTTCTCCATGTCTCGTGGTGTTGTCAAGTTATATAGTGTATGTTTATATATATCTTTGTCTGTTTTTATCATCAGTTGTCTTCCCTGCTTTATCTCTTCCTGTTGACTCCACCCTGTCCACTTTTTGTTTTCTTTTTTTACATCTTTCCCTTGTTTCTCTTTCCTCCGTGCTTCTCACTCTACTCTCGTCATTCGTCCTATGTCTTGGGTCCTCTTGTCTCCCTCCTCTTTCTTCTCTCTTACCTCTCTCATCTCCTACATCTTCCTCTTCTTCCTCCTGTTATTACTCTTCTCATATTCCAATCTTATCCCTCTTCTTCACTCTCATCCGTCTCTTCCCTCCTCTTACCTCTCAACAAATCTCTCTCTTGATGTCATTCTCAGCCCTCTACTCTTCTACTACTCTCCCCATTTTTTTCTTTTTCATTCCCCTCTTCTCAATTTTCTCTCGGTTGCCCTTTTCATTCCCAACTCCTCTCCTATTGCACACACTCTCAACTCCTCTCCTATCGCACACTCTTCCCTCCCTCTCTCCTTCCCTCCTTCCCTCCTTCTCTCCTTCCCTCCTTCTCTCCTTCCCTCCTTCCCTCCTACTCTTATCTTCATACTGTCCCTCTCATTCTCCACTCTTCTCTGTACTCTATAGTCTTGTGTCACTTCAGCAGGTCTCATTAAAAACACAAACAACACCAACTGATACCACGACGCCGTAGATGGACCTTATCATTACACTGTTAGTTTATCAGTCTTGGTTTCCTGTTAAAATAATCGCTATCTGAAATTATCACCAGTATTTTATTGCCGAGTGTTGTTTGTTGGTGTACAGTCACACGCAATATATAATGATACAACACCTTATTAGAATGATCATACGGCCTCGGGAAAATGATGAGGATTTATAGCTATTGGTCTTTGTGGTACGGTAATTTTTGGCTCGATTTCATTCACCCGATGCTGGACTTTTGATCGTGACTTTGTTTTTGTCATGGGGTTAATTTGAAGCCTATCAAAATTAAGGGAATAAATTACCAGTCAAACCCAAACTAACCCAAACCTACCTAGCGCAGTTATATATTTAAACCAACCCAACACAACCTAGTACACCCTAATTTAACCCACACCAACCCAGGCCAATTTTAGCCCGGCCGATGCGTGATTATGATTGCGTTTGTGAGGCTGGTGAAAGTTACCTAATCAATCCATCAACTTTTCCTCTGTGTGTGTGTGCCTCAGTGACTCTTATATCCCTTCCCCTCTCTCCTCTCGCCAATCTCTCATCTCTCGCCACTCTTTTTCCCTCCCCCTCCCCTCTCTTTACCTCCCCCCTCTCTTTACCTCCCCCCTCTCCTTCTCTTCTACCCTACCCTACCCTACCCTTTTCTCGTATTTCCTCTTCTGTCCATCCAACCCTGAATTTATGTTCCTATATCCTTCATCACACTCCCCCAAAACACTCCAACATCATTTCCCATTCTTTGTCCCCATTCCCCATGCCAGTTGTTTTCCTATTTTATAACAGTACGCTTAGCACCCACCCCCTTTCCCCTCCAACTTGTTTCCGCTCGCACCCTCCCCCCTAACCCCCATACATTTCCTTTCCTCATGTACTCCCCCCAAATCCCACTCTGTTTCCCTCCCTCCCTCCATATCCATTTCCTGTCTTTGCTTCAACACTCCTTACCACTACAACTTATCGTCAGTATCGCGTTCCTCCCCACCCCACCCCACCCCCGTTCTTCCCTAGTCTAGTATCAAATAACTACAGTCTGTACCTCTGCTCACTCCACTCCCTCATACAATTCCTCTTTTTACTTCACTCCCTCAATCAAATGCATCTACTTGCTCAACCAATACCTCTATTTACTTTTCACTCCCTCAGTCTCGGTATACTTAATTTCTGCTTATTCCTCTCCCTCAATCAGTTTATACTTCTGCTTACTCAACTCTATCAACCAATACATCTGCTTAATCCACTCTCAAACAATATCCATTCCTGCTTACTCTACTCTGTCAACCAATAACTGCTTACTCTACTCTATCAACCAATACCTCTGCTTAACTCTATCAACCAATACATCTGCTTACTCTACTCTGTCAACCAATACATCTGTCAACCAATATCCCTTCCTGCTTACTCGACTCCTCCAAACAGTAGCCAATATATTTCTGTTTACCCCTTCACCCTCAACACACAACTAAGGAGTTACGTCCGCGTTCAGTTGTAAGTTGTGGGGGCCACGTGGGTGACCTTGAAGACCTCCATCACCCATTCCCCCTTCCTCCCTCTTCCTCCCTCCCCCACTCCCTCCTCTCCCATTTGTTCCTCCCGCTTGCTCGACCATGTGTTTCACCCTCACTTGATTCCTCCCTCTCCTCCTGTCTTTACTTCTCTCCCACCTCACCCCCTTCCAGTTTTACATTCTCTTTTTCCTCTTATCTGGGGGGAAGGGGGGATTCAGCCTATACTAGCTCCAAGCTCACTCCCCATCTGTTCGTCGTAGATCTCTTCTCTCTCTCAACCTCTCTATTTATTCCTTCCATCCATCACAATCCTTCCTCTTAACTGTCGCACAATCCACCCTTTAGGAGGCATAATTATAACTCATGGTGATATGCTTTCAGTATTGTAATTTTGTTAGATATTTGTGTTGGGTTAAGTGCCGTGTATGCACCCACCATCTAATTATACAGAGGATATGGATAGTACATAAGGGACCTACAGTAGTTTCATTACATTTTATGTTTTGATTGTTTAATTAAAAAGTTTAGTTGAGAAAAAAAACATGAACAGGGTTGGATCCTTTATCAACAGAAATAGTAATAGCTATTTGCTGACTGAAAACAGGAAGGAGGAAGGATGACCTTGATAGAATGCCGGAAGGGTAGAACATATAAAACTACACGTAAATACCAGTACAGTATATACTAGTCTGTGTGTGACAAAATAAAAGTGTGTGTTGAAGAATAACAAGTAGAATGACGCTGCCTGCCCCGTGTATTTCTCAATCACCGTGTGAAGTTTTGTTATACTTACATTAGATTTTGTTGTGAAATGTGAAGTGGACGGATCCAGTGATTCGTAGGCATTCTGTTTTCCCGAAATAGATGAATCTAATTTTATTTATATTATACTTATATTTATATCCCATAGCAAATTCACTTCCCTTAACGCTCTCACAGACACAAATAATTTGCCAATCACTCGGCATTCAACCATCGAAAGCACTCACACTGACTGACAAATGCGATCCAACACCATATAATTTAATACGGTTGGAGTTGATTGGAGCGCCGGGAGGTGTGTTAGTGTTATGGGGTTTATACTCTACATTGTGTTGTTATTATTATTATTAATATTATTATTTCACGGGTTTTCTGGGGCTGGGAGGTGTAACACTATGGTGTTTTTATGGATTTTAATGTGTTCACTCACTTCCTGTATGTACTGTATGTAGACCTAAGGGGAGTAACCTATTATGGGAAATCGGAAGGTTACTGATCCCTCCAAACTATGATAGGAAACAGAACCCCTCCGTATGAAATTATACAGGGATGTGTTTTATAGCTGAGTTTGGAGTCCTACATTGACTCCAAAATGAACACAAAAAAGGTTGTTTCCCCTAAGTGTATTTGTATGTTGTTTTCTACTCCAATTCACCAGACACGTATACGTAATGACCTTGATAATTATAATATTCGTTTCGTCATCTATTTAGTCCTCCCAGATTCTTTACTTCGAAGATCCATGTATACAATAAAGAGAAAAAAGTACGAGGAAGAGACAAGCCAAGTATCATCATTATCACCCACCACCATCATTATTATCTATCATCACCACCATCATTATTATCTATCACCACCACCATCATCACTATCACCCACCATCATCATCACTATCACCCATCATTATCACCACCATCATCATTATCGCCATAATAATTATCAACACCGTCATCACTCTATCATCACCATCACCACCATCATCATAATTATCATCATCATCATCACCTCCATCAGAGTCCATTTCCTATTTTTCCAAGGGGTGTTTGGGGCTGAGGCTGCAGGGTAATTTTCTTTAACTAAACAACATATTGGCACTTAATGATGTTTGGGAAGATGGGACGAGGGAAGAAGAGAAGGTAGGAGAATAGGTATAGGGGGACAAGAGGAAGAGGAGAACGGAATAAAAGGACAAGAGGAGAATAGGATGAAGGTATAAGAGGAGAAAAGGATAAATGCATAAGATAACATGATAAAGGTATAAGGAACTGGAAAAAGATATAAGAGAAGGACAGATGAGAATGGGATGACAAGGAACAAGAAGAATGAGGGAACTGGGAGGAAAATGTATAGGGTGAAACGATGATGATGATGGGTGCCATATCAATTAGAAATAAATTTAGTATGGCACTCAGGCCAATTAACCTGTTGTTGCAAAATCTGGAGCAACTGATTCCTCTAAAGTATTCCCGGCAACAGGCCCCAATTATTTTAGTGAACATTTTCCCGTTTTCAAGTATGCTTTGGAGGGATATACTGTAGGTGTTCTAATGTGTTGTTGGTAAATCTGGAGCAACTGATTCCTCCAAAGTATTTCAGGCAACAGGCCAACATTATATTTGTTAACATGCCATGGTCTTGTTTTCAGGTATACTTTGGAGGGTTCAAAGTGTTTTAATGTGTACGATTTGGTATGATGACGTGACGACAGTTACCATGATTGGGTTGTAATGTTACTTCACACACCTAACCCTCGGCTCGTTGATTACTACACCTGTACTCTTACACCTAGACTCTTCCTCCTCCTCCTCCTCCTCATGTCGTTAATGTTGTTGTGTCGTAACGCGGATGTTCACTCAGTAGGGAGGGAGGGAAGGAGGGGATGGATGGAGGGAAAGTGGGTGTGGAAGTGTCATCACGCCGGTGGCAATGTGCAGAGGTGTTAATGGAGGTAATGATGGTAGGTCACGGGAGGTGGTGAAGAGGGTCACACACACACACACACACACACACACACACACACACACACACTCACACATATATCTGAAGCACGCCTACACGTACTCACCCACACAGACCTATAGTAGATAATATTTGATAGTGAGTGAGTGTGGTGATGAGGTAATAAGGTAACGTATTTTGGAGCAGTGATAAGATGGTGACAATGATTAATTAAGGTGATGGTGGTGACAGTAGTAGTGGTAGTTGTTGTGGTTGTAGTTGTGGCAAGGTTTCTAAGAATGTTTGGTGGAGTTATTGGTGGGGAAGTTGAAAAGATTTGAAAGAGGTGTAGGTAGAGCTATGGTAAAGGATATGGCAAGAAAACGGAGAGAGAAAATAAAGAGGAAAGAGAGCAGATAAATTGAGGTGAGAGGAGAAGGGTGGAGGTCTTCTAGTACTTGAGGTGTCGTGGGTGTATTGTGGGTGTTGTTAGACGGTGAAGTAAACATTGGGTTAGGTTAGTACACATACATCATCACAGAGTCACCTTGAACCCACATCATGCACCCATCTCACTCACTCACTTGTATCCATTTCTGTTATTTGTGTTCTTTCTTTCCTCTTTGTATCTGTTTCTGTCCCTTATATTTATATCTACTTTTCTTTTCTTTCTCCTCTTTGCATCCATTTCTGTCCCTTGTGTTCTTTATTTCCTCCCATTTCTTCTCATTTATTCATGCCTCTTTTCTTTTATTGTTTTCCCTTTTCTCGCCTGTCTCTATTAATTCAAGTTTTCCTCATTTCTCTTTAAATTTTCTTTTCTCCAATTCTTTCCTCATTTTCTCTTTTTCCTGTTCTCGCTTTTCATCACTACTGCCATTTTATCATTATCCTTCTTTCACCTTTTCTCTCTTACTCTCTTCTTTTTCTTCTCTCTTCTTCACCTTCCTCGGTTTTTCGTCTCCCAGGAAAAGTTATTCTGAAATCAACAAGTTTATATTCAGGAAGCTTGCCGTCCCTGCTCCCACTCCCTTATCCCTCCCTCATCATCCTTTCCTGTCCTTCCATTTTCCCCCTACTTTTTTCTTTTCTTCCTCTTCCTTTACTCCAGTTCCATCATCTTTCAAAACGTCAATCTCTTTGCTCCCTCTTAAGTTAATGTTTCCTATTTTCTCTTCATCTCATTTCATATAGTCTCATCCTTTTTCCCTTGACACTCTTTTCATCACCCGTTCTTTCCTCAACCCCACAGTCCCATCTATTCATATTCTCATCTCCTCGCAGCCTCACATTCCCATCCATTCTCCTCATCTCTCAGCCTCACATTCTCATCCATTCTCCTCATCTCTCAGCCTCACATTCCCATCCATACTCCTCATCTGCTCTCAGCCTCACATTCCTATCCATTCTCCTTATCACTCAGCCTCACATTCCCATCCATACTCCTCATCTGCTCTCAGCCTCACATTCCTATCCATTCTCCTTATCTCTCAGCCTCACATTCTCATCCTCATCTCAGCCTCCCATTCTCATCTTCTTTCAGCCTCACATTCTCATCCATTCTCCTCATCTCCTCTCAGCCTCACATACCCATATATTCTCCTCATCTCTCAGCCTCACATTCCCATCCATTCCCATCATCTCCTCTCAGCCTCACATTCCCATCCATTCTCCTCCACTCCACTCACCGCACCTCACGTCATCTTATTCCAACCTAACTTTTACCCTCTTCCTCTTCACCGCAGCATCCTCATTTCATTTCCATCTTCCCTCCCTTCCCCTTCCCTTCCCCATCCCCCCCCCTTCCCTTCCCCACCCTCCCTCTCTCTCTCTCTTTCACGTCTTTTGTTCTCCTTTCTATCTTTCCTGAGGATACGCATTTTTCCTTTCCTAGTTTCCTGTCTACATTTCACTTTACCTTCCTGCTCTCTTTCTACTGTTACTCTCCCTCTCCCTCCCCCTATTTCCTCTAACTCCCTCCCTCCCTCTAAATCTCTCACCATCAGTACCATACCTCGACCACATCCTTTTTCAGCACCTCCTTGCCCCTTTCCACCCCTAAACCTCACTCCCACCAACCAACCAGACTTTTCCCTCACTCAATATATCCCCCTCCCCTTCCCCCCACACACATACACAGCCCTCTTCCACCTATTACTGAAATGCTTTTCTTTTCCCTTTTCCACTCTAAACTTATCTTCCACCAACACTTCCTCTCCCACCTTGCCCCTTATCTATCTGAACCCACTTTTCCACTCCACTTCCTCCACCAGTCACGCCGACTCCACCCCACCCCACCAAACTCCACCCACTCAGCCCGCCCACTCATCCTGAAAATGCCTCTCCTCTCACCAACCAGTTCGCTCCTTAGTTTCTCTTTTTATGTGATATTTTTGCTCACATTATTTTCTTCGTTTAATCTTGGTGGTGTTGTCTTACCTGGGCTCTTGTTTCGCCTCTTCCATATTTGCCCTTCCTTGCCCTGCCTTCTGCCTTGCCCTGCCTTCTGCCTTGCCTCGTGCTCCCGTGTCCTGATCTTTCCTCTCTTGTCCTGCCCTACCTTGTCCTTCCCAACCATGCTTTTCTTTTCCCTTCCTAACTGTCCTGCTCCGCCTTGTCTTCCCTTTTTGTCACCACCAAAACTCTATGCATAATATTTTGAGGCTATTTTTGTTCCACATTTGCAATTTAAGTAACAAATCTCTTCTACACGGAAACCTTAACTAACTCGAAGCCTTACTTAGTAGGTTCGTGTGTGTGTGTGTGTGTGTGTGTTAGGTAACCACGACACACTATGCTCGTTACCTCTTGTACTTAAAATGGCTGCCTCTAATTAATTAAATTGGACAGGCTACACCAGTTTACTTATTCTTTTAGTACCGTAGTAGTTTTATATCCACCCCTTACTCCCTTACTCATGTGCGTGGGTAGAATGGTGACTATAGCTACGGTCACACTGGCCATTTGTACCCTGGGAGAGCCAAGTGTAGAGCAGCGTTGGATGCTGTCCCTTGGAAGTTTTTGGTCACACTACAGAAAGTAGAATCATCAGCCCAGTCCAAGGATATCAAGCTACAAAGAGTAGTGCATAATGGAGGTGGAGGAACATGCTGGAAACTATGACTATTTTTACAATTGCAGCAGCCTACGCTCACATAAAACGGAAAACAAATAACGTGAAGAGACTGTGGGTCAAACTAGAGACCCTATATAGAGAGACTGGACACCTAAATTTTGTGCTGCTCGCTGATTGGCTGAATATATAGGCCGCCATATTTGATAATATTGTCTTCAGTGTTGCCAGGTCTGTTTGGCAGTGCTAGACGAAATTTCCCTATAACTTCAACATCAGAATTTCCCTTTTTACCTCAATTATTCCCTGTTTACTCTGATACCCTGTTTACTCTTTGGTATTTCGTCTGATAGAAAATTCCCTGTTTACTCTTGAACAATCTTTAATTATAATCTCCATGTGTGGACTTCAATACTCCCTAAAACAGAAATTTCCCTGCACCTGGCAACACTGATCGTCTTTCAGTCAACCGCCTTGGTTTAGTAGCGTCGTCTGGCAACTCGTCACGTCCTATTATGTGCTTTAAATAACGCATACATAACGTATAATAGTATTTATAACTTCAGGGATCTTATAGAATTAAAAAATATATACCTGTATATGGAAAGAATGCAACTTTCGTCAATATTTTGCCCACAAATGTCAACAATAGATTACTAACTGGTAGTATCTGGCATCTTATACAAACTTAAGAGGTATCGCGGAAAACTAGATAAAAAGGTATTTATGTATTATTTACGCTAATTTGATATATTTATTTACTATTTGTCATTATTTTTCAAAATAAGTTAAGTACAATCACATATTTTTACTAACAATAGTTTTATAGTTCCTTCATTCTAACCTTGGACTTGGAAGCAAACGATCCTACTCGTGTTGGGATACCTTGTAAATCTCCAAGCAAAACTCTCCAAGGTTGGGCGAAAATCCTACTCTCCCATGGGATCCAAGCATTTTTTGACCAGTGTGACCGCGGCTTATGTAGTGTTGAAGGGAATGAGTGGGTGCGTGGGGGGGGGGGGGGGGGGGGAAGTAATCTGTGTAGTGTTGTGTTTTCTTTTTTTCTCGAATATATAATAAGGAAATGAGTTAATCTTAGAATAATGCCTTCACTGTTGTCCCCTCCCCTTCTCCCTCCTCTCTCTTTCCTCCCCTTCCTCTCCCTTCTCTCCAGTCTCTTCCCCTTCCTCTCTCTTCTCTCCAGTCTCCTCCCCTTCCTCTCCCTTCTCTCCTTCCTCTCCCTTCTCTCCTTCCTCTCCCTTCTCTCCCATCTGCTCTCCTTCCTCTCCCTTCTCTCCCATCTCCTCCTCTTCCCTTGCCCTCCTTCTATTACCACTTCTCAGAGTTTGTGGCAAGCAAGGTTGTGGGTGGAGAGGGAGGGAGGTGATGTGTGTGTGTGGGTGTGCTTCCCTCACTTCCCTCCCAATTATTCTCCACTCAGATCCTTCACTCCCTCTATCCCCCCCCCCCAGTCTTCTCCCCTCACTTCCCTTCCCATTCCACAGTCAACCCCCTATCTCCCCCACTCCTCCCAATCTCCCCCAGTAAACTCCTCCCCACTCCATCCAATTTGCCCAAGTCAACTCACTCCTTCCCATTCCCCAGTCAACCCCCTCCCACTCCTTCCAATCTCCCCAAGTCAACCCCCTCCTTCTAATCTCCCCCAGTCAACCCCCTCCCACTCCTTCCAATTTGCCCAAGTCAACTCCCTCCCACTCCTTCCAATTTGCCCCAGTCAACTCCCCCCACTCCTTCCAATTTACTCCCAGTCAACCGGCTCACTTGAACTTGGTGGGTGTCCCAGGTAATTTCACAGTGAACAGAGAGGCCAAGACAGGTCATTGTGTCTGGGAGCAAACGGGTGAATAACAACAACAACAACAACCCTCATCCATTGTGTTGTTGTCGTCGTCTCCTTAATGGGGTGATGGGAGCCGAGTTATACTTTGTTGTTGTGTTGTGTTGGGTAACGCCTTGGGTGTTGTATAGTTGTATAGAGAGGTGTATGTATAGTGTATAAACAACTTTGGTGTTTATGGAGAGGGTCGAAATGGTAGTGATTTGGTGATGGTCGTGTTTTTTTTAGACTTTGTGTGTTTTATGTGTATATATGCTGCCCTGAGTGGATACCAAATATATAATAAATAAAGAAATAAATAAATGAATGAGTAGCCAGATGTAAAAGAGGAAATCCAAGTTAACTAATGTTTAACGCAATACAATGATGTGTGCAGTACTAGGAAGTGAGTCAGTCAGTGTTAAGGAGACGGAGTACAGCGTGAGGAAGAAGGTTAATCTCCCCCTCCTCCTCCTCCTCCTTCCATCCCTCCCACTTCTCCCCCTTCCCTCCCTCTCCCTCCTCTTCCATGTCTCTCTTTCCCTCCTCTACCTCCTACCCTCAATCCCTCCTTCCCCCAATCCCCCTCCACCTCCATCCAGCCAAGCAGTCAGTGAGGTGTGACGTAAATTTAAAGGTCACAAGTATTGTTATATTATACATCCTTCTGGACCCAGACTTACTGTACTGTATACCGGGATAACCAGTGTGTCAGGGGGAGGCAGGGAGGAAGTGGGTGAGGGGGGGAGGGAGCAGTAAGAAAATAAGTAGGGATGAAGGGGTCGTGTTTTGGGGGGTGAAGGAAGAAGTGTAGGTGTGGGCGGTATCTGGGAGAGGAAAGGAGGAGTGGGTGAATTTGTGTGTGGGTGGGTGAGTGGGAAATGATGTTATGAGTGTGAAGGGCGGGGTGCATGGTGTTTGGTGGATGTCGAAATATGTGTGTGTGTGTGTGTGGCAAGATATGACGTCACGTGTGGAATGGATTGTGTGCATGTGGTGGTTGAGGGGTGAATAGTTGAATGTTGGGAAGTATGCATGTATAGATGTAGTGATCGAGTGTGAGAGTAGGAAACATTTAGGATCTGAGTGAAAAGTGAAAGAAGAGAAGGGAACTGTAGGGGAAGTGTGAGTGTATGGAGTAAGTGGTTAGGGAGATAAGGGGAACATGAATCAGTCTACCCCTTGCACCAATCCCCACAGAGCAGGTGGTGGGGATGAATGACTAGGCTAGGAGAGGGGAGTGAAGAGAAAGGGTGTAGTGTAAGAAGAGAAGGGGGAGGAGAATGAAAGAGAAGAGGGAAGGAGAGAGGTCAGCATCTCCTACAAATACAGATTCATCCCAAATTGTACTATGAAAATGATGATCCCCTTCTTATTTCATGACATATTGAGAAGGAATCGTTAACTCCTTTCTTTCCAATTTGACCACAAGAGAGTATCCCCTTCAACACGAGCCCCTCACACGTGTCCTGGAGGTAGAGGACCTGAAATGGAGTGAAAAATCGGAGCTCCGGAGGAACTTTTTGGTGAGAAATTGGACGTGAAATTGCGTGAGGGAGTTCAAAGGAGGCAGACGTTGTTTTAGGTGGCTGGGCTTGTTATTAAACCTCATGTTATTTGAGGACGCTGTGTGTGTTGTGCCAAGCAAGCGTGTAGGTAAAGGGAATAATTAGCTGCTGTTGTGGACAAATTTAAGAGCAAGTGATAAGATCTACCATACTCTGTTTACGGTGTTTACATACACGGTGGTACCAAAATTGTATCAGGGCTAATGACTTCACAAACTTTATCAGGAACTTAATGTGGCGTGGAGGAGGAATCAATCAATCACATCCAGTGCACCAACATAATCATTCCCATCACCCTTAATTAACTACCATCATCAATACTTCACTCACCTTTACCTATCATCAATTCAATGTATTACCTGACTCCACCTAACCTTTTCCTGACACCAAATTACTATTCTCTCGTTGTCTGATGTTTTTGTTTTTTGTTTTAAAGTTCTTTATCGTTAGTACAAGCCCCATGACTCTGGGGAACGTTGCAACTAAAGGCCATGACGTTATTTGATACACGGTGGGATATTAAGGGGGACATTTTATGTTTGGTAAATCTGGATCAACTGAATCCTCCAAACTATTCCAAGCAACACAACACGCCCTTACATTTGTTCATCTGGTCCTGTTTCCGATCATACTTTGGAGGAATCAAGGCACTCCAATGTAACACAAGTGAATTACCCCCTTAATAATATGAGTGCATTAGTCTACTCACGTCCCCGGTGGTGTAAAAAAATTCTTCCAGTTATCTCATGGTTAGCAGCTTCTTACTTACAGTCTCAGGAAACGTGCTTGAATGTAACTCTTTTATAATAGTACCGTGTGTGTGTGTGTGTGTGTGTGTGTGTGTGTGTGTGTGTGTGTGTGTGTGTGTGTGTGTGTGTTAGCAGGCCAGGAAGTAACATGTGTGCGTGAGTAGACAAGAATACATGAATACAGTGGGGAAATACATGTTCAGATAGTGCAGGCGTACCACACACACACACATACTCACACACACACACACACACACACACACACACACACATAAAAGTAAGACGGTCTGTCCTATTTATGAGTGACCCAGTAAGAGTTGAGGTGTAGCCTGGGGTTATAGGGGGTGGTATGGTGGGGATGAGGAGGTAGAAAGGGGGTCAGGAGGAAAATGGTAGTAGTAGTAGTGGAGGAGGAGGAAGAGAAAATAGGTCGCACTTGTGGAGGGATTGCATGTATTAAGAATACAGTGTAAAAGTGGTAATAGGGATAAGAAAGGAAAAAAAGTGTATTAAATAGAGGAGGAGGAGAAAGAGGAAAGAGCAGAAGTGAAGTTAGAATAGGTGGAGGAGTAAGAAGAGGAACAGAGCACAGATAATGGTAAAGAGTAGGAATGAAATTAAATGAAAAGAGGAATAGCAGTGGTGTAAAGATAAGTACAAGTTGAAAAAATGTTGAAATGGTGAAAAGGAGGAGTAGTAATGAAGGGGTACCGATAATTGAGAAAAGAAAATGATGGAGAAGAACAAAAGAGGAATTGTACTGTAGTGGAATTACCAGACAGAGTTAAGAGGTGAAGGAGAGGGAAGGGGGGGGGGGATGGTTGGTAGTTTCGGGTGGCTGAAGGAAAGAAATGAGGGGGGGGTGGAGAAAAATGGAGGTATGGTTGGTTGGTTGTGTTGTGTGCCTGGGTGTAAAGAAAGGAGGGAAGGAGGTCAGATCAGGTCAGCTGGGTAACATGAGGCCAAACAGTACAAGTTTCTTAAGGGGGTAATTCACTTTAGTTACATTGGAGTGTCATGATTCCTCCAAAGTATCCCAAGAAACAGTACCAAATGAACAAAAATAAATAATGGTGTTCTGTTGCTTGGAATAGTTTGGAGGAATCGGTCGCTCCAGATTTACCAACACTGCACCTCCTACCTTAACTAATTAAGAGGGTTAAATTAATACTGATTCCTCCAAACTACACGACGAAACAGATTCCCTCAGTAGCCTATACGTACACGTACTGTTTTGTATCACAGTTTGGAAGAATCTGTAGACACCCCCCCCCCCCCCCCCCCCATCCCACGCCCATGTTTTGTCTAGATGATCTGTGTTTATTTTCCTCCACCTTGTTTTCTTCTCATATTCTTTTCTCGCTTCTCTTTCTCTTCTCTTTTTTTCTCACTTCTCATTTTCTCCTCACCTCTCTTTCTTTTCATCTCTTTCTCCTCTTTCTCTTATATTTTTCTTCTCATCTCTTCTCTCCTCTCCTCTCCTCTCCTCTTTTCCTCCTTCTCTTCTTCCTTCCATTCTCTTTGCATACCTTGTGTCCTTGTCCGGTCCATGCAGGTCGAGGGACTGGGGTAACACCTTGGTTAATGACTGTTTCCATAGCAACACTGTGAATATTGTATGCTCTCTTTAAAGTAGAAACTCCAACTCCTGACTGCCTTCTTCCGCTTTTGTGTGTGTGTGTGTGTGTGTGTGTGTGAGAGAGAGAGAGAGAGAGAGAGAGAGATTTTGTTTTGTTTTTCATATTTATAGCACCACTTTATCCACTTTTCCTATTTCATCTTTGTTTATATTCATCTGTCTCCTCCATTTTTCCTCTTCCCTCTTTCACTCATTCCTTTTGTGATGTCGGGGAAGTGGAGGTTAAGGAGTCCCCCATTCTGTGCCACGAAACACCACCCATACCGAGTGATTGTGTTGCGTGGCACAGCTTGAAGGAATCGCTAGCCACTCACCAATCCAGACACAATCATACCTCTCTCTCATTCTTCTTTCTCCTCCATCTTTCCCGTGCTGTCAGGTGAGTGTCACGTCCCTTCCTCTCTCCTTCCCTTCCCCCTCATCCGTCTTCCTGTCTGTCCCATTTGTCCTCTCCAAGTGATTTGAAGTACTAAGGATTTATTATTAGTCATTGTTGTTTTCAATAATTTATTATTATTATTATTTATCAATGTTGTAGCAGTAGTGAGTGTTGTGACTGAGGTGTGTGCGTGTTGCATTTGTATGGGGAATAGAAGTGTGTGTGTGTATGTGTGTGTGTGTGTGTTTGAAACCGAGTGAGGGAGACAGTTGTTCGAGTTTGAGTTAAGATATGCAAGTTAGTTAGTTTCTCAATGTGTGTGGGTTGTACAAGTGTCATAACTGTGACAGGCGAGGAGGGGTCGATCGACGTATGAATATAGTAATATGGACACGTGAAGATAGCGATATAGGTAAACAAACTTGTAACAATAAGGTCGACTTGGGTACTGGGGAAGGGGTCGACATATAAGTAACTAACCAACTAAACTTATAACTACCTTTCAATTTCCATATAGGTGTCAGCATTTAAGTACTGAAATTAACATATACAGACAGACAGACAGCCAGGTCGAATTGTAATAGGGTAAGATAGTCATTAATCAGTGACATGGTGGAAGTTCCGATAGAGAGGCGGGGTGGGTCGACTTTTTCTTCAGAGGGGGATTGGACCATCGACCGTCGCACCCTGTATGATACGTCGTCTTGGGGCTGAGTGATCGACTCTGATTGTTCCTTCCTCCTTGCATTTACCGATTGGTTGGTTGGTCAGCTTGCCAGTCAGTGCAGTAGTTGTCTGATGGGTTAGGTGTGGGGTTGAAGGGTTGGCTGTGTGTGTGGCTCAAGTTTTAGCGAGTGACTTTATATGGGTGGCTGGAGTTTTTGTTTACTTTTTATGGATGGCTGAGGCCTGGCCTTTTTTGTATGTGTGGTTGGCTGTGGTGTTCTTTATTTATATATATGTATTTTTTTTTCACTGGTTAGTAAATAAGTGTGAGTTTTAATTGACTTGCTGATTGATTTTATCGACTGAGTGACTGACGGAACAAACGAACGAATGACTGACTGACTGACTGATTGAATAGATGTCTGAATAATGAAGTGATTAAATGACTAATGGCTGTATATCTTCAGGTGACGTCACTGGTGCTAGTATGGCTTTTTGAGGTGTGCATATATATGTGGTTGAAGAGTAGTATGGCTGGCTGGGATACTCATATCTCTGGCTGAGGATGTGGCTGGTTGTGGAGTATCACTGTCTGTCTGTTTATTGATGGCTGTTTTGGCTAAGGATGTGGTTGGTTGTAGGATATCACTGTCTGTGTGTCTATTTATCTATTAATGGCTGGGGTGGCTGAGGATGTGGCTGGTTGTAGGGTATCTCTGTCTGGCAGTATGGCTGTGGTGGCTGGCTGGCAGTATGGCTGGGTGGCTGGCTGGCTGGTGACTCACACAGCCTTCCCCTCCCACGGCCTCACATCGATCCCGCTCCCCAGGCGCCAGTACCTCCCTCTCTCCCCCCACCCTACCACAAGCCTTTCCCTTCCATTACATTTCTCTCCCTTCTCCTACCCATCCTTTTCCTCCCTTTCTCTTTCTCCTCGTCTCTTCCTACCCATCCTCTTCCTCCCTTTCTCTTTGTCTCTTCCTACCCATCTCCCCTTTCATTACCTCACTCCCTTCTACCTCTCGTGTTTCTCCCTTCCTCTTTCCCCTCCCAGTCTCTTCCTATACCCATTTTTCCAACCCATCTTCCCTTTCATTAACTTGCTCCTTTCTACCCATCCTCTTTCTACCTTTCTATGTCTGCCATTTTCCTTCCATATATCAGTTCCTTCTCATTTTCCTCCATTCCTCTTTCTCCCTATCACTTCCTATACCCATCATTCTTCTTTCTGTGTCTTCCCATCTCTCTCACTCTTTATCCTTAACATTTCTTGCCCATCTCCTATCCATCATTATCCTTCCCCTCTTCATACCCATCATCATCATCCCTTCCTGTTTCATCCTTCCAATTTTCCTTCCTTACACTTTTCCACTTTCTCATCCTAATAATGTCTTTTTTCCACTTTCCTTCGTCTCCTGTCTCCCTTTCCTCCTAACCTTGTTCTCTTCCCCCCCAGCCATCTGCTTTTCCTCTTCACTTACCATTCCCATTCCATCCCATCTCTGCCCTTCTGTAACACTCTTCCCTGCACCAGCTTCCCTTCCTCCTCCCTCCCCCTCTCTCTCTCTCCTCAATTTCATTCTCTCTCTCTCTCCCTTCGTCCTTCCTGGTTCTTTTCGCCTT
>JAWZYT010000848.1:55000-67500 GCA_034508575.1 Petrolisthes manimaculis | reverse complement strand
TGTGTGTGTGTGAGAGAGAGAAGGGGGGGGGGATATATCTTTGTGATTGTCATTTGACTTGTCTTTCCATGTGACTGCTTCGTGTGTGTGTGTGTGTTTTCCCAAATGTATACCTTGAGACTTCAGCCTTTTTTCTTTTATTTTTTTGTAAACTTTCCGTGTGACTGGTTGGTGTGTGTACTGTGACAGCCTTTTTTTTTTTATTTAACTTTCCGTGTGACTGGTTTGTGTGTGTACTGTGAATGTTGCTCTGTCTGATCTGTGTGTAGTGATTGTTTTCAGTCGTGTCGTGTAGCGTCATCACCTCTTGACACTCACAACACACTCTTCCTCAATCCCTTCCCTTCCCTCTCCTCCCCTCCTGCTAGACCACTTCCTCTGGATTCTACCCGTGTCATGTCCGCCGCATACTTCCCTCCACTCCCCTTTCCTACATACATACCTTGCCCGACCCTCTCTGCCTTCATGTTATTCCCATTTTTATTAAGCCTTATTTCCACTCACTCTCGCTTCTATTTGTTACTATATGCTACTCACTGTACGTGTAAATAATATTCGTGTCGTCTTCCTACCTATATCCTCCTCCTCCTTCTGTCTGTTGTCTGATTACTATTTCCTTCAGGTCTCACAATATTTACTTTTTTTCCTCTACATCTTCATTCTTCCCTTGTCCTTACTTTCAGAACATGCCTCCATTCTCTTTTTCTCGTTACACCTTCCTTCACACGGCCTTCCTGTCATTTCCTTCACATTCCTCCCTTACTCCTTTCTGTTTTGTTTATAAATGAAACCTAACATTTTTTATATTTTCTTATTCACAGGTAAGTGTCCTGAAGCTACTTAGAGAACTCATAGTGGGAAGGGCAACCAGCCAAAGTAGTGGGTAATGTACAGTACATAATAATATCAAAGGTCGTATAGTTAACATCAGTCTAATCATCATCATCATCATAATAAACATAATAATTACGCGAAGGACGTGGCTATCATTATTACAGACAGTTGAAGGTGAAACTTCTTGTCGGAGTAATATTGTAATCTGGTTAATAATACTAACAATAATATGCAGATTTGTATTAATACGAACTCCTCCCACTACAACAGTTATTATTTATTTTTATCTTCATTGACGGGCTCGTGGATGTGTACTGGTTGTGTGTGTATCAAATGTCAAGGTCGCCATTCATCTATGATTTTGTTTAACTTGCTTTGTTTACCTCTGATATCATTCATTATGTCAGTGGTGTTGCTTCATTCACCTGTGTTCATTCATTCATTAAGAGGAGGAATCACTTGTACAGTCGCAGCACATAATCCTTGTACGTAAGTTGGAGTGAGTGAGTGTGCTACTGATTCCTCTAAACCATACCACTAAACTATAGTCCCTTATATCACGTCTGTTTCTTGGCATAGTTTAAAGGAATAATAAGCACTCACAATTCACCAAGAAAGCCCCCCCACCCCAAGTAGCCTACCCACTGTTTTAGGTGTATCGGTTCTGTATGTCCTTAACGGTACAAATCTTCAAAATTATAATCTCGACCACATCCCCATTATAAACACCGATGCTTGTTTATTTATGGTTTGATCGTGTGTACACAATTGAATACAAACCAAGGTCACACCGATCAAGGCCAACCAATAAACATTTCATGGTCTCATCTCTGTTGTCCTCCTTCCTTCCTTCCTTCCTTCCTTACATTTTTTCTTTCTTTGTTTCCTCCATTCCTTCCCATCTTTCCTTCCTTTCCTTTCCTTTCCTTCCCTTCCTTTCCTTCCCTTCCTTCCTTCCTTTCATTCATTCCTTCCTTCCTTCCCATCCTACCTTCCTTTCCTTCCTTCCTTACCATCCTTCTATTCCTGGGTTACATTTTATCGTTATATCTGATCTGTTATCCTTGATGAGTAGTACAAAGTTTCGTTGGGACTTGGGAACCCTCTTCAGGTATAGGCTATATATTGTATTGAGGGTCACTGTTCAACCAAAACTTTATACAGTAATTCCACGAGTAACCTACACGGGTTTTGAAGTTTTGACAGATTTTCCTTACCAGGCTACATTTTCCTTACCATTTTCCTTACCGTTCTACATTTTTCTTGCCATTTTCCTTACCATTCTACATTCACGAGACAGAATTCAACTCCACTCTAATTTGTTTTTATTATTACCAAAAGTGATAGTGTAAAAGTAGTGCCATTTCTGTAGCTGTTGTGACGGGTTGGTAAAGTATGGTATGCTGTGGTGTTCCTTCCTTCCTTCACTGTCCCACCAGGTGTCCCTGACTGGCTGACTGACTGGAAGCATGGATGGATGCATGATTTAATGGCTGGATGGCTGACTGGTTGGCTGGATGGATGGATGGATGGATGGCTGTACATAGCTTTGAAGCCTACATAGCCTACATACATATACTAACATCCACTAACACGTGCTGATAATTAAAAATGATAATATTATATGATGATTATTATTGGAGAGAAAAGCTTCATTAATATTATCGTACTTACCGACAGACAAGTATTTACAAACCAAACCATTTATGCATACATTCATGTTCTTTTTAATGTAAAGGAGAACATACATACATGCACAATTAAAGTGGTTTATATTAATGTATCGATCTGGCCTTGCGTAGGGGTGTATGTATGTTGCAGTGTGTGTATGTTTGTATTGTGTGTGTGTGTGTATATGTTTGTTTTGGGTGTATGATTGTCTGTGAGTGTGTGGTTGTGTGTGAGTGCGTGTGGTCGGTTGTGTGTGTGTGTATGTATGCGCGCGCGCGTGTGTGCGTATGTTTCGGGTGTATGATTATGTTGTGAGTGTGTGGTTAGGTGTGTGCGTGCGTGTGGTCGGGTGTGTATGTGTGTGTGTGTGTGTGCGTGCGTGAACCAAGGCAATAATTACCAGCACATTGGCTGCCTGGTGCACTTATTTCCTGTTCCTCTTCTTCACATTATTTCCCTTCTCACTCTTCTTCACATTATTTCCCTTCTCACTCTTCACATTATTTCCCTTCTCACTCTTCTTCACATTATTTCCCTTCTCACTCTTCACATTATTTCCCTTCTCACTCTTCTTCACATTATTTCCCTTCTCACTCTTCACATTATTTCCCTTCTCACTCTTCTTCACATTATTTCCCTTCTCACTCTTCACATTATTTCCCTTCTCACTCTTCTTCACATTATTTCCCTTCTCACTCTTCACATTATTTCCCTTCTCACTCTTCTTCACATTATTTCCCCTTCTCACTCTTCACATTATTCCCCTTTCCATTATTATTTTTACCTCTTCTCTGTTATGGTGTGTGTGTGTGTTTGTTGGATGTATTCACTCATTATTTTTTATGATGTTTTTATATTTTACAACGTGTGTGTTTACTCTTGTTCGGTGTGTTAATTGTGTGTGTGTTTGTGTGTATGTAGGGGGATTTTTAGGGTGGGGGAGGGGGTTGAGGGGCCTCCCGGTGGTGGTGGTGGAGGCAGGATCCGGGGGCTGGAAAGGGAGATCCCCCCCCCCCCACCCTCACCCTCACCAACTTGCCTCCTCCACCACTTCCACACACCCACTCATATTCCTCCACACACTCGTCTGCTTTAGTACTCATGATAAACAAACACTTCCCCAGTCACACTTCTATTCTCTCGAACACACACACACACACACACACACACACACACACACACACACACATCATCATCATCATCATCATCATCATCATCATCATCATCATCATCATCATCATCATCACCTTATTATTATTAATCTACAGACGGTAATCATCACCATCATCACCATCACATACAGCATCCCTTCTCACTACCACCACCACAACCCCTATCCGCTGTTGGGTGTTGTGTGACGTCAGCGCCTCTTGTATCCCAACAAACTCCCCCTTGTGGCACACTAAGGCTTGCGTAAGTCTGGCACACAGGGACACCAGTAGCCTAGACGGGGAGGGATGGAGGGTATAGAACTTTATATTTGTATTGGTGAATGTGCACCTATTCCCTATACTTAATTATTCCCTACTGATCTTTGATACTTGTTTGTACATGTTTGTAAGTTGTATTTTTTGTAGTTATTGAGGAAGTTGGGGACTAAAGGCTAGATTCGTAGTTTTAAAAAAGTTGAGGGCCCTTACTGGAGCTCTATGAACCCTCCAAACTACTCCAGGCAACAGATTCCCTATTCGAAACACTGAAGCGTTTTGTGGCCTGGATTATTTGGAGGGTTCATAGAGCTCCAATAAGGGCCCTCAAATGTTTTAAAACTACGGACCTTAGCATCCCACTTGGTACCTATAGGCTAGTAGTGTAAGAAGTTTTGGGTGAATTTTGTTTGAGTTGCTTTATATTTACCGATAAAGACAAGAAGCCGGTATACATTCGGTATAGGTCAAGATATATGATATGGAGTATAATATTATATAGTGGACATATTACGTTTACGGTGTTGGTAGTATTGGAGGTCCACAATCATGTCCAGTTAGTTTGAGATGCCTAGACAGATCCATAATTTTGTTTACTTGACCAAATTATTGTTTTTATGGGATCCATATTAGTGTTTGTATTGTCACTGTGTTTATTGGTTTATGATTCGTATTTAAGGTGTGTGATCCATATGCATGAAGTGGGAAGGTCCGAGTTAGTGTAGTCGGATGTGTATTTTCTATGTACTGTAGTAGGCTATGTAAGTTGGCAGACCAGGCAGGAAGGAGGTGAAGGGGAAGTGGGAGAGGGAATTGGTGGAGGGACAGGTGAGGAGAAGAGATGGTAGGGTGGAGAAGTGGTGAATGTTGATGGAGAAGGGTAGAAGGGTGAGGAGTGGAAGAGGAGGATTAGCTAAGATGATGTATAGGAAATGGTTGAGGAAAAGATGAAATAACAGGAGTGGAGAGGGAAAAATAAACTATACGGAATGGAGAAAGAGGAAAGGAGGAGAAAATATATAAGCAGCGGTGATGTAGATGGAGAAGGAGAAACGATTATTGTGAGGAGTGGATGAGGAGAGAAGAGAATGTGTTGTGGAATTAGGGACTACCAATGAGGGTGGAGTTGTTGCTTGGGGCGGGGTCGTTCACGAGTCCGCCCAACTGTATATAGTAGCAGTTGTGGCAGTAGGTAATGGGGGGAGGCAGGTTGAAGGTATATATATAGGAGGGAAAGGTAAGGTTTTAGGTGGTATGTATAGGCTTTATTTAGCACGGTGGGAAAGTATGGACTGAGAATGAAATAAACTGTTAGGATATGTTTGTGTTGATTTGTTGAATGACTTATAATTGGGAACGGTACACACACACTCACTCACTCACTCACTCACTCACTCACTCACTCACTCACTCACTCACTCACTCACTCACTCACTCACTCACTCACTCACTCACTCACTCACTCACACACACACACACACACACACACACACACACACACACACACAGACCTGTAGCACTCATGACGTGAAAACAACGAATGAAAAAAAAAGAAAGGGGGACAGAAACACACACGGTACATACATACATGCTTCTCCTTCACCCCGATTCAGCTGTAATTGATCTCTCAGTATTAGGTTCACGGTCATCCGGTGGAAATTGTTTGTGTGTGTGTGTATTGTCTGTGTGTTTGGTAAGTGTTAGTTAATTGTGTATCCAGTGTTAGTTTTGTGCTTCGTTGAGTTTTCTGTTTAATCTTTTATTTTTATTTTGTCCTGTGTTGCTTGTGTGTTTGTTGGGTGGGATTTGGTTGAGAGAGAGAGAGAATATGATGATGAAGCAAGATACACAAGGTAGGAGAACAATTAAGTGTGGGAAGCTTGGAAGAAGAGAACTGGAACTAATAGTGAAAAAAAATGAGTCCCAGAGAGAGAGAGAGAGAGAGAGAGAGAGAGAGAGAGAGAGAGAGAGAGGAGGGAGGGGTAGAGTGAGAGAGAGAGGGAGGAGAGAGAGAGGGAGAGAGGGGCGGGAAGGTGGAGGTGGTGTAGCAGCTGATACGGGAGCAAAAGGAAGTTGGGTGGAGTACACAGGGAGGGAAGGAGGGAGGGAATATTGGAGAAAGGAACAAGTATGGTAGAAGGAAGGGAGGGGAGAGGAAGGAAGGTGTAAGGAGGGAGGATAGAAGAGAAAGAAGAAGAGTGGATGGAAATAAGATGTGTATGTGAATGATAAGGTAGGAGTGAGTAGGAAAGAAATAGAACATGGGAAGTAAAAATATTGATGAATATAGGGAGAATATCAGAAGGGTAATGGGAAAAGGGAGAAAGAAATAGGAAATAATAGAATAAAGATGAGCAAGAAGGAAAAAGTAAATCTGTTGGAGAGAGAGAGAAAGAGAGAGAGTAGAGGAAGTGAGAAGGAAAGTACTGCGAGGGGGAGAAGGAAAAGACGTAAAGAGAGAGAGAGAGAGAGTAGAGGAAGTGAGGAGAAAATGAGTGTGAGAAGGAAGGTAGTGAGGAGAGAGGGGGGAGTAGGAGTCACGGTCTGGTGGTGTGGTGAAGGAGACTGCTAGCCTGAGGCGGTTTGCGGTGGTGGTTTGGCCCCTCTTACCCTCACTCTCACCCCCTCGCTCTCTCTCACCCTTGCTCTCACCCTCATACACACTCCATTCCTCACATACTCACACTCTCACACTCACACTCTCACACTCACAAACTTACTCTTCATTCCTCACACACTCGCTCTCTTCAGTCCTCACACACTCACTCTCACCCATACACACATTCTCTCTCTCCACTCCTCAAGTTCTCATTGACACCTTCACACTCACCATTCCACACACACACTTTTCTTTACCTTCCCTTCACCTCATTTCCTATGCTTCCAATGACCTCCAGTCGGCGCCAGTGTGTTGTTCTCATGACATTCTAGTGACACCAACATGGAAAACTGGAAGGAGAGAGAGAGAGAGAGAGAGAGAGAGAGAGAGAGAGAGAGAGAGAGAGAGAGAGACAGAGAGAGAGACAGAGACAGAGAGAGAGAGAGTGTGTTACATAATCATAGTTTGTTGATGTGGATGAGAGAAAACATATGTGCCGGCCTAACTGGGAATGTGTGTAGTGTGGGAGTGACAAAAAACATTTTAAAGTTATCGAATATTTTGGTAGGTTAAAGGAAGAAGCGTCAAGTGTTTGGGACTAGCCTATGGAAAAGAATTGAGGGGTTTGAGTGGGTAGAAATGTGGTGGTGATGGTGATGGTGGAGAAGGTAGTGATGGTGATAAAGAATGTATGGAGAAGGTGAAGAACGTAGTAGTGGTGATGGAGAATGTATGGGATGATGAAGGTTGTGGTGGTAGTGGCTGTATGTATGTGAAGGTGAAGAAGGCAGTGGTGGTGATGGAGAATGTATGTATGGGAAGGTGGAAAAGGTAGTGGTGGTGAAGAAGGCAGTGGGGGTGATGGAGAATGTATGGGAAGGTGGAGAAGGTAGTGGTGGTGATGGAGAATGTATGGGAAGGTGGAGAAGGTATAGTATTGGAAGGTGTGGGTTGAGAGTAATGTCCTGACTAGTTGATGGCACCCTAGAGAACCTAATGCCACTCTAGTTTCATCCCTCCCTCTCCTCTCTACTCACTCTCACCATACCTTCTAACTCTCACCATCCCCTACCACACTGTTTTTCACCTCTACTCTCCACTAGTCTTCTCCACTACTATTCTTAACTCCACTAGTCTTCACTCTCCACTACTCTTCTTCACTTTTCACTACTCTTCTTCACTTTTCACTACTCTTCATTTTTCACTATTCACTACTCTTCTCCACTCTCCACATCTCTTTCTTCACTCTTTACCACTCTTTTTTCTACCGCCTGATACACATCCCATCCAGTAGGCTACTCTCATCACCATTTTTGTCCACCTACTGTACACATCTTCACGCACCTCTCACCACCACCACCCCAACTCAACTTCACTCCACTCCCAAACCCACAACCAACTCACCCATCTATCTCACCCACCTGCTTCAATTTCACCCTTCACCCACCCACCCATCCACCCACGTATACCTGTCTCACCATACACACACACGTTCCTCATCCACCTGCCTCCACGACACAAGTTCCCTCTGGCAGCTGGTTCCCACGAGTTGAGGGACCGACCAAACAGAGACGTTCCTTCCCCTAACAGTCATTCTCTCCTCTTCCCTCCACTTGTCACTCTCTCCCTCCTCCTCCCTCCACTTGTCATTCTCTTCCTCCTCCTCCCTCCACTTGTCATTCTCTTCCTCCTCCTCCCACCACAAGTCATTCGCTCCTCCTCCCTCCACTTCTCATTCTCTCCATGTTCCTTCCACTTGTCATTTTCACTTCCTCCTCCCTCTACAAGTCATTCGCTCCTCCTCCCTCCACAAGTCATTCTCTTCCTCCTCTTCCTTCCACTTGTCATTCTCTCCTCCTTCCACCTCCACAAATCATTCTCTGTTCCTCTTCCATAAGTCCCTCTCACCAGGGCCAGTTCCATCTCTCGTCCACCTAATCCCCTTCTCACCCACCACCAGTTCTCGTGTCACCTTCATCTCTTACATGTTCCTTCCTTCTTCAGTCTTCTCTCACCAGTTCCTTTTCAACTAGGCTAGCCCATCACTTCCCCAGTCACTTTTCTTCTCTACTTGTCCCTCTGTTTATATATTCTCCTTTCCACCACCACCACCTCCAATCCTTTCTATCTCAGTCCTTCTCTCTTCCCTGTCTCCCCTCCTCCGTGCATGGAAGGCAAGAATTTGAGATAGAGCGTGAAAGGAAAGAAGAGACAGCTAAAGATATTGATAGGAAGCTAAGAATGAAGTTGGGGCAAAGAAAAACATTTTAAAAGAAAACTAATAAATGAAAGAGACAAAGAACGTAGTGGAGCCAGACCGAAGGAAGGAAGGAACATAGTTAGGAGTTGAGATAGATAGTAGTTGAGAGGTGGTTATGTGTGTATGTATGTGTGTATCGTAAAGAAGTGAATGAGGCGAGAGAGAGAGAGAGAGAGGGTGGAGCAATAACAACAACAGCAGGTGGTGGACGAAGGGACTATATAAGGTGGGTGGTGTGTGGGTGGAGCCGGCCAGAGGTACGTAACGGAGCGAGAGAAGAGAAGGGGGAGGGGGAGGAGGAGGAAAAGTAGGAGTAGGAACAGCTCTGCCCTTCATACCACCTCCATTTGACTCTCTAGAATTGTTTGTAATGTCTCCGTCTTTAGTTTTGTTCTTGCAATACGAATCACAGTATCTACACCAGCATTGTTTATTGTATCGTAAAACCAACACACACACTTTTCTCTCACCTTCAAAGTATAACTATATCTTGCAGCAATTTTAAGCGTAACAACTTCATCACTCACTGTAACTGTCAAACATAAGCCCCTCCACCATTGTACTCGTCAACATTAACACCTCCATCTCTATACTGTACATACATACATCATCATACACAACACCTCCATCATTGTAACACCAACAAAACACCCACCTCTCATCACTATATATATAACATCAACACACCTCCATCCATCACTATATATATATAACATAAACACAACACCTTCATCATTGTAACACCAACGAAACACCCACCTCTCATCACTATATAATATAACATCAACACAACACCTCCATTATTGTAACAGCAACAAAACACCCACCTCCCATCACTGTATATATATATATATAACAAACACAACACCTCCATCATTGTAACAGCATGTCACAAACACCACAACTCGACCACAACCAACCAACCAACCAGGCAGGCAGGCAGGCGGGTAGACAGAAAGGCGGGCAGGGAGGGGAGGGAGGGATGAGGGCATGACCTCTGTACAACCCCCCCTTCCCTCTCTCCCTATATGGCCTAGGGTACACCTCCACCACCAGCACCTTCCCCACTCACTCCACCACCACCACTCAGCTACTACTAACACTCGTACAACCACTACCTCTAACACACACATACTACCATTCACAACACTGCAGTGGCTTATGATGATAATGATGTTTTGGTGATGGAGTAGCAACGTCAAGACATTTGTTGATGATTGGACATACATACCTCACCACTACTACACACTCAGTCACTGTTACTGTTCATACATCCATCACCACCTACTAACACACCTTTCTTTCTCCACACACCCTCCTAACATCTCTATTTTTTCCTCCACCACCCATTCCTAAACATCACATGTCTCCCTCCACCACTGCATAACATTACCTCTCACAACCACCTCCCAATCACCTCCACCTCACCCTTCTGACACCAGACAATTCTTCCCTCAATGTGTCTTGTCCTCACGATTCGACCTTTGCCACTTACCTCTATCTCTCTGTCTCCATCTCATTTTATGCATCGCTTACTGTCTCTTCCATCACCCTCACTTTCCCATCATTTAATGCTTCTGCTGCTGCTGCTGCTGCATACTCATTATCTGTCATTCCTACATCAACTACTGTCATCATACTACCCCCAACTACACCTCTGTCATCATCACCAGCCATCATCACGACTGTGTTAGCATCCACCAGTGTTGACACCACCCCACACCATTACATAACACTACCATTACTTTTAACACCGCCTTTATCAACATCTCATCCATTACATAACTTCGCTAGTCTTTCTCTACTACCTTCACCATCGTCTCACCCTTCCACTCAGCTGAAATCTTGTTGCTGCCTTCCACTACTACCACCATCATCACCCACACCACTACCACCAGCATACACACTACACCACTACAGCCTTCCACCATCATCCACATCATACACACCCATCACCATCACCACCACCACCTCCTCCTCTCCATCATCTGGTGCAGGAAGGGGGTGGAGTCTGAAGGTGTTTACGGCACCGCTGCGGAAGGGCTGAGGCCAGGTAGGGTCAGGAGGTCAGCAGGAGGGTGAGGGAGAAGGGGGAGTTGGGTTGTTGGTAGTATGTGTGGGGGTTGATGGGTTGGCGGTGGAAGGGAGGGGGTAGATAAGTTGGTTGTTGAAGGTAAGGGAGGGGGAGTTTGGATGCTGCTGGAAGGGAGGGGGTTGATGGGTTGGTAGTGAGAAGGGGTAGGGGAGTTAAGATGATAGTAAGGGAAAGGTGAAGCTGAGGTATTTCAATTATATATGTTTAACTGTACTATCCCTCACTTTTTACACTTGCACACGATTATTAACAAAGATACTTTCATACCTTAACTAAAATTACACAGGTGTTTACTCATACCTACACACCTACGTACGCTTTTATAAACACTTGAATACTTTCTCCCGTGTACACACTTTTACATTATACAATTGTACACTTGGACGTTAACATTTGCATAAACACTTTCACACACACACACACACACACACACACAGGGTAGACAGTAAGATGGAAAATACAGGTACTAATTTCCGTTTATTGGATAGTAAAAACGTAATATATGCAGATTATTGGGAAAATGTTTAAAAGTAAAAAGAGAAGTGTGTGTTGAGTCAAGTAATGAATGAGGTAATGTGAAGTGACGGAGAGAAGTTTGGAGTGGGAGGAGACACGTGCTTAGGGACGCTTGATGAAGAGAGAGAGAGAGAGAGAGAGAGAGAGAGAGAGAGAGGACGGTTAGTGGTGAGGTGAAGGGACTGAAGGGTAGAGAGCAGGAGAGAGAGAGGGGAGAGACAGTGATGGAGGGACACTGGCTGGTAGAGAGAGGAAGCACAACGGTGGAGAGATAAAGGAAGGATGCGCTCAACTCCATGGATGCGCTGTAACGGAGAGATTGAGAGTACACACACACACACACGAGTGAAGGAAGGGGTAGGAGGCAGCACTCACACATTCCAAAACCACTACTTACATCTTGACCATCAACAAACTATCGCTGGAGGGCTACTGGTTGAGACCCTCACCTTGGTTCTCTCTCTCTCGTCTCTATCTCTGTTCCTTCTTCTGTACTTCTGCCTCCTAAGTATGTTTTTATCTACCAGTAAAAAATCACCCCATTCTATATACACAATACACGAGGTTGCATTCCCTCCTTTGACACATACATATACATTTTATCCATTGAGTGAAATCCTAATGCAGTCTGTGGGTTGTTTGGTTGCCGGACCTTGCTCTTGTGGTGGTGACGACGTGTTGTGCTGGTCGTGGGTGTCGAAAATTGTGTTAAATTAACTCTACAATTGACTTAGCTGAGGCTGTGTTGACCCAAGACTATACTTTACTACTACTACTACTACATCTATACACAACTATAACACCGCTAAGGCTACCACTATTATTACTACAACTTATATACACTAACTACTACTACTAAAATAACACTCCTTTTACTATTACGTCTTCATTTACAACTGCTACTCTACTGCCACTACTACTCTACTCTGCCTGGCTCTCATATGTTGGTGGTGCCGGTCGGCTGTTATGGTTCCTTGGTCTGGTTGTGTGTGTGGTAGGTAGGTGTTTTGGTGGTGGTTGTGAAGAATATGGAAATGGTAGTGACTGACTGATGGAGATGATGATGGTGGTAGTGGTAGTCACAGTGATGATGATGGT
>JAWZYT010000848.1:20000-50000 GCA_034508575.1 Petrolisthes manimaculis | reverse complement strand
TACACTCACGAAGTAGCAAAATTGTCACACCACCACCACAGTTTCCTCTTTCTGCAGCAGTCACACACGCACATAACGGCAATTCGAAAAACCACACACACACACACACACACACACACACACACACACACACACACACACACACACACACACACACACACACACACACACACACACACACAGGCGACATCAGTGCGCGCAATTACACACACGCACCCTCCCTCCCTCCCTCTCTCTGACAGGCGTTCTACGGTGCTTTCATTATTTTCCCACCCAGTGTAATTGGTGCGTTCTTAATTGCTGCTACTGGTGAGAGAGAGAGAGAGAGAGAGAGAGAGAGAGAGAGAGAGAGAGAGAGAGAGAGAGAGAGAGAGAGAGAGAGAGAGAGAGAGAGATTGAGATTAAAATAAGTGAGGAACAGAGGGAGAAAGATAATAAATTGGGAAACAGACAGACAGACAGGTAGGTAAGGAAAGGTAACATATTTAGGCAAGACAGATATATTGGGAGAGTAGAAGATAAATGGAGGGAGGTTCTGTAGTTACGTGAGTGTTTTAATTGCCATGATTGCGTTGGGAAGACATAATTACTGTGATTTGGGGATGGAGATGGTGAATAGTGAGGTGTGGAGGAAAGGATGAAGAAGGTAATAGACGGAGGAAAGAAGGATGGAGGGAGGGAGGGAGGAAAGGTTGGGATGAGGGATGTGAAGAGGAGGAGGGAAATGATGATGATAATATGAGAAATTGAGAAAGAATGATGTGTAGAGGAAAGATGAAAAAACTTGAGTGTTAATATAGAATAGATGGGATGAAGAAAAGGTGATGATGATGATGATATGAGGAATTGAGAACATGATTTGTAGAGGAAGGAAGGAAGGAAAGACATAATTGTAAAGAGAGATGGAAACATGAATTGCATACACGATATTTTTTATGCCTTTAAACCCTTTCTGGCGGCACATGACCACTAGAGTTACACCACCTTGTAAAAAAAATTAACTAATGAATTCTCAGAACTGACATTTTCTACTCATCTTTTTTATTTTATTTTCAATTTTATCATATATGTGTTTTTTTTTGTTTGACGCGGGCCAGTCAGTCTACCTGCCGTTACTTCATTGTGACCTTGCTTGACCCCGGCTACATTCACATTTATATGTCTACTTTTTTTCCCGATTATAATATACTGTAGCGTTTCTCTCTCTCTATCTCTATCTCTCTCTCTCTCTCTATCTCTCTCTCTCTCTCTCTCTATCTCTCTCTCTCTCTCTCTCTCTCTCTCTCTCTCTCTCTCTCTCTCTCTCTCTCTCTCTCCTTTTTATGATCCTCTCTTAAATATTTTATTATCCTTTCATTCTCTTGTGTTTTAGTGTAGTCAACGTGCCATCTCCCCTCTTATCCCACGGACCTCATCCCCCTCCCCTCTCCCTCTTCCTCCTCACGGGTTTACCAAATCATGAGACCGCTTGCCCTTGCTTCCCCTCCCTTCCCCTTCCCCTCGTCGCTTCATTGACTTACACTCCTCCCCTCTCCACTCACCGTTGTTCACTACTGTACGTCCTCTCCACTCCCTCTGTTTTTCCCCTTCCTTCCCCTACCATTCTCTTCCCTGCCCCTTTCATTATTGTTTAACATCTCCCTTCCCCATACTCCTCCCCAATTCCACTTGCCTACAGTACTTACTTTTACCTTTTACCTTCCTCCCCCTCCCCCTACCTTCCCCTCCCCCTGCCAGCACCAACGTCACACGAAGATCACTCATTCGTAGCCTCCCAACACAACTAACCAGAGCTGCCCACCAGAGCGTTACATCACCTCACCACCAGCCATCCTTCCTTCCTCTTGATTGTACGTGGGTTGTTGCCGTGTGACACCAACCCCTCCTCTACCACCACCACCACCACCAACCCCCACCCCACCCCAACCCCACCACCACCATCATCATCATCATCTCCACCACTTACCACCACCTCCTCCTCCTCCATCAACACTTACCATCACTCACCACCATGCCTATAAGCTACTCACTGTTGTCCCCTACACTGCCACCACTACTGTCACGACCACTTATTCCTGTTACCATTCACTACAGTCACGATCAACACCCGCTGGTTAGGTTAGGTTCAGGGTTCATATAGATATGAACCCTGGTTAGGTTTAGTTTAAGGGGGTACCGTAATTCACTTTTGTTACATTGGAGTACCATGATTCCTTCCAAAGTATGCTAGGAAACAGGTCCAAATGAACAAAAATAATGGTGTTCTGTTCCTTGGAATATTTTCGAGGAATCAGTTGCTCCTGATTTGCCAACACTGAACTTCCCCCCTTAAGTTTAGTTAGGTTATGTGTGGGACTGAAGTGTATTGACAGGTGACGCACGTATAAAGATCGATGCCTCCCTGACTAAACACCTTGTCTGTCTGCTTAGAGGTGGGGGTTGGATTGGGATTGGGGGTTTGTATTATTCTGTCACATATTTGGAGGTGAAGGTGTGAATTAAGGAGAGGGTTAACGTTAGTCTATTGTGTAACATAAAGGAAATGGAAAAAGAGTTATTAGTCTGTCACAAATTAGGGATTGGAAGGGGCTGCTCGAGTTTAGTGTAAAGGAAAGTCACAAGTTTAGGTTATTTAGGTTGGAGTTGACTTGATAAAAAAGGTAAAGGTAGAATGGTAGTAGATGTAATTATTGAGATAAAAGGTAAAGGTAGAATGTTAGTAGATGTAATTTGAATGGAATAGGGAGAAGTACTATTTAACCCAAATTACCCATCCCATCCTTCCCTTCCCTTCTCTTCCCTCCTTGTCTCCCATGCAGTGTGGCCAGGGTCAGTCAGTCAGTCAGTGCCGGCAGCAGTGAAAGGGAATTTAATGCATCGTTTCATGGTCATATTCCTGTCTAGGCTCTTACTATTCCAAGCCACAGGACACCAGTATATTTTTATTGGTGTTAATTCTAGACCTGTTTTAAGGCATACTTTGGAGGAATCAAGCTTCTCTATCTAGTGTGCCTATAGTTTATTATCCCCTTATCAAACTTTCATGAAAATAAAGAAAAAAAAGTGTATATGTAATCAGTAAACTTTAATATAGTAGAGGACAGCAGTTTGTTGACCCAGACAGACCCGGAAGTGTTGGACAAGTCTTTAGTAAATGAGTTTGAGAACATATATAATGCGAGTTAAAATACTATTATGAGTTTACAGCACAGTGAATCAAGCCGTGTATTACATTGTCTAACACAGGAGTTATGAAGTGTGTCAGCTGGGATGGACGAACCCTTGATTGTTATTATTTATTTTGTGTCTCGTCCCTCCTTTATACTCATTTAGTTTTCATCTAATGTATGTCTGCCTTACTCATTCTTCTCTCTCCTTAATTCCTTTCCCTTCCCAAACTTCCCTCTACCTTTCATTCTTATCTGTGTTCTTCCTCTGTCTCTCTCCTTTCATTTCTCTCTTCCTTGCCCACTCTCCCACCTCACAGCAGCTTTCTTACCCACCTAGTCTCCCTCTAACATCACTCACACTCACCTATTCTAACTCTTAATATCTCTCGTTTTCCTCCCAACAACTCTCTTTCACACACATTCTACCCCCTCAACATCCTTCTCTCACCCACTCATTCATCCCTCCAACACATCTCCCACATCCATCCACATTTCCTTCTTCTCCACCTCCTCTGCCATCCGTCCTACACATCAATGAGTCAGCAGCTTTACACCTCATTCACATGCTGCTCACTGTCTTCATCCTCTTTCCTTCGTCTCTTTTTTGACTAACTCTGGCCTTTCACTTTCGTCTTCGGCTTCTTTATATGTATTACCTCAGCCCGTTTTGGTGTGGTTATTATTGAGCCCCCTTCCCCGAGAGAGAGAGAGAGAGAGAGTGAGAGAGAGAGAGAGAGAGAGAGAGAGAGAGATAGAGAGAGACTGCCCAAGGTGAAGAGAAATGAGATATATAATGAGATTGGATGGGTCTAATGGGAGGGAGAGAAAGTTCTTACATTATCTTTACTTCGCTCTTCAATTTCTCTTTCCTTTTATCTTCTCTTCTCTTCTCTCTCTGTCTACTCTACTCTGAACCCCCCCCCCCCCCCTCTTCTGACTCCCCCTCTTTCCTCTCCTCTTCTGACGCCCCCCCCTCTCTCTTTCATCTTCTGACTCCCCCCCCCTTCTTTCCTCTTCTGACTCCCCCCCCCCTTCTTTCCTCTTCTGACTCCCCCCCCCCCTCCCATTCTTCCTATCCCTTCATTATCATGCATCCACCCTTTCTCTCTCACTCGTCACGTCAACTTTACATTCTCCAATCGACTAAAACGCCTCCATTCACAGCAGTGCCTGGAAACCATTGATGTGCAACAGGGTGTGGGTGGGGTAAGGTGGGGTATAGGGGGTGTTAATGGATGGCTAGGGGGGGGGACGGGAGGAAAGTTGAGGAAAGTGTGTGAGGGGGAACCTGAGAAGTGGTAGTGAGGATAATGGTTGTTGTAGTAGGAAAAGTGGTCCTGGTAGTAGTAGTAGTAGTAGTAGTGTTGGTGGGTGAAGGAATGGAGTGGGAGGGTGGTAATGAAAGTATTGGGTGAAGTGTTGAATAGACTGGTAATTGGATATTGGGATTGAGAGGTGTGGGTGTAGGAAAGGGTGCCTGGGTATTGGAGTGTGGGAAGGAAAGAAACGGAGTAGTAGAGAAATTGGCTCAGTGAAACTAATACACATTGATAGAGAACGATAGGGATGAATAGTAGAAATGTAAATAAGGTGATGGATGATAGGAATAGAAGTGTGTGTGTGTGTTGAGTGTGTGTGTGTGTGTGTTGAGTGTGTGTGTGTATGTGTTGAGTGTGTGTGTGGTTTTTTTGTTTTTTGTTTTTATATATAAGAGTCGACAATATCCCCCTCACTATGATGACCTTGCTCCAACACTCACACACTCAACTGACTCAGCCTTGCAGTATGTACAGGTTATAGCCGTGACCAAGGCTATGTATGTAGTGGGTGGGTGGCCTGTGGGTGGTCAGTCAGTCAGGGCTTTGGTCACGCTGGCGAGGTTAGGTAGGGTTGAAGGGACGGAGAAAAGGATAGTGGAAAGGTTTGGTAGGGTTGAAAGAGGGGGAGGAGGATAGTGGAGTGTTTGGGAAGGGTAAAAAGGGTAGAGAGTAGGTTTGGCAGGGTTGAGAGGAAGGGAAATAGGATAGGTTTGGCAGGGTTGAGAGAAAGGGGAAAGAGGATAGGTTTAGCAGGATTGAGGAGAGGGGTAAGAGGATATTAGGGAGATTGGGGAGAAGGGGAAGAGGATATTGAAGGTTTGGTAGGGAGGAGAGGAAGGGGAAGTAGTATAGTTGAGGAGGGTAGGGGTAAATGAGGAGGTTGGGTAAGGGAGCGGTTGTAGAGGAAAAGGGATAATTGGAAGGGTAGGGGAAGAGAAAGTAAAGAAGGTTGAGGAAGGGGATGACTTTAGAAATGACATGTGAAAGATGTGTAGATTATAAGTAAAGTAAATAGCCAAAGTTGAAAGAAAATGAATATGAATAAATCAAGCGGCAGGCAAGTAGCGTATAGATGAAAAAGAAGTACAATAAGAAGCAGTCAGATTTAAAATGTAGACAGTAATTACAGGAAGCAGAGTACTCACGACAAGGAAGACTCACTACCAAGCAAAAAAGTATATTTATTTATTTTTATTATAAACCCAACCTGAACTATTTCTGGTAGGGTGATGAAGCGGTTGTTAAGCATTTACTCTTGCGTTAATGACCATTTGATCACGCACACACACACACGTAATAGAGAAACAGCTGATTATTTACCCAAGCGATAATGACACGAGGCGAGGCGAGGCGAGGCGAGGCGAGGCGTGGGCTACTCCACCGTGACAGTGAAGATTTACACTTGACTCATCACTCTCACACAGTGCTCTGGTCTTTGTTGTTGTTGTTATTATTACGTCATTACCGGCTACTGTACCTCCAACGTGGACACATAACGTTGCCGTGCGGTAAATATCAGTGTTTTCGGTAGATAATAACTGTGTTTTTATTGTTTACGTTCTTTACTGAAAATATTATAAAGCTCTGTTCATAAATTTTAATGTTGTGTGATACATCTTTGTAAAGTTGTGATATCTGCTTCTATTAAGTATAAACTCTAAATATTTAGGTCTTATACTACCGTAGTAATATTATGTTTGAACATTTTAATGTTTGTTTCCTTAAAGAAAATGTACAAAACTATACACCTTGCATGTTGTAAGTAGAGTGTATACGAGAAAGGTCAGGTCAGAGTTCACCCATTGTTTGTAGGGGTCACGGGAAGGGGGAGCAAGAAGGGGGTCCCTGTTCTTGTCACACCCACCAACCAACCCCATTGTAACGTTAACCTGTTACACCAATTCTTTGTAACTCGAACCCAGCAGTTGTGAATTGTCATTTTTGTTTTCAACAGAATAAAATTGTTTTGAAATAAAGGTGGTGTCTTAATTAAAGTACTACACTAAAGAGAAAAAGTTATTTGAGATAATATTTTACTCTCTAACAACCTCTGTGTACTCTGGTGTGATAAGGTCTACTTGTTGAAGTACATCTGAATAGAATTGTAGAAAGCAAGATTACTCAAACAGGCAGGGATGTCATGTGTTAAAAACTGATAAAAAAATCTACTGGGGATAAAAATGAAAGTGTTGCCATAAACTTTAAGGGTGTAATTAACTTTTTTGTTACATTGGAGTGCCTTAATTCCTCCAAAGTATACCAGGAAACAGGACAAGATGATGAACAAAAATAATGGTATCCATTTGCATGGCATAGTTTAGAGGAATCAGTTGCTCCAGATGTACAGTCACGAGCACTTAAAACTAGTACAGTCAGCGTTGTCAGTCCTCTTCTCCAGTACCAGTTATAAGTGCTGACAATTGTACATACCAACACTGTACTCCCCCCCCCCCCCCCCCTTAATGAGAACCAAACAGCCTCACAAGGACCAGAAGCTATGTTGACGTATACCAGTCCTTTGTATTCCATTGTGTGTATTCCTGTACGATGCTAACAATGGCCAAACACAGTCAGACGGGAAGGGGGTATAGTGGGAGGGACCTTGGGCCGTCAGTATTCAGTAGTAATCCATCAATCACAGCTCCAACCTTGGCCAGGTCACCGAAGGATGCTACAAACGTAAACAAACAATGGAAATCTATTGAATGTACCTAATAATGACTGAATGAATAAATAATAATAAAGTCTAATATATACACTAAATAAATAATACACTGAATAAATAATAATAAAGTCTAATAAATACACTGAATAAACAACAACAACAACAACATGAAAGTCTAGTTAAAATTTATTTGTAATTTTTACGCTTACATTTGTCTTGGATTACAGTACATTTACCCCAAAAGCCACATAGACATTTAGTGAGAGGGACCAGTTACATTTTTGTTTACGTGGTTGAATAAGATGGAAAATTCGAGAGAGAGAATTCGTGGGTGAAGTTACTTTGGAATGTGTACTGTATGTTTTGGTAAAGGTAGGAATGTCATGGTAACATTGATTTGCATGTGTATTATTTATAGTCACGTGCCAGACAGGGGTTCTCTTTATCTCTCTCTCACACACACACACACATATATCCACTCAAACACACAACGCACAACCTATAAACTAATGTTGCTGTGTGTGTGTTCCAAGTGCGTGCGTATGTGGTCCAAAGTTTTTTCGCGTGGTTAAACTTGCATGCTTTCCGGCCTGTTGCTTGTGGTTTTAGGTTTTTCTTATTTTAGGGACTTTCACTCTTTTAAAACAATTTTTGAAGACTATATGTATATATAATAAGGTAGAACTGCAGTGGAGCAACTGATTCCTACAAACTATTCCAAGCAACAGAACACCATTATATTTGTCCATTTGGTCCTGTTTCCTGGCATACTTTGGAGGAAATCATGGCACTCCAATGTATCAAAACTGAATTACCCCCATAAACTCGTATCTTGTAAAATTCTCTGTGTAACCATATTGCACACGACCAACACCACCACGACCACCAACACCTACACCACCACTACCTACACCACCACGACCACCAACACCTACACCACCACTACCCACTGCCTGCCTCTCGCATACCACTACTACTACTTGTCATTAAATAATTTTCCTACTACACTTCTATCCCGTCCTCCCCCTCCCATTATTTCTTTCCCTGCCGTCACTCCACCTTACCTCTTCCCCTCCCTGCCCCCACCCTCCTCCCCGTTACTCTTAAATTTCTTGTTTCTTCTTTCTCTCCGTCTCTTCTCTCTCCTCTTTACTCGTCTTTCCTTCCTGTCTCCTCTCCACTTTTATTTTATCCATCTCTCCTCTCCAATCCTATTCTTGCCTGCCTCCTACTCCACTCTTTTTCCTTCCTGTCTCCTCTCCACTTCTCTTTCCTTTCTGTCTCCTCTCCACTTTTCTTTCCTCTCCTTTTCCTCACTGTCTCTTCTCCAGTTCTCTTTCCTCCCTCTCTCCTCTCCACTCATCTTTCATTTCTGTCTCCTACTCCACTCCTCTTTCCTCCCTACCTACTCTCCACTCCTCTTTCCTCCCTGTCTCTTCTCCACTTCTCTTTCCTCCCTGCTTCGTCGTGCTGACTCCCTTACTCTCACCACTCACCCTCTGGTTCATTCCCTCTTTCCCCTCATCCAATCAGGTTTCCTAGTTGGGTCCCCTTCCCCTCCCTTATCCATCTCTCCCTTCATTTCCTCTTCCCTCACTCCCATCCTCCCTCGCTTTCCTCTCTTCTACCCCTTTTGCTTTACTCTTTACTCCCTACTTTCCTCACTCCCATCCTCCCCCTCTCTTTCCTCTCTTCTCCCTTTTTGCTTTCTTCTATTTTCCTCTTTCCTACGTTCTCCTCTTTCTTTCCCCTTTCCCTCTTCCTTTACCTTCCTCGCCCTCTTCCTTTACCTTCCTCTCCCTCTTCCTTTACCTTCCTCTCCCTCTTCCTTTACTTTCCTCTCCCACGTACTTTCCTCTCTCCTGGGCCCTAATCTTCCTCCTAGCCACTTTTCCCTCCCTCCATCCCCCTATTTTTTCTCCTCCATCCCAGGGGTCCTTACCTTGCATTTTTCTCTCCCTCAACTCTCCCTTTTTATTTTATTTTTATTTTCCCTGTTCCCTTTTAAGATTTTTTCTCCCCCCTTTTTCTTTCCATCCATCTCATCACTCATTTTTTTAATGTTACTTATCCCTTCTGATTTCTGTTCTATTTTTCTCTCCTTCCCTTCCACGTCTCGCTCTTCAGGTCGTCTCTTCTTCTTCCATATTATTATTATTTCCCTCGGCTCAACCCCCTGTCCCTAACATACTGTACCTATATATCTCTGCCACCAATGAGCCCTCCCTTAGGTTGTGTTGGTTTGAGAGAGAGAGAGAGAGAGAGAGAGAGAGAGAGAGAGAGAGAGAGAGAGAGAGAGAGAGAGAGAGAGAGAGAGAGAGAGAGAGAGAGAGAATGGATGAATCTGTGTATGTGTGAGAGAGAAAATGAATGTGTGAGAGAAAAACATATATGTGTGTGTGTGAGAGAGAGAACGAATGTGTGTGAAAGAGAGAACGAGAGAACCAATTTGTGTGTGTGTGTATGTGTGTATTGCTGTTCATTAGTGTACCACCATGGAACACACATACTATACATTCCTATAGAGTATACGGTAATCAGTTTTGTGGCTCACCTCAGAGGAATCATTATTATGCTCTTCATCTAAACAAATTGACAACCTCCATAAGGAATAATCACCAGTATCGATTTCCCTCGTCCTTCAATCTCAGGGTAAAATAAACATAACAGTCTAGAGTGCCATTATACTCTTGACCCCCTAAAGCAGCTGGTTGGAGGACGGAGAAAGTTTAATAATTGTAACCAGAGGAAGGACGTCAATAAACGGAACTGCTGTGTTAGTCTCGTTTGTGTAAGGTATTGGTAGCATAGTTTGTTGTAAGTGGTGGAATAGGGCAGTGTGTGTGTGTATGTGTGTATCAGAGGAGGCAGGTGGTGCGGCAGGTGTTTTCCGATTGATAACACCTGCATCTACTTGATTGCACACACACACACACACCTTTCTCTCTTTATTTATATATATTAAACACGAAACACGTAGAAAATTATACTGAAGGATGCTCGTGGTGGTAATGTAGTGGGGAAGATTGTGTCTTGTGTCTAGTATAGGGATAGTAGTGAGTGATGAGGTATAGGGTGTTGCTGTTTTGGTAGTGGTTGTGGTAGTAGTGTAGTAGTGGTGGTGATGGTACTTAGTAATAATGGCTGTAATAGTGGTAGTACGATATGGTAGAGTGAAAGTTAAGTAACATTTCCCCCACATTTGTTAAAGATTACACAAATGGAGGGACGCATAAGTACTCTAATAGCTTTGGTAATTGTCCCATAGCGGTGGAACAGATGGCTTCATAATGTTACTAACTAATGTAATACGGGTAGTGAGTGAATGATGGTGTATAGTGGAACGGGTGGTGTGTGTGTGTGTGTGTGTGTGTATTAATAGAGGCACTGGTAGGTAAGGTAAGGGTATTATGGTGTGAGGTAATGGTGGTAGTGGTAACAGTATCGTAGTGGTGTAATAATGGTAGCTTGGGTCATGGAGAGGATGGCAAGGACGGTGGTAATGGTGTGTGTGTGTGTGTCGTTTCAGAAAGGTAGTGGTAGCAATATGGGAGGAACTGTGTGTATGTGTGTGTTGTTTCAGAAAGGTAGTGTAGCAATATGGGAAGATTGTGTGTGTCGTTTCAGAAAGGTAGGGGTAGCAGTATGGGAGGGACTGTGTGTGTTAGTGTGTGTGTTTTGGGATCGGTATGGTATGGCGTAACCTTGGCCCCCACATCCCCTGTTCTGCTTTAGTCTGGCAGGGGTCTGGTAGCTTCAGGGGGTTGTGCGACTGTGCGGTAGCGGCGGCGGCGTGGTGGTGGTGGTGGGATGACAGTGAGGGAGAGAACGTTGGTGATGGTGAGATGACACTGAGGGAGAGAACTGTGATGGTATTGGTGGTGGTGGGAGGAGGTGCAAAGAACAAGGATAGACTAGGAATAAAGGTAGAAGGGAATGATGGAGATAAAAGAAAGTATGATATGTATAAGGGAAGGTATGAGAGAGAGCGTGGTGGGGGGTGAACGAAAGAGAGAGAGAGAGAGTCGACAAAGAGCAGGGAATGAATGAGAGAGGCGCAGGGAGGGAGGGAGGGCCAGAAGGCGAGCAAAAGGTGGGAGGGAGGGAGGGAAACTGGTTGGGGAGGAAGCGGAGAAGAAAGGAACAAGGAGGGGGAGAGAGTGGGGCAGAAGAGAGGAAAAGAGGAGGCGAAAGAGGACGAGTGAAGGAATGTCAATCTGTCGAAAATGAGAGAGAGAGAGAGCGCAAATGCAAGAATGGATTGGAGGAGGAGAAGGAGGAGGTAGTAAAATCAATGATAGAATGGAAGAGAACAGAGCGAGAGGAAGGGAGAGAAGCAGAGTGAAAGGAAATGCATAAAAGGGAAGAGAGAGAGAGAGAGAGAGAGAGAGAGAGAGAGAGAGAGAAAGAGAGAGAGAGGAGGGAAGGGGAGGGGGGGCACACACACACACATGAGGGGACACAGTACAAGTCGTTACAATGACGGTGTGGGCAACGGAGGGAAAGTAAAGGGAATAGATAGGGGAGGGGTGTTATTGAAAGAGGGGAAAGTGAGGGGAGATAGGGAGGGTTGAGTAAGGGGATAGACAGGGGGGGTGGAGGTTATTGAAAGAGGGGAGAAATAGAGGACAAGGGGGAGGTGTGTGTGTGTACGTGCGTGTTTGTCTGTGTGTGTTTGCGAGCGTGTCTGTGTGTGCTTGCGTGTTTTAGAGGATAAATATATTTTTGGGAGAGAAAGAAGAGAGATATTGTGTGTCGAGAGTTTCGCTAAACATATTGGAGGGGAGGAGTGTATAATGGTACACGGGATGAGAGAGACTGACACACACACAGACAAACATACAGGGAGGAGGAGATAGGGAGGACAGACTGATAGGCAAATATGGGAAAAGGTGGAGAAAGGGGCAGGGGGGAGGGGAGTTGGTAGATGGAAGATTAGAGAAAGTGTGTGTGTGTAGATGTGAAGGATAGGTCAAGTAGGCGAGTGAGAAAGCGTGTGGAGAAGTAAGAGTGGAGTTGGTGGATGGATGGATGGGTACAGAAAGTGGTGAAGTGTGTATGACATGTGGTGGAGTGTTAAAGGTTGGTTGGGATTGCTTGGACAGTGAAGGACATGTACAGTATAAGCTATAGACACAGTGAAGGAAAGTAGGTAAGGAAGTAGAGAGTGTGGAAGGCTGTAGGTGGAGTGTGTGGAGGTCAGGTCGTGGAGTATGTGAGCGAAGGAGGTATAGAGCAAAAATATGAAGGAAAAGTATCGTAGTGGCCGATAGGGAAGATTAATGTAGACACGGAGAAGCAGTGGAAGAAAAAACAAACATGTCGTGGAAAAATATCGTAAAACATGAGAAACACAATGGAGAAAAAAATTGGGAGGAAATACGCTTAATCATAATAGCACAACATTTACCGGATATGATTTTAGCTTGTACATTTCACTAACCTTGTTGATGGTCCTAGACTGGTATTGATGTCGACTATAATAACCCCTTTATAAAATTATGATAAATGTAGTAGGTTATGATTATATAGTTAGTTAATTTAGTATTCTGGTAGTATGGTGTTAACAGCATGGAACAAAACAAGACCCAAGGCAGAAGTAATGAAGATGGGAATAGGTACCAAATCAGTGATAGTGGTGAAGGAAATGGTAGTTGTAATAATCTTGGTGAGGTTACTGGTGATTAGTGAGTGAAGAGAAAATAAGCGAGGGGAAGGTAGTGGTGGATTAGTAAGCTAGGTGATGGAGACAAGATAAGAGGTACTGTAAGCCAGGAGGTGGTGATGGTGGTGAGGCCGGCTGTCGTGAGAAAAGAATCAGTAAGCCAAGTGGTGATGAGGTTGGTAATGGTGAGGAAAGAGGTGAAAGAAGACTCAGTAAGCCAGGTGATGGTGGTGAGTGGTTGTAGTTAAGGGCGTGACACTCACTGTTGTTTTGGCAAGGGAGGTTTTTGTCGGGACCAGTAATTAATGTCTCGCTTCCTCTCTCTCTCTTCCTCCCTCCCTCCCTGCACTCCCACTGTTACCAACCAACCCTATCCTCCCTTCCTCTTTGTACTAATGCTGTTACCATCCACGCACATCTCATCTTTCCTACATAAATACTGTCATCAATCAACTCTCTACCTCTCCTCTCACCATCTACCTGTCCCTACTTTCACCATCTACCTCTCTCCTCCCTCCCTCTTCTACCTACCTACACCACTATTGTTACCCCCCGCCTTCTCATATCCCCATGCACCTTACTGTCTCCCTCTTCTGCCTTCCTGCCACCCATACTACCACCACCTGCTGCTACCCTCTCCCTCCCAGCACCCCTATTTCTACTCTTCAAGATTTATGTGAACTTCAACTGGAACCCTATAGAGATATTTACTGAGGTACTGGGTTATATCACCTAAAGCATTAAATATCTTGTGCATTAAGTCTACAGTTCAGTCTAGGTATATATGCAGTATATTGGCTGGCTTCAGGAGTTTGTGTCCAGTGCCTTGTTTCTATACAGTACCTTGACACCCCTCACTGAATTGTTGTGTTTGTTTGCAGATTGCGCCAGCGAAGAAACTGTGGGGCGTGGAGGAGGGAAAGCCAGACAATAAGGGCATCTTCAACATCGGTGAGGCATCATGGCGGGAGGCGGCGTGGAGCACAGCCACCCCACACGCCGCCCCTCCACATCGTAAGTCTTCATTGATGCCCTTGCTGATCCATGCATGGTCAAGTGTCATCTGCAGTGATTCCTTGTGACTGTAGCACTGTAGTAGTAGTAGTAGGAAAGATATAATCTTCAGGGGATTTCTAAAAGTTTGACCATGGGGGATTTGCTTCATTTTTTGTGTTTATTTACATTTTTTGTCCATCTTTTGTCACAAATTTACAATTGATAACAAATTCATATTTGTACAGGGAGGATTCAAGTATAGTAATATATAAAATTATTGCTAGAACCTTGTATGTGGGGATTTCAGATGGATTGTCTACAGTGTAAAATTCTTTTGAGTACACAACATGCATGGATCGTGTACTGCTCTTGAGGTGCTGAACTTTCTAATTTACCTTCCTCTCATACCTTATAAATCAAAGCCTTGTTGGTGTGCCATGCCAACACCTGACGCTAAATCTCTGCCTCCTACTGCAGCTGGCCACGGGCTGAGTATGGGGGTGAGCCAACGGGGGGCGGGGCGTCCACAATTCCCCGGGGGTGACTCTGTGTTGTCACCCCGTGCCACAGACCATGCGGGCGTCGGGCTGAAGATGGTGGAGTATGTCCTGGCCTCCTCTCCCACCGGCAAGGACCTCGATGCTAGGATGGCAAACCTCGCGCTCAGGGTGAGTCATTATGGAGATGAGGTCCTCTTTAGCTTTTAATTTGTATCCTTTTAAATTTGTTCTGGCTTATAGTGCAGATATACAATGTTTTATTACTTTAAAAAAACTATACATGCTCTATTGGTTTTCATACACGAAACATGAATCTATTGGCGCATTTTCACCAGGATAGATAAAAATACACTTTAGTGAGGTTACAGTATAGGAAGTCCCTCCATGTGCTACTTGATTTATGTGTAGGTGTGATTGAGTCATTCCTTTCATCCTAAAGGAGGGGCATTGGGTGGAGACAACATTTGTATACACCACTTGGACATAATGTGATGGCTTCTGTATTAGGCACTGAGGGAAAATTGATAAGCATTGACTCTTGTGGTTTGATGATTTAGAGAGGGATATAGTCAAGCCCTCATGAGTTATATGTGTTCATTTTCCTCTATGTTAGTGTCTGCTTGGCTGTCTGTTTACATTTCTGTATGGTGTATATATCTGATTATACTTGATAAAAAAAATATTAACTGACACATTCTGGTAACTGTTGCTTGTATAACATCACACAATCAGGCGAAAATGTAATTTCCCTTCTGAGAAATTTGATCTTAGATAAACCTTTTGTATACATTTTAGTGTTTATAGGTAGCAGATAAGTACCTTGTTATGTAAAATTTTGGTGTGGTTTGTCTTGGATATATTAAAATGAGCAAAAAAATTAATTTATTGAGGGAACCGGTATAACTTTGCCAAGGTAAATACACTGGAGTATAGACACTATTTTTATCATGTTAATTTCTTTATCTCCTTAGTGAGTTGAGTGGCAGTTTTTAGGTCTGAATATGTCTGGTTTTCATGTAGTATTGAAAGTGGTAATGAGGGAAATTGATGTGTGGTGAGTTGGTGCCATTTAAATATCACCATTTTTAGAATTGCCACATCATAATCTGAGGGAGTGAAGGCATGACTGGGAAGTAGTCAAGGGAAAGTTGTGGATTCACTATGACCCCTCTTGACATTATTAAGTAATTTTTTAGTGTTTGAGATAAGGTTATAAAGTCAGGTTTTACAAGGAAAATATTATATAAATGTGATGTACCGTAAGATATTTTTTTCTTACTAAGAGTTTTGAGTGTTTTAAATTAGGTAATAAGGGCAAGGTAGTGACAGAAGTTTTATTTTTTAAATGTGCCAAGTCAGTTTATTATATTTTAAGCATTTTAGTGTTGCATAACTTCTTAACTAATTCGTATATTGGCAGGCATTAATAACACATACATTCATACATACATATACCAGGTCTTCATCTCCTTGCTGGAGTTAGCTCTTTGTTAGGGAAATCTTACAGAGGAGGGGGCTCCCCTTACCCCTCGCTCTGCGGCCATTGCACTGTAAACAGTGGTCAATGGGGTTACCACATCCCTACACCTATACTCATCCCAGATTAATAGCACATGCCATAATTACCACACACTGTAATAGCACATACCATAAATACATACAGCAATAGTATTTCATATAACACATTAAGTTACTGTAATTTGTTTTTTTAATGTACCTTCTAGGGTAGACAGATGGCGGCTTCCAACCATCTGTTTATGGCAGCTCATTTTTATTACTTATAATTAATATATACTTCCCTGACTAGTATGATTGAAGTCTTAGCTTTATAATGAGGAAACACAGTTTATTTGCTCTTATACTTTTTTCCCTTGTAATCTCTTCATAAACATTGCAGAATATCATAACTAAAAGCATATGAAAAGTCCCTCGCACAGAGTAGTAAACAAACAAATACTGTGTACGCACCTTGGCTCGCTTCCCACATAGTGACAGATATACTTAAACCTTACTAGCAAGTCTCACATTCCTCACCCACACACTCTCCCTTTCACTGTAACATCCCTGGAAGGTTTGTGGAGGAGTGGGTGGAATGGTACACTGGGTTCATGACACAGCTTTCCTCTTTCTACCACACCCAATGTTTATCAGGACTAATTTGGAAGATATTTAAAAGTCATATCGCAATCATGATGGTGACTTTGCTTTATTGACCACATTATACATTATTTTTTCAGATTAAATAGTCAGTTACTTATTTGAGTGAGATTGATTTTACATGATTGTGTATCATGTGTATCTAGCCATGGTACGGTAACTAGGTTGCAAAGTTGATTACTGTATCTTGCTTTTCATGAAAGTTAATTTTCCTTGTCCTTTTTTGGCCTCCTCTTCATGGTTGGTGTATGAGCAGAATGGTGGTGGTGAGGGTAGCAAGGATAAGAAGGACAAGGCTCCCTCACCATTCGACCCCACCAAGAAGGACGTGGAGAACGGCAACGCACCTCAGGCCAACGGCATTGTACAGAACGGACTTGACGACGACAAAACATTCAAGTAAGTTTCTTATGGTAGCCTTATGTAAAAGATTTATGTATGAACACCACAAGTTACATATAATTGTTCTGCAGTGTAAAGTGTTGTTTTAATTTCAAGTTATTGAGAGGTAGGTGTACAGTAGAGGCACAACTTTCTTTTATGTTCATGACTGTATCTTGAGAATGGAATACAAGCAATTTGTATGTTGGTTGACAGGACTACAAAGTGTATAATTGGCCTGAAAACATGCACACAACATAAATCAGAATAAATTATGGCACTAAAATATGTGCTTGGGACCTCTTTCAGTATATGAAAAGTCTAAGCAGGACGAAAGCATTGTAACACTAAATATATTTGGCTCTGGTATGTAGGCATTATCTTGTCAGTCCCAGTATTTTGATTACTATTCCTTCTGCTGGGAAAAAAATTATAGGGTGCGTAGGCTACATATATATTAATGATAATCTCCATGGCTGGTTATAGTGTTAAAAATATAACTGGTGTGCCACCTACTCATCTTTAGCCTTATAATTAAGGAAGTCTTGAAGCTTTGGGAGAGTGTACAGTTGCTATGATAAGTACCATATTGTATTTAAACATGATTATTGTAAGTTATTCCCACGCCCTTGATTGTGTTAGGTGTATATTGTATATATACCTGTCTGTATCATTTTCTTGCCTGAAAAACATTTCATCAGTAGTTTGTTTGATAGAGAAGTAGTATAATGGTGTGTAGAATTTGTATATGTGTTTTTAGGCAGTAACTGACTAGCATCCGTAGGATGGAAGGAGAAGCCTTGGCAGACAGCAATACCGGTGTAGAGATTAGATCAGGAAATTTACAGGAGTGCCTGAAGATGACTGACAGGAGCCGGAGAGAAGTGGAGAATGTTGGGAAAAGCCTAATAATGATGTGTTTGCATATGTAGTTTCAGTGGATAAAATTGCTTAGAGAGAGAGAGAATGGGAGGGAAAAGAGAAGGATTGTAGGTGTGTGTCTGACAAGTGACCTGTCATGACCTCTTGTGATCCTTGGCATATGTCCAGTAATGCTGCTCTGGTCTCCTATCCTTCCTTCCCTCTTTCTATCCTTTACCTCCCTCATCCATCTCATTTTCCTCTTCCCTTTTCTCCATTCCTTACTTTTCATTTTGTCTCTTTCTGGTTGTCTCCATAATTTTTCTCATTCACTCTTGCTTTCCTCCTCCCCTCGCTCCCTTCCTGTCTTTCCCTCTTGCCGATTTTTCTTCATCCCACTGCCCTTTTACTCCCTTCTGTTCCCATTTTCTTCCCTCTCTCATCCCCTTTCCCTCTCTGCTCCCCCCTCCCTCCCATTCCCTCTCCTCCTCTCTTCTCTTCTCCACCCTTCAGTTTTTTTTATGGCTAGTCCTGTCATCCTCGTCTCGTTCATTAACTCCTCTTGCCTGCCAGCATCTTACCCTGTTTATTTAACCACCCTCCACTCACTTGCCATGCACTGTGTTGTCTTTGTCTGGTGTGAGCTGATGTCCTCATCTCTGGTACTCAATCTTTCCCCACTTTATTTTCACTTCTGTTACTTCACTGTTCTGTTCCCCTCCATTCATCACCCACCTCCTCTCTATTCCCTGCCCAAATCTTTCCTCTTCACTTTTCCATCCCCTCTCCTCCCATTCCTTTCTCAGGCTGCAGGAGACTGAGGTAATTTGGAAGGGCCTTCATCTTTGCTATGCTTATCCACTCTACCTTCCCTTCCACCCTCCTCCCCTTCCACCCTCCTCCCCTTCCACCCTCCTCTCTACCACCCTCCTCCCCTTCCACCCTATCTCCATGTGCCCTTGTGTGTCCTGGTCACACACACATACAGTTACCTGAGCTGTTTTCTCCCACCCGACTTGCCATTTACGTCTGGGAGCAGCAACTGGTGGCCTTTTCTCCCCGCATCCTTGGATCTTCTGCTCCTCTCAACAGTTACTCTAATTATTATTCCAATTTAGTTACATAGTTTATTACATTAAGGATAATGAAGATGCATGTTTTTTCATTAATAATACAAAATTCTTTGTATGTCAGAATTGAAAAGAAAATGTTATCTTACACCTGTAGAAAGTTTGAGATGTGTTGGTTAAGGCGTTTGTCCTACATGATGAGAATAGGCAAATTTGGAGTTAATACAATCGATAATTTTTATGATCTGGACATCAGAATTGCTTTCCTCAGATAGGGATCAGGTAGAAAGAGTGCATGTGTGTGTCCTGTGTTGAATGGTTAATGAGAGCCCTGCAGATTCTGCATATCCTATTTAATTGTGAAGTTCTCACATGTATATAATATGACAGAAACCTCCCATCAGGCTATTACGATAAATTTAAACTAATGTTGTATCTATGCTCGCCTTGTCACAGTTACTTACACAAATACGGTAGTGCAACTTGTGTAATCTGTGCACACATGTCATTGCATCAGATTATAACACTTTTCTGGATGACTGACTGGTGGTGCATTGGGTAAAAGTGTTGGTTCTTGGAAAGGCCGATTGTTGGGAAAGAGAGAGACTGTAAATGAACTCGGGTGTCCTCGGGGAATGTTTCATATGTGAGTTTTGTTCTTATTTTGGCTGAAAATGTCTGCAGTGAATATCTGGAGGCTTTAACTTTATTGATTGAGGATTGAGCTTTAACCAGTTACAGTTAGTTATTGCATTGTTAACTGAACTTTTACTGTTAGCCAAATAAAGAAGACTATACGTGACATTATGTTTAGTAAAGAGAAACGTGTTTATATACAGCAAGGTGCTGGAGATCAATTTCTTCTGTATAAGGAAGAAAGTACAACCCAAGTTATGTTTTATCACTAACTTCATTTGTTTGATTACCACACTTAATTGTTTTTAGAGAGATTGGATGGCTCTCAGGAGTTGTGTTCAATTTGTATTATTGTCTCGGATGATTATCTTTTTTCAGTGATGAACTATTAACTTTTTATTATTCTCCTTGTACCCAAGTTGGTTAATTCAGTAACCTCACTAACACTAATTTTATTTCAACATTACGAAGAGGTGATTGAAAGGCATCATAAGATAGTCCATTAAAATTGAAATTATTAGTATATTTCCATAATTCTTGCTATCTTAAAGTTTTGATATTTTAGTTAAATTTCCACCATCTTTGTAGGGTAATTTTAATGTCACATAACCATGAAACATGAAATACAGTTCCGGGTTCGTAAACTTGAGAGGTGTGTGTAAGGTTGAGGACTGGAGGTGAAACTTTCCCTGGAGACAGACCCAGCCAGCCAAGCCAGTCATAGGTAACAGCTGTAGGAGTGTCTCATTATCCACCCTAATCAATAACTCATGAGATATAGAAGGTTTCCCTTTGATCTGCTTTAAATTGTCCATTGGTACTAGAAAATGGGTGTATAAAATCTGAAAAAAACTCAACATATTTATGGGACAGAGACACGGTCCATGGCATATTAAAATTAGGCAAAGTTGATACAAAACTATTAAATTTGTTTAGAGAGTATATTACTGCATAGACCTGAAGACATTGTGAAGTTGGGAAATGCTACCTCAGTGACAGTAGGCTGCAGTGGTGGTGGTGTCAAGTGTAGTGACTCAGCCTGCAGGTTTTACTCACCCAAGGCTGGTTGTGGTGGTGGTGGTACTGGCGGTGAGGGTCTTAAAAGTGCAGGTCAGTGGGTCATTGTGTACAACAGTTTACTCAAGTGTTGCTGAATATGTTTTAAGTTTTTTTATTAAAATGATTGTACTGAAATATCTCTTACGCTTAGCTTTGTCTTTAGATTTTTGTAGTTATTTAAATAGGAAAATAAGAGATTAAATATAGATAGAAACCTTAAAAAGATGCAATAATCACAAATGAATAAGCATAGCAAGAAGGTATGATAAACCATCTAAATTATACATATCAGTAATCACCAGATAATTTTTCATGTCGGAGAGAAGCCCTACTGCCATCCAAAACTGTAAAGCTATTTTTACTTGATAATGCTTTTACTCTTGTCAGATGTTCTAGTATACCTCAGGGATAACTAATATAAACATTTAATAGAAACATGCAGAATGGGTTGTTTATGGTGTAGGTAGAGTAGGGTGAAAGTATGTATGTCGCTTGGGGGGAGAGAGTTGAGCCTCCGTCATGCTCCTTACATAACAGCTTTCATGCCTTGCTGATCACTGTTTGCTGATGTGGGATGGGGAACTCAAGCTGAGAAATGAATGTGAAGTAGTCACTGTATGGTGTTGCTGTAATGAGGTAGAGGAGTTTTATTTGGTTTATGTTTTAATGTTGGTTGGTTTTGTAGTGTAGAGTAGGCTTGTATTATTATTGTGGTGTTGCTCAAGGTTATTGCAAAGTACTTTAGTTTGGTATTATAATGAGGTGGTGTTTTTGTTATGGTCTGGTAATCGACTTCTTTAAAGTAATTGAGATGATTATCATATCCAGAATTGTTGCCAAGAATTTACTGTACCTAATTATATAGATTCACAATTCAATATGATTGTTCTTCTGTATATCCATTAAACACTTGACATAATTATCAACTCTGAAGCATGGAGAAAAATGCATTAATTCGTTCAAAACCTTCATTATCACCTCAGTGTGGGTGGTGGTGTATCATTACACTGACATAGTGGTGCATGAATGGACCCAACAGTTAGTGGTAATGTGCTGAGTCATAGTCATGCAATACTGTGCAGCTAAAATGGCCCAGTTAGAGTCCATCGGTTTCTTGTTGGGGTTAGTAGAGACTGATGTTTCATTTTGCAGTTTATATTATTCAGATTTATTCAAATACAAGAGTTTTATAGTACCTGTATTGTCATTTGAAAATTTGCTACCTGGGGGTGGATTTACAGTAGGTGTGTGTAAAATGTAAAAAATAGAGACCAAATGTTAGTATTTACAAAGATTTTGAAATTAATTACATGTACAGTATTACTTTAAGAAATTAATATATAAGAACATTATGTTAACTAGTTCAATAAATACATTGTTAGTTTAAATAAATGGTCAGAGCCTCCTGGGTACAGTATAAACTGTACCTGTAACTATGTCAAGGAGTTCCAAGACTACAATTACAGCTGAAGTCTTCACTCCACAAATTCTCATTATAAAACCACTGCATCTCACTCGAATTGCACAAGGTCATTGTTTAAAGAGAAATTTTTGGCCAAGTTCAGTTCTTCAGATGCTTGAAGGTGTAATGTTTACTGGTGAGGATGTAGTGGGAAATTTTAGGATATGTTGCAAGGGGTATTCAAGGGTTCATGGTATAAGGAACTTTAAAAAGGTGGTAAGGATGTTATGGTTGTAGACAGAGATGAAAATTGTATGAAGGGAACTGATACACTACCAGTAAATTGCATATACTGTACCTGTTTCCTCCAAACTAAACTTAGAGGTTGATATGTTTTGTGGAGAGTTCATTGATGAATACAGTATAGGGATGGGACTGAAAGATGTGACACAAGATAATACAATATGTAAATGATGAGTAAAGAGCTGTTTGTTGTTGTTGTTGTTATTGTAAGAGTGTTTGAAGCACCGAGTGTAGTGTAGTGTTGACTCACCAGCCTAAATTATCTCGACCTTCACGTGGACAAAAAGCTTCCCACCAAAACTCACTACCCCTTCCCCCTCCCCACATATACAAATAAAAAAAGCTAAACATGTGGACAGTCTCACACACACAAGACTAGATGTACAATATGTAATTTTTTTTTTCCTCTTCAGCCTGCTGTAATATTATACCAAGTTGAGGGACGGCTCATTTGGTAACAATTTTATGTACAGTACATGTTTATATTTAAGGAAGAATAAGGATGTATGAAGAGAGCAATTTTGGTAGAGAGATTGTACTTGTGTAGTTATCAATGACATGTTTAAGGAAAAATATTTGTTTTGGATGAGAGTGAATCCATTGGAAAAGAAAGTACAGTATATGTGAGAAGAGTATGATTCTATAAAGACTACATGCGTATATATTGAGTGAAAGTTTGTGTGTCAAAGAAGAGAGTGAGAGATTGTGTTTGTGTGTATGTGTTTGTGTGTGTGATGTGACCATGACTTGAGTGTTTGTTTGAGGCGTAGCATTGACCGTGGCCAAGTTTCCTCCCTCACTTCCCATCCACTTCCTAGCTTCTCTCATTGTTCCCACCTTTCTCTTTCATTCTTTTCTTTCTTCCAGCCGTCCTTCCCTAACTTTATTAGTAATCTGCTGTGGTAAATTATGGGGCAACTGATTCCTCCATACTGTGCCAGAAAACAGAATCCATGCATATGAGACTAGAGGATTTGTTTATAGCAGAGTATGGAGAGCTGCAACAGAATTAATTTTCTTTATTCTAACAACACTGACAGTTTTTCATATGTAAAACAAATGACTGGTAGAAGTGCCCAGCCAAACCTCAATTGGCCAGGGAACTACGTGTACTATACTGTATTGTATTCCTATGGAGTATATGAAAGTAATCAACTCACTGGTCTTCATTATCCAGTCATGTTTCCCACAAAGGTATGGAAGGTTAAGCTGGAAAAAATTGGTCAAGGCCTGTAATGAGCCCTGGATTCACAGAAATGGAAGTGTGAACTAGAAAGGATCTGTTATATTATAGTTACAAACATATGTTGGGTGGACTTGTTCATGCAACTCTAAACATGATAATTGCTTTAAGATGTGTTTATCAACGGGTGTTAATGTATAGGAGTTTCTGCAAATAGTCATGCAACTCTAAACATGATAATTGCTTTAAGATGTGTTTATCAACGGGTGTTAATGTATAGGAGTTTCTGCAAATAGGTGAATCTTGAAGATGAATTGGGGAGGTGAATATACTGTATGCTAAAAATAACTAACATTACTTTGTATTTCTCCTTCTCAGCCGGACGCCTGGAAGCAGACAAGGCTCACCATCAGAGGAAGACTTGAATAAGAATGGACTGGTGGGTGTAAAAGAAGGTGAGCTGGTGGGGGGTGCGGGGGTGGTGATGGGCGGCCCCGGAGCTCCCGTCCTCGGCCACCTGGACCACCCTGGCTTTGAGGGTGGGATGGGTGGCCACACTGGCATGCTAGACCCAACGACCATGGGTGGACCTTTCTCCTCTCCTGCCGGGCCAGACTACAGCAACATGGCTACCAGCATGCCCATGGACTCTCCGACTCTACTTCCAGCACAGGGAGCACCGCAACCACAGAACTTCACAGATAATCAGGTATGTTGTTGTACTGTATTCTCTCACATTCGTAGTCCCTTGAAATCAGGATTGTAAGCTTCCAAACATGACCATTGGGGTTCATGGCCAGTCAATGAGTTGGTAACGAAAAAGTTATGAACCGTGGGAATTAATATTCCTTGAGTAACTTGGGTTTGCCTTATATGCCTCACAAAGAAATGTAACCAATAACAATGATTTTAAAGAGACACAAGTATCTAGACAATTCCCTGAAACTTGACAGACACCATTACAGTAGTACTTCATCACCAGAATAGCCAGGAACACAAACAATATATTTGTACAGTACTCTTTTATTATATTACTACGATTATTTACCAATATTTACTCAATACTTTCCCACCATATATAAAAAAACTTCATGACCTTAGGAGGCAACATTCCCCAGAGACATGGGGCTTGTACTAAATGTAAATAAAGAATAAAAAAAATCCCAACACAGATAGCTTATGTAGGAATAGGGTGAGGGAAAGGAATTTAATTTTTTGTCAACATTATAATATATAGAAATATGAAAATATCATTTGGTGTGTAAACTCGACTCATTCCCAATATAGTCACTAATGTCTAGAATGATTTATAGAATGAATACATAATTACTCTGGCCATATTTGATTGTCAATTGGTTTGTACATGACATTGCTAACTATTACTTGACATTTCAATACTGTATTTAGTACGATTATGCATGCAGAATTTTCCTTAGTTTATGACTTTCAAAGTATAATAAATGTATAATAAGTAAAACTATAACACATGAGGAGTGGAGCTGCAGGTGAGGTAAGTCAATTGTTAACACTTTAGTTTACCCTATAGCCTACCAATGTAATCAGGGTGTGAGCCAGACAGGGAAATAGAAAACCTGGTTCATTTTAGGGGGAACTCTTATAAGATAATAACGATATAGTATTTATCTCTGTTTTAGGATGTTCTGTTTTTTTGTAGCTTCGTGAGTCGTGACTTTAGTAAACGACATATTTATGGATTAATGACAAAAGGAAGTATGTTAACTGAGAGAGAAAACACACACACACGAGTACAATAATTAAATACACACCACACGTACAGATTTGCAAGTACACACACAGGTTAGCAAGTACAAATAATAAGTACACACACACACACACACACATATCCGCTTGGGTGCAACAGGATAGGTGGGTCACTTGAGCCGAGGTGGAGTGGGCAGTGCTGGGTGGATGGGTCGAGTCGAGTTGGATTGGGTTACCCTATACAAGTTGAGATGGAAGCCACTATTATATTCTTTAGCTCTCTCAAGGTCATGGGGATGAAGGGGGATGTGGTGATAGGATGGAGATATGATGGGGAAAGGATGGGGTGGATGGGATATAGGAAAGGATTGGGGGTGAAAGGGAAGGCTGGGAAATAGATAGTAACGTGCAAAGGTAGAGTGTGATAATGGGTTGTAAGGTACAGATAGGGAATGGGGATGCAAGGAAAAAAAAAGACCAATTCAGATGATACAAAGGAGAGTCACCCACCCCACCCCACCCTATCCCCTCTTCCCTATTCTGTGTTGTATGCGGGTGTGGGTTGGAGACAGACAGAGAACAGGGGAGATTGAAGTGTTTGATAAGGTCTTGTTTCATTTAGCTGGCTGGTGATAACACGGATGGTGATTTGAGTCGTGTGTGTGTGTGTGTGTCTCGAAGATGAGTAATAAATGTAGGGTTTGACATGTTCATATTTTTACACACATAGCTAAGGTGTTGTTGGTTGCCACTTGTAATGTATAATAGAAAGGTGTAGGTATAGTATAAGTGGTTCAAGAGGAGGAGGAGGAGGGTAAGGAAGGGTACGAGTGGGATAGCCTAGGTTGCAATATGGTCAAGTGGCAGTGCAGGCAGAGGGCAAAGAATGCAAAGGTAGTGATGGCTTAAGGGGGTGCGGGAGTAGGGGACAGGCTTGGAGGGGCTTGGGGGGTGCGGTAATAGTTAGCGGTTCATGATGCTTGTTATTGTTATTAGCGCTTAGAAAAATAAGGTTACCGAAATATTAGTGTTCGAATTTTTATGGTACTCAACGGTACTTTTGTCTCATTGTATAAATTAATATATAAATGAATAAACGAGTCGCCTGTGTCAGTCTGTGTGTAAAGATGTAGTAGGAAAGTCCGTGGTTGTTGGTGGTGGGGTGAGCAGGGTGTGGTGACGGTGGTGGTGGTTGGGTGGGCAGGGTGTGGTAACGGTGAGTGAAGAAGAATTGATCCCCAGGCTACTGTATAGATTGATTCGTTACCTTTAATTACGACACGCGGTAGAATGTGGCCTATTGGATTTTTGAGGTGGGTCATTGATCGTAACTTCACACACCTCTTGCTTCTTTTTTTCTCCTCTTTTCTCCTCCTATCTTCTCTTTTTCTCCTCTCTCATATCTTTTTCCTTCCTCCACCCACACCTTCAAACTCAACCATATTTCACGTTTCTTCATCCATTTCACACCCAGTCAACCTCCACTTTCTGTACCGTAGTGTCCCTTCACCCACGTCCACCCATACTGTACAAGACCCTACCACCCCAACCCACCTTCGACCCCCTCTCCTCCTACCACAACCCAGCCCAACACACTTGAATATCCACTCCTTCCACTTCCTCATTTTACTCTACCTCCTCTTCCTTGCCCCTCAATCTTCCACCTCATTGCCTATCTCCTCTTGCACCTCCATTTCTTCTTTCACTTTCATTTCTTTCATTTTCATTTCTTTTTTCACTTCCCTAACATCTTCCACTTCCTGCACCTCCTCCTCCACCATCTCTGTCTCCATCTCCTCCTCCTCCACCACCTCCCACTTCTTTCCATTTCACCCACCAAGTTCTTTTATTTACTTAACCTCCTCCAGGCCGCCGCTCCGAGTTTTAAGCAAGTTACCTTCTCTGGTTGGTTGGCTTTGTGATGGTGTGGGAGGGAGGCAGGTTAATGTTGTTACTTTGAGGCCCCATCATTACACCTTGATACGCTACCAATCAGTTACCTTCTGCATAACACACACACACACACACACACACACACACACACACACACACACACATAAACGAATCTTTTTCACGTATTCGCAGACTCCGAATTTAATATACTAACGCACACGAATAATACACACACACACACACACACACACACACTTCCTGAAACGTACATACATATGGTGGTTCTCGTGACCTTTTAAGGGATAGTGAAATAAGGTCATCTCTTCCTGCTGTTAATACCACCACCATATACTACCCAACAACACACTATACACTCACCAACATAATATATACACATCATTCATCATCCCACCTTAAGCCATAGTACACAATACCATGTCATTATTACTAATACTTCTACGACCTTTCCTACTGCTACTACTTCTAACAACAACCACTACTACTTCTATATATTGCTACAACTACTACTATTACCACAGCAACTATAACTATAATTCAACTACACGTACACCCTCTACCAACCACTACCATCCATTAACACTCCCACCACTCCATTACTGCCATTTCTACAACTTTGGTACATCCCCTTGCCATCTCCACCCACCCACTAACTCACACCCACCACCACCACCACCAACCAACCAACACCAACGTTATCCTAGTTGTGGCAAGCGCCGTCTTGTATAATTTACTTGTTTTGATATGCTGGTCTGAGCTTTCTGCCTCCCTGCTTGCTTGCCCATCCCTCTCTTTCTTCTCTCTCATGCTCCTCTTGCTTTCCTTTCTTCCAAGCAGTTTCTCTACTCTGTTCAGCATCTTCACTTGTTTTTGTTTTCGTCTTTCTCTTGGTTACCTATTTCTAAACAATTTTTCTCCCAGTTTATCGTAACCTTCCTACTTCTTTTTTGGTCTTTCTCTTTCACGTTCCTCCTCCTCCTGTAATACGTACGTGCCATTCCTCTTCGTCCCTCTCTCTCCTTCTTCGCCCTCTGTCTCATCTCCCCCTCCCCTTTCTCCTACTTGTCCCTCTGTATGTCTCCTTGCCCCTTCGTCTCCTCCCCCTCCTTATAACTAACACACACACACACACACACACACACACACAAACAACTTGACATCGTAGTTTCATAATTTTCAGTGATCTAGAACCACAAAAAGAAACTACACTAAATTTTGCGGAAAGTCGAGTCATCATCAAGATGTACAAGTTTTACGTAAGACATATGAAGGCTTGTAATTAATGTATGTATGTATGTGTCTGTGTGTGTGTGTGTGTGTGTGTACTGATGAATTTTTTTTATCTTTTATTTTTTTTTTCTAGGCCCTTCATATGTCTGGAATTATAATGTGAAGAGATATTTTCATTTTTCATTATTCAGTCCATTAGCCACAAACACGCTAATGACTGTGACCCTCCCCTTCCCCCTCCCCTCCCCTCACCCCTCCCCTTCCCCCTCCCCTCCCCCCACCCCTCCCCTTCTCCCTCCCCTCCCCCCACCCCTCCCCTTCTCCCTCCCAGCTGGTTTATAAAAAATATTAGATCCGGCTTTCACGAATAATTTTTTCTTCATATCAAGGTTGAGGCAAGTTGCTACTATCTATACCTATAGTTATACAGTATATCTCACTTCCTCACACATTCCTTTACTACCTCACACACTCCTATATTTCCTCACACACTCCTATATTTCCTTACACACTCCTTCACTTTATTACACTCTCCTTCACCCCAACCACACACTCTTCTTCACCTATACTCCTTCACCTCCACCACTCACCTACTCCTTCACCTCCACACACACACACACACATACCTCCGTACCGACATGGGTTGACACTGGGTTCTCTGTCCTCCAGGTTAGTTAGATGCCGTAACGTAAGAGGATACAGGATCTCAAAGTACCGGTATAGATAAAAAAAAAATATATGGATGTGTGAGATCGTACAGGAAGGTAAAGTTTAATACCGGGTTAGATGTTGTAAGACGATGAAAAGAAATGTGGATATAAAGTGAATATGAGTGAGGACCCTGCACGTACAGTTAGCCTCAGGTATTCGTACACAGAGAGCATTGGTTAAATTATTTTGCACATGCTGTAATGGTAATTCTGCTGACTGATTCAAATATTAGCCATATATCATTACAAGGACATTTTTGGTGTTGGGAAATTAATGTACTCGAGTTTTTAGTTGTTACAAGGCATTGATGTCACAGTAGTGTATACGTATTGTTACGTATACAAAATACTCGTGGGTTTAACAGGTAGGTTGGGTCGGGAATTAGACATTCACTAAGTATTGTACAAAGGATTGAAGTTATCTTTCCAGACTTCTTTCCCTTTTTAACTTGCTACAAACTATTAGCCTCGTAGACTCGTCAGCTGAAGTAGTAAACAATTAGGGAGGATTGACAGTAAGGTATCTGCTTTTTATATGTTTTTTTCTTAAAACGGAAAACAACAAAAGTTACACAAACACAAAAACAATACTTATATACATTTCTATTTGAGAGGCACCAACACACACATAGAGCAGCAATTAATACAAAAACAGATAACCAGTAAAGACTACTTAGCCTTACCGTACTCCAGCCCGACACTAGGATGGAGAGGGACCCACTCCTGGCTTCTGGAACCACCTTCACACCCTCGGTCACTGGCCTCCCAAACCAACCGTCAGACTGTACTTAGAAAATTATCCCAAAGTCCCAAACTGGCAACTCAATATGAACTCAACTGAGTGAGGTCATTCACGAGTCTGAACCTCCCCGAACTATCTTCACGGGGTTTATTCTACCCAAATCCCCATGTGCCTAGATAAAACATCAATTCACACAAAAGTACAAGTAAATACGTGACTACTTAACACATTATAATACATAATCTTTAAACAACACATAATTCATACCTTAATACCATTATAATACATAATCTTTAAACAACACATAATTCATACCTT
>JAWZYT010000848.1:0-15000 GCA_034508575.1 Petrolisthes manimaculis | reverse complement strand
CATATAGCTTGTTCCTGTTCCTCCCTTTCACTCCGGAACGTCACCCATACTTTCCCCTTCACCCAGTAATCCCCTTGTTCTCACCCAACCCCTTTGCCCTCATCCCCATCACTCCACTCATCCAAGCCACTCCAACCCATGCACAAACCCTCCCTATCCCTCTCCCTCTCTTAATCTCGATAATCACAGTCCTCTCTGCTTTCCTTCCCTCTTTCTTCCCCATCAAGTGTCACGCTCCCCAACTTTCCACTCCTTCTCTCCCTCCCCTCTACTACCTCTTGTTATGACGACCCTCCCTCCCTCCCTCTCCCACCTGTTTTTCTTAACCACGAGTGATGCTGGAGATTATCAGGATTATAGTTGTGTTAGTTCCTTGTTGTCGTGTAATGGATTGTGGTGGTGGTGGTGGCTTTGATTGTGTATAATGGTCAGTGTCATGATAGTGGTGGTGGTGGTGGTGGTGGTGGTTTATATTATTGGTGTTGTTAGTGGTTAGTAATTTTTATATAATTATTTCGGTTACCGTTGTCTGTGTGTGTGTGTGTGTGGTGCTTAATAGTTGTGATTTGTATTATTGATGTTGTTAGTGGTTAGTGATATTTTTTATATAAATATTCCGGTTACCCTTGTGTGTGTGTGTGTGTGTGTGTGTGTGTGTGTGTGTGTGTGTGTGTGTGTGAATAACGAGTGACCATGGTAAAATGGGTTGTGTTTTGTACTACCGGGGCGGGGCAGTGGTGAGTGGTGAGGCAGGTGGTTTTTTGTAGCCTTTGTATTGGAACTTTTAGCTGGGGTTCGTGATGGACACAGAGAGAGAGAGAGAGAGAGAGAGAGAGAGAGAGAGAGAGAGAGAGAGAGAGAGAGAGAGAGAGAGAGAAGTGGTGGGGACAGTGATGGTGGTAGTGGGGAAAGACAGTATAAATATTGGGGGAGACAGTGGTGGGGAATAGATGAAGTATAGTGTTTGAAATAATAGTGATAGTGAGGGTAGTTGTATTGTGGTAGAGTTGGAGAAGTAGTGGAGACAGCGATGGAAGGTAGTGGTGGGAGTAGGAGGGAGATGGTAGAGACATTGATGGGGATATTAGTGGTGGTGGGGGGAGAGGAGGAGGTGGAGGAGGGGTGTACGACATTGCTGCGTGTGATGGAGGGCGGAATCGTGGAGAGAAAGTGGTATTGGAGAGAGAGAATTGATCATAAAGAGGAGTGGCCGATTGGAGGAGGAGGAGGAGGAAGAGTGGATGGTGGAAATATGGAGGAGGATGAGTATGGAGTGGATGGTGGAGAGATGGAGGAGGAGGAGAGAGGGAGGGATATAGCGACGTTGATGGAGAAGGAAGTATGATAGATAAGTGGGTTCGTGGTGGAGAGAGAGAGAGAGAGAGAGAGAGAGAGAGAGAGAGAGAGAGAGAGTCGATGGTAGTTATATAATGCAAGAGTATCGATTGGACTAGTGATTGTGGTATTGATGACTGAGTTGTGGTAGTACTTGAACTGGTGGTGTGGGATGTTGGTAGGAGCAAAGGTGGTAGTGATGATGATGGTTGTTGTGAGTGATTGGTAGGGTGGTAGTGATGATGATGAAGTTAAGGTAGGGGTGAAGGTGGTCGTGATAGTTAATGGTACTTGATGGTGTTATTGGTAGTGATGAATGAAATTATTATATAGTGGTAGTGATGGAGGCTACAATGGTAGTGGTAGTGATGGAGGCTACAATGGTAGTGGTAGTGATGGAGGCTACAATGGTAGTGGTAGTGATGGGGGCTGCAATGGTAGTGGTAGTGATGGAGGCTGGTAGTAATGTGGGTAGTATAGTGATGGATATTTGAGTAACTCAAATCAGTACGTGCATAACTTATATTAAAAAATGGGATATACTGCAGATTTTTGTCCTGGGAATCGACCTTTAAGATTTTGTTATTCCTTTCTCTCTCTCTCTCTCTCTCTCTCTCTGCCGGTCATGTCTGGTCGGTTTTTCCCTCACCCCGTGTGGACCGTAAGGTCTGTTGTGGTCTGTGATTCTATGTAACTCTGTGTTTGAGAGAAAGAGAGAGAGAAATGGGGTACAGTTAAGAGTGGTATCGGGTCTAGGTTATAGATGACTAAAATTATCTGATTCTGATTACCGATTTTATCTGACACTTGGGAAGCTTGTCGATGGTCAGTGGTGGAATTTTTGTTGATGTGGTGGTGGGTCGATCAGTCAAGCAGTCAGTCTGTCAGTCTCTTTCCCCTCCGTCTTTCCTTCCTTCCTTCATTCATTCATTTATTTATTTATTCCTTCTTACCTTCCTTCCTCACTCCCTTCCTTCCTTCCTTCCTTCCTTTGGTCAAATTTACTGGCCTTGAGAGAGAGAGAGAGAGAGAGAGAGAGAGAGAGAGAGAGAGAGAGAGAGAGAGAGAGAGAGAGAGAGAGAGAGAGAGAACACGAATCCAAAGCTAACATTGGAGTCCTTGGCGTGGTTGGTAAAGTTTGCAGGAGAACCGATACTGGAACAACACATTAACATGTTTACCCCTCACGCTAACCCATGCAACCTTTACCTGTCCCTACCTTACCCCCTTACCTGTACCTCATTACCCCTTACCTGTCCCACCCTACCCCTTACGTGTCCACCCAACTGTCCCACTTTATACTTGCCCATACCTGTCTTACCTTAGTCCTACCTGTCCCACCTTACCTGTCCTCATATTTGTTTGCATGCGATTGTGAAATACTGTAATATTTGTTTTACCTTGCCTTATCCAACCTTACTCACCCACATACAATACCACACCCATATACCTCATCTTAAACTACTACCATATACCCTACATTATACCATTCTCTCTCTCTCTCTCCCTTCCATCCTCGCATCACCAATTCCGCCACCATTACTCTCACATTCTTTTATCCCATTCCACCACCATTCCCATTCCACTCTGCCATGCCACCCACCTAACCACCGTGTTCATTTTTATCCCATTTAATATTCCTTCACACGCGTTCCGTAAATGCCACCAGACGGACTAACTTCCCGACCCACAAAACCCTACCTACCCTATCCCTTCCTCACTCCCCTCCCCTCCCCAAGCCCATCACTTCCTCACTCCCCTCCGTCTTTCCCACATCCATTCCCCGAACACCCCAACTCTCCCCCACTTCCCACTCTAAAACCCCTCCCCTACATCCCCACTCCCCTCCCCTACATCCGCACTCCCCTCCCCTACATCCGCACTCCCCTCACCTACTTCCGCACTCCCCTCCCCTACATCCGCACTCCCATCCCCTGCATCCCCAACTCCCTCCTCCACACCCCTTCTCCACTCCCCCCTCTTAGGCTTGTAATACTCTGAAGGCTGAAAGTTCTGCTATGCGTCCGGCCTTTTAAATACATTCGCCAAATTTTGAGGAAATTCGTAGGAGTGGGCTGGGATAAACTGACAGCGGACAGATTGTGTGTGTGTGTGTGTGTGTGTGTGAGAGAGAGAGAGAGAGAGAGAGAGAGAGAGAGAGAGAGAGAGAGAGAGAGAGAAAAAAACTGTGTGTGTGTGTGTTTGCCTGAGGGGGTCTCACCTGTTATATCAATACAGGTGTTATGGATTATCGTGCTACCTTAACACATGGTCCTCCACACTTGTTTTTGTCGCTTGTACCCTTATTCTCTCTCTCTCTCTCTCTCTCTCTCTCTCTCTTCTCTCTCTCTCTCTCTCTCTCTCTCTCTCTCTCTCTCTCTCTCTCTCTCTCTCTTCCCATTCTCGTCCTATCTTGACTATCTCTCCTCTTCCTCTGCTGGTATTTACTTCTCCCTAACTTCCTCCTCCACTCTACAATTATATATTTAACTAAAAAAAAAAAAAAAAAAACAGAACTCCTTTTCCTCATACCCGCTGATAGCCAATACAGCTCTCTTAAATATGTTACTAAACCCTCTCTCCCAGGATGGATATTTGGGGTGGGGGGGTAGTAAATGTTGGAATAAAAAGAACTACAGACCCTTCCAAACTTTGCTGTGTGTCTGATTAGTACCTATAAGTGAGTATAGGCTACAATGAGAGGTTGTGTTTTGTAGCAAAGTTTGGAAGGATCGGTAGCCCTTACCATTAAATCTTTGATAGTCGATGACCTAACCTTTTATATTATTTAGATCCATCTCTCTCTCTCTCTCTCTCTCTCTCTCTCTCTCTCTCTCTCTCTCTCTCTCTCTCTCTCTCTCTCTCTCTCTCTCTCTCTCCCTCCCCCCCCCCCTCCCCCCCTCCCCCTCTCTCTCCCCCCCTCCCACCCCCTCTCTCCATCAAGTTTGTTATTCTCATTTTATTTTTTTTGTCTTCCTTTTCCCTCCCTTTTAATTACTTTTCACTCCCTCCTCACACCCATCTTTCTTCACCCCCTTCCCCTCCCCACCGTCCTACCCACCTTTCAGTTTAGTCTTCCTTCATTTTCCTTTCATCCATCTCTCTTCCCTCCCCTCCCCCCACTTTCCCTGCCCTCCTTCTCCTACTTTTTCCTCCACTGTTGTCCTCATTTCCTCCATCATCTCCGTTCCTCCTTTCTCACGCTCACTCATTTTTTCTCGCAACCCTCGCTTTCCATGCATCTTCTGGTTTCCTCTCTCTCTTATTTTTACACAAGAGAGATACAGGAAAGGAGTGGTGCTAGAGAGGGAGGGAGACAGGAAGGGTGGGTGAGAGATACAGGGTTAGGGAGGCGTAACGTACACACATACACACACACTCACACTCACTATCCCACGCCCAACGCATAATGGACCTACCATAGCACACCACAAACCACCCACCCAATAACACACACACTTACACACACATTTTTCGTATACTTCGGGCAGTGAGTCGGTACACACACACACACACACACACACACACACACACACACACACACCACACACACACACACACATTGAGTACATGAGTCTTGTGTGTAGGTCATCAAGTAGACAACATATGGAGTTATGTATAAACTTACATTTTATATTTTCTCGTCTGGTGTTCTTCTCCAATTAGTTCAGGATTGTACAGTATTTGCTTCCTCTGTCAGTCAGAATATTATCATGTGTGAGTCTTACACAAAAACACACATTTTTTTTTTTTTTTTTAACTTTAGACTTAAGGAACCTCCTGTTTAAATTATATACGTTTTTTATATTTATTTATTCTTTGCACAGCTGTTTTTTGTCTTGTTATTTAAATTGGCTACATGTAGTTGGTCGGTCTGTCTAACAGTAAATTCTGTCTCGTTATCTAAGCAGCACAGACTGTTAGCCTATTATTAGCTTCATATTAACAGTCAGTGTAAAGTCAATTTCAAAATTATGTATTTATCTCTTGTCTATTCGTGGACTGACTTATGTTTTATTCAGCGGTAAAGTGTAAATGAGAAGGAGAAGAGGAGAGAAAAACCATGCAAGGAGGAAAGAAGGAAGAAAGATGTCTGTGCGTGGGAGTAATGAGGAGAGGTAGAAGGAAGTAGCTCAATTTGGAAGACGGTGTGTGGAATAGTTGTAATTACGTTTATTACTTTTTTGTTTTGGATTTCCCTGTGAGTTGGTGTCCAGCTGGCGTTGATTACTGTAATATTTTGCATTTCGAGAAATGTGTGTGTGTGTGTAATTTGATTTGAGACGGTCAAGCTGCGTGTGTTTGGTTATAGTGTTTGTGGTGTCGATATGTGATGGTGTGGTGAGGAGTTGGTATAGTTCAGGACCCTGTCATCGTGTAGTTGGAAGCTTCTAATAATTCCTCCTGACTATACCATAAAACAACTCCCTTCAATATAGGTGGTGTTTCGTGGCAATGTTTGAAGGACTTGCTCACCTTCAATTTTCAGTCTACATCACAGAGTCCCTTAAGTGGGCGTGTTGGTTGATTGGTTACTTGGTTGGTTGGTAGTGTCGATTTGTAGCGTGATGGGTGAGGTGTTTTGGTCAGGTGGGCTTGTTGTTGGATAGAGCTGGTGAAGTCGATCTGTGGTTGCGTGGTTGAGTATATTTCTCTCTCTCTCTCTCTCTCTCTCTTTGTAAATGTAAATAAGTCACCTGGGCCTGACACGATCTCCCCTCGCGTAATAAAGGAAGCTAAAAGCGAAATAGTAAAAACCTCTGACTCTGCTATTTAATTATTCTTTACACACTGGAACAATACCTGATGTTACACACTGGAACAATACCTGATGATTGGAAGCTCGCTAACGTAACACCAATATTTAAAAAAGGCAGTAAATCTTTACCTAGTAATTATCGCCCTATCAGCCTAACGTCAGTAGTATGCAAAATGTTAGAGACAATCATACGAGATAAACTTACAAATCATTTAGAGGAAAATAACTTACTCAGAGACACTCAACACGGTTTCCGCAATAAACGCTCTTGCCTAACGAATCTATTAGACTTTTTAAATGACATTTTTAACGAATACGATAAGAGTAAAGCAGTAGACATAATTTATCTTGATTTCCCAAAAAGCCTTTGACAAAGTTCCCCATAAACGTTTAATAACTAAATTAAAATCTCACAGAATCCAAGGCGACACCGTAAGATGGATAGAGAACTGGCTAAGAAACCGTAAACAACGTGTGGTAATAAATGGTAAATCATCTAATTGGACTGGCGTTACGAGCGGGGTGCCACAAGGGTCTGTTTTAGGCCCAATCCTTTTCCTAGTTTACATAAACGACATAGATGAAGGTCTCTCATGCATTAATATCGAAGTTTGCAGATGACACTAAAATTGCAAATACAGTACTCACTATCGCACAAACTAAAGAAATGCAAGATAATCTCGATAATTGTCGAATTGGGCGAAAACTTGGCAAATGTCCTTCAATGCAGATAAATGTAAAGTACTCCATATCGGACATCGTAACGTAATTGCAAACTACTCGTTAAATGGTAATCAAATTAAAAGCGTGGGATCAAGAGACAGACTTAGGGGTCACAATATCAAGTAACCTAAAACCCAGTCAGCAATGTACGGAAGTAATTAAGAAAGCAAATAAAACTATCGGCTTTATTGGCAGAGCATTCGAGTATAAGTCTAAAGACACAATCCTCACTTTGTATAATTCCTTGGTCCGTCCCCTTATGGAATATTGTGTCCAAGCCTGGTGCCCGTACTACCAGAAAGATATAGTAAAATTGGAACGAGTCCAACGTAGAGTTACTAAAATGATACCATGTCTACGAAACAAAACGTATGAAGAGCGGCTAAATAAATTGAATCTATTCCCATTAGCACAACGTAGATTGAGAGGCGACTTAATCCAGGTATTCAAAATAATCAAAGGCATAGACAATATGGACTGCAACAAATATTTCAATATCGATCAATCAAACTACACGAGAGGTAATGGCTGTAAAATCATAGGTAAATCTTTTAATTCACACGAATCCAAGAATTTCTTTTTTAACCGAGTCGTCAACTTATGGAATGGGCTTCCCCGTAACGTAATAGAATGTAACACAGTAGATAGCTTCAAACGTCGCCTTGATAAACACCTTGCATCTAATCCCCGACTATCGATGTTTACTAATGAATAATTTTTTGCCCCATTACAGGTGGCAAGTTAGCCAAATTTCAACTACTTTCTATCTTTCCTATAAAATTTCCTTGTGGAGTTTTCTCTACCAACTCCACAAGGTTCTGACTCCTAACTTTATTTCCAGTACGGCTAAGGCCGGAGGGATTGGGAGGGTGGGGAGAGAGCCTTCTACTTTGCTATCCTTACCTACGACTATCACTGGGGAGATTTTCATTTCTCTACCAGTAACCTTCTAATCAGATCACCCCGTGTGGACCGTAAGGTCTGTTGTGGTCTGTGATTCTATGTAACTCTATGTAACTCTCTCTCTCTCTCTCTCTCTCTCTCTCTCTCTCTCTCTCTCCTCTCTCTCTCTCTCTATATATATATATATATATATATATATATATATATATATATATATATATATATATATATATATATATATATATATATATATATTTATCTGTCTACTATCTTTTCACCTATCTGTGTCTAACATTCCTATCTAGTTTGTACAAATGTACTGTATATATCTATTAAATTTGTTCTTGGCCACACAAATATCCCATCGTTTAGTCAGTCAGAAACTCGACCAAACCAACCAACCAACCAAACAAGCCACCAGTCAGCCACAGCCACAGCCATTCAGTCATATCCAGAGAGGGAGACTTCCACGGTGACAACTTTTAGGCCTGGCAGTTCCCAGTTTATCCTCGCTGTGAAAAACGAGAAGAGAAGTTAATGCAAGTTCTTAAGGTCTTGGGCGGAAGGTGGGAGGAAGGCGACGGAGATGGAGGAGAAAGAGAGGGAGGAAAGGAGAAGGGAGAAGGGAGAGATTGAAGATGGTAGGGAAGTGGAAGAGGAGGAGGAAGATGCATTTTGTGTTAATGTAATAATTATACTCATTCAGACTTTAATTAAATATGTTTGGCCTTTGAGTAAAAAGGGAATTTGTTAATGATAATAATAAATAAAAGTCGGAAAGTAAAACCAGAGGAGTGTTGGAGTAAAGGTGGATGAGAGGAAGAAGGATTGAGTGGTTGTGGTGGGTACATGAGAAGTGGAGGTGATGAGTGGGGGTAGATGAGTAGTAGAGGGACAAGTTGGGGGTTGATGAGTAGGGGTAGATGAGTGGTAGAGGGACAGGGTGGGGGTGGATGAGTGGTAGAGGGATAGGGGTGGAGGGTAGCATGAGTGGTAAAGGGACAGGGTGAGAGGGGGTAGATGAAGTAGAAGGGAAGGCTGGGTTGAGGTGGATGAGTGGCAGAGGGTGTGGAGGTAGAGGTAGGGGGGGGGGCTTTTGTAGGGGATGTACTACGTGGTGAACCATAAAGGAAGATAAAGAAAAGAAAGGGGTTGGGGTTGGGGGGGGGGGGGAGCTCTTCAGACATCACCCCCGAGCACCTCTCCTCCTCAACACTACTTAACCTTCTACTCCTACTCCCACCCATCCCCCCTTCTTCCCTTCATTCTTCTCTCCATCTCCCCTCCTCTTCATCATCATCATCCTTTTGTTTCCTCACTCTCAATCCCTCTTACTTTTTTTTTTCTTGTGTGTGTGTGTGTGTGTGTATACTGCCTGCCTCACCATTTTTCGTATTCCCATATATCTTTTTATCACGCCTTCCTTCACCTCTCCATTTCCTCTCATCTTCTCACGCCTATCCACCCATTCACCCTTTCCCTGTTTTCCATATATTCCTCTTATTATTATTATTATTATATATATTTATTTTTTTATCCTATCATCTGGTTCTCTGTTTTTACTCTCATACAGTCCCGTCTCACCTTTCCACTCCTGGTTTGTTTTCTCTGTAAGATTATCATTTTATATTTCTTTTCTTTCCTTCTTATACTTTCTCCATATCATAAGCCCACCTTATTTGTTTTTCTTATTACTCCTTCCCTGCGTTCGCTATTCTTCGCTCCCCCACCTTTATTCCCCTTCCATTGTCCACTTGTTTGTCTTTTTTTCTCTCTGCTTTACCTTCCCTCTTACTTCCTCCTCTTTATCTTCCACTTTACATTCCCTTTCCTTTTCCACTCCTCCATCTTTACCCCTTCTACCCACCCTTTCTCCCTCCAATCCGTTCCCCTCTCCAACCCTCTCGCATCTCCCAGCCCTTTCCCCTCTCCACCCCTTTTCCCCTCTCCACCCTTTTCCCCTCTCCACCCCTTTTCCCCTCTCCACCCCTCTTCCTCCACCCGGTGAAGTGGGGTGAAGTGTGCTATTTAGATTGGGGTGCCCGGGACGTGAACTCCAGCACCCCCCCCCCCCCCTTCACAGCATCAACACGACCCCCTCGAGCACACACACACACACACACACACACACACACACACACACACAACACACACACACACACACACACACACACACACACACACACACACACACACTTTCCTTCCTGTCCTTCCCCTTTCAACACCAATTCACCAGACGCCATCAATTAGTCAACAATATAAATACTGTAAATCTGATTACCGCGAAATATAAAGAATAATAACCGAATGATACTATGGAGTTCTACCTTCTGATATCATATTATTATATATGAAGCCTAGGTAGGATCCCACGACTGACCTCAAACTCTCTCCTTTCCTCCGTCTTCCTCCTCCTCTTTCTCCGTCTTCCTCGTCCTCCTCCGTCTATCCTTGTGGTGAATCGAAACACCAATTGATGTTATAAATTGATTGCCTTGAGAGAGTTGACGTCAGAGCCACCCTCACTCATTGTCCTGTAGCTGGTGGGTGAGTGGGTGAGTGGGCCACCTAGATGGGGTGTGTGTTTGGGTGATGGTGAGGGAAAGAGGGTGTGGGTGGAATGGAAGGTGAGTTAGTACGATCATGTAAATAGTGTGTGTGTGTGTGTGTGTGTGAGAGAGAGAGAGAGAGAGAGAGGAGAGATTCAAGTACATTTTGAATAAACAATAACATTCTCTCTCTCTCTCTCTTCATTATATATCAAACACTGTTAGCCTTCTCTCCTTCCCCTCTTATCTTTACCCTCGCCTCCACATATTTTCACCATCTCCATATTTCCACACACTCCTCTTCATATCTTTTCATTCCACCTTTTCTTTCTTCATATTTCCTGTAGAATTTCTTACTCCCCTTTCCCATTTAACTCCCTGTGATATTTTTTCTCATTCCTATTTAATTATTACTATTACTACTATTATTATTATTATTATTATTATTATTATTATCATCTTTGTGGGTCTGTCTCAACATGGTTTAGAATAATCAGTGACCTACAATTAGCTTAGCTGGCGAGGTTTGTTGGTCTTCCTGATATGCTCATTTTTTTTTTAAATTCATGAGTTGACAATAAAACTGAGAATGGGACAAATTAGTTTCAGCCCAAAGGAAGTGGGAAGGGGGATGAAAAGAATCTCATTGTAGTGCTCTAAGAATGTGTGTGTGTGTGTGTGTGTGTGTGTAAAGGAGAAACCTGGTGAATGAGATAATCTAAATTCTGTTAGCTGTTTTGTTATGTGGATTCGGTATGGATAGCGAGGCTGGAATTGCATTTGTGGTGTTGGTGGAGGGCTTCCTTTAGGCTGGGTGGGTGGGTGAGGCTGAGACAGGCTGTGTGAGTGGAATATTAAGGGGTGATAGACGGTATAGATGCATGTGTGAAAGAGAGAGATTGTGAATGATAGGATAATGAGAGATAAAGTGTTGATAATATTAACAGGGGTACAGTTAGATGTGTGGGATAGATGTATGTATGAGAATGTGTGAAAGATACATATTGTGGATAATAGGATAATGAGAAATGTAAATATTATTAACAGGTGTACAAGTGGATGTTTGGGAGTGGGATGGATGTGTACGAGTGGTGTGTGGTGTGGATGAGAGCTGTAGGTGGATGTGTGTATGAATGATTGATGTAAGGGGATTTGTGGGAGGGATAAACTATATGATTGATAGATTTACAGGGATGTTTGGGAAGGATAAATTGTGAGGATTGATACTATCAGTGTACATAGGATAGATTTTTTTATATAATATATTTTTTTTTTTGTGTGTGTGTGTGAGAGAGAGAGAGAGAGAGAGAGAGGAGAGAGAGGAGAGAGAGAGAGAGGTCATAAACATGTGACACACAGATTTCAGTTTCATATTTTCTTCCCTCGTCTCTCTTCTTCCCTCCTTTTTACCTTTTATGCCCAATTATTTTCCCTTTCCTTCCCCTTCCTTCACTCCTCTCTTTACAGCCCCTGTCTCTCTTTCTTCCATCCTCCTATGTAATGCCCTTTTCCCCTTTCTATTCCCCCCCTCTCTTTTCAACTCCTTTCTTCTTCTCAATTGTCACCACCTCTCATCCCCCATATTTCTCATCCCCTCTCCCTTACCTCAACCCCCTTCCTTTACCTCACCACCTCTTTCTCATCCCCCCTTCCCTTACCTCACCTCTTTCTCCCCCACTCCCTCCCCTTACCATCACCACACACTCCATCCACTCCCTCCCCTCTCCCCGGTAGTGGCTTTTAACTCCACCTCTTTAACACTGTGATACTTTGGCTTGGTAATGTTTCAGGTATATAAGGAATCCACTAATGTTGGTCCGCTGTGGTCTGATCTTCCTTGATGGTCTCAGTTATGGTCTGGCTTAACGCTTTCATGTTCTACCTGTGTGTGTGTGTGTGTGTGTGTGTGTTGTGTTGTGTTGTAGTTTGTGTATGCTTTGGGTTGGAGTTGCGTGTTATTTTGTGCGTATGTGTGCGTGTGGTTATGGTTTTTGTGTGTTATTGTGTTTGTGTGTATGGGTTTGTGTTATTTTGTGTGTGTGTGTATCCCTCCCTTGAAGTTGGTTGTGTGTTTTGTTGGTGTGCACAATCTGGCATGGAACAGGTCCCAAGGGTGTGGTGGTGTTGTACTACTATAGGAAGGAAGGCAGGTGTGTGTGTGTGTGTGTGTGTGTGTGTGTGGTACCGCCCGTCTTAAAGGTGGTGGGTGCTAGGCTCGCGTCTGACTGTCCTAGGGTGGAGGGAGGGAGGGAGAGGCTGGTGTGGTGGTGGTATGAGAGGATGATGTTGTTGTGATGTAATGTGACTGATAATGGAATGGTGTGGTGGTGGTGTGACGTGGTGATGAAGGGATAGATGGTATGAGGATGATGTTGTGATGTAATGTGACTTGGTGATGGAGTGGTATGATGATAATAGTGATGACTGGTGTGGTGGTTTGAAATGACGGTGGTATTATTGTAGTGGTATACATTGATGGTGTTTTGAAGTGAAGATATTATTATGAAATGGTTTTAGTTTGATATGTATATGAATAGTGGTGAGATGAGTTAATTTATTTCACTCCCACCTTTTTTCCCTCATGATTTTTTTTCCTTTTATTTACTCGATTCATTCAAAGTAAGATTTAATAATTATTCTCTTCCTCACCTGGACTCACCTTTCTATCCCGTCCTCCTCCTCCTCCTCCTCCTCCTCCTCCTCCTCCCTCCTCCTCCTCCTCCTCCTCCTCCTCCTCCTCCTCCTCCTCCTCTTGCTTGCCTCATCCATTATGCTCTCTCATTTATTCCCGTCATTCTATTTACCACTTCCCTCCTTTGCCTCGGTTATTCAAGTTATTTATCCTACTTTCTCTTTACGAACGAGTGGCATGAAGTGAAAAGAATGATGTTGATGCAGAAGGGAGAGAGAGAGAGAGAGAGAGAGAGAGAGAGAGAGAGAGAGAGAGAGAGAGAGAGAGAAAGAGAGATGGTAAGCAGGTGAAGCAAAGAGAGAGAGAGAGAGTTAGAAGGTGGTGGGCTTAGTTGGTTAGCTCACTGGCTGGTTGGTTGGTTGGTTGGTTTAGTTGAGAGAGGACCTCAGGTGAAGGGGTCCTTGTTGCCTTCTTATCCCACCCCACTACCCCCTTTCTCACCCCCTCCCCTCCTTCCCTCACCCCTCCCCTCCTTCCCTCACCCCTCCTCCTCACTGGGACTCCTTCAGTTTTTAGTTTCCTTTCATATTTGTATTTGTTTATCTTATTCTTTTTTCTAGTAATTTTTTTTTCATCTCTCTTTACTTCCCTTTGTGTATTTTGTATTTCACTTGACTTCTTTCAGATTTTTTTTTTTTTTTTTTTTTTCTGTTTACACTTCTTGTCTCCCATTTTTCTCAAGTATATTTTTTCCTTTGCATTCATCATTTCTTTCTTTTGTTCATTATTTCAGTGATACATCTTTTTTACTTTCTCTCATTTTTTATATTTCCATCGTAGCATCATTCCCCTCCATCTTTACTCTACCTCTCCCTCCCCTCATCTCCCCACCATCTCCTCTCTCTCTCTCTCTCTCTCTCTCTCTCTCTCCTCTCTCTCTCCTCTCTCTCTCTCTCTCTCTCTCTCTCTCTCTCTCTCTCTCTCTCTCTCTCTCTCTCTCTCTCTCTCTCTCTCTCTCACCTTCAAGGGCAGGCGACCCTCACTACAACTTCTCCCCCCCTCCCCCACCCTCCCCTCTCCTTCACTCTTACCCTCTCATAGCAACTACCTCTCTCCTCTCACCTCTTGACTAGGCCCTCACGACTCTTCCCTCAGGCCTCTTCCTCTTCCATTCCTTCCTCCCTTTACTTCGTTATTTTCATTTCTTCTCTCAATTCTATTTCCACTCCTGTATTTCTATTGCCTTTTCCCCTTTCCTTCTTTTTTACTCCACTTTCTAATCTATTATTTGTTGATTATAATTTTATCCTCGACTCCCCACCCCCCTCTTTATCCCTCCCCTTCCCTTCCTTTTCTGTCCTCTCTGTTTACCATCCTTAACATCTGTCTCTATACCTTACACGTCTATCTCCCCTTCTCCCTCCACTTAGTCTCTCTTAGAACCCCCCCCTCCGGCCCCCACACCTCTCAAGTCAGTCTACCACACCCCCTTCCCCTCAGCATGTCACGCCACTCACGCACGCACCACCACCCCCACCCCACCCCCACCCCATCTTTCCCTCACTCATCACTCCCTTTCTCTCCTCTCACTTGCCCTTCTTTCACCTGTCCTTTATTCCCTATATATCCTGTCACTAATGGGGAAAGGGGTGAGTAGAAGATGAAGATAAGAGGCCTATATATAAGTTTAGAGGAAGGAGTGAATGTGAAGGAGAAAGTAGGGAGGAGAAGAGGAGGAGGAGGAGGGGGAGTAGAGATTCTGTAATGAGAGGTCTAGTGAGGAGGGGAGAGTGGGGTAAGTGGGGCGAGGCAGGGTGGAGAAGGAGGTAGTGGTGGTGGGTGGGGCAACTGGGGCTGTAGTGGTGGTGGGAGAGGGGGTAGAAGAGGTCAAGTTTATATTTCACATTTTCTTGGACATTTCCAGATTTTCCTTTGCATTTTCTTCCGGGCTAAATATATGTAGTAGTTCCTTTCATATTTTATTTATTATTTTTATCATCGCCATTAGAGTATTATTATTTTCCTGATAATATTTGAGCTTTTTTACGAGATGACACTGAAACCTTGTGATGATAACGACGGTGGTGATATTATTCCAG
>JAWZYT010000847.1:1065000-1072500 GCA_034508575.1 Petrolisthes manimaculis | reverse complement strand
CACACAAACTGACACACATTCCAACCTTACAAAGCTACACACAAACTGACACACATTTGACATCTTTCAATACTTTCTATCATATACATAATTATAATACGTTGTCTGTGGTCTGACAAGGAAAGCACTCATTGTATTTATTGTCCATAATTCTCTGTTCAATAGAAAAAGTGTAAAAATCACTTTATAACCTGTAGCCATGGATAAATATATGATACTTAGTAATTTATAAGGAATTATATACAGTATAGTACTGTATCTACAAAAACAGCTTATCAGATGACATTATTACAAGTTACGGGGGTGCGGGAGTAGGGGACAGGCTTGAGGGGGGGGGAGTAGGGGACAGGCTTGAGGGGGGGGGGAGTAGGTGACAGGCTTGAGGGGGGGGAGTAGAGGACAGGCTTGAGGGGAGGGGGGAGTAGAGGACAGGCTTGAGGGGGGGGGAGGAGTAGAGGACAGGCTTGAGGGGGGGGGGGATGGGGACAGGCTTGAGGGGGGGGGGGAGTAGGTGACAGGCTTGAGGGGGGGGAGTAGGGGACAGGCTTGAGGGGGGGGGGGAGGAGTAGGGGACAGGCTTGAGGGGGAGGGAGTAGGTGACAGGCTTGAGGGGGGGGGAGTAGAGGACAGGCTTGAGGGGGGGGGAGTAGGGGACAGGCTTGAGGGGGGGGAGTAGAGGACAGGCTTGAGGGGGGGGGAGTAGTAGGGGACAGGCTTGGGGGGGTAGGGGGTTGGGGTGTGTGGGAATAGGGGAACAGGCTTTGGTGGAGGGGGGAGTAGAAAGCCTGTTCCCTATTCCCTAACCTCCCCCTACTCCTGCACCCCCCTAAACCCCCCTCAAGCCTGTCCCCTTATTCCCGCACCCCCTTAAATGAAACATAACAAACTGAAAACACCATAATTACACTGTACAGTTGGACACACATGAATCTGGTACACCTTGCTACTTACAGGATACCTAAGCAAAATTTATAGTTTGTTGACAGACAGACAGTAATAATAGTTTACTGTCTGTCTGTCTGTCAACAAACAAACTACATTTTTTTTAACTTTCCTTCCTGTTAATATTATTTTGGTATTATTTCCTGATGTAGGAAAGTAAATAAATGTTATAGTTTATTGACAGACAGGCAGTAATAATATTTTACTGTCTGTCTGTCAACAAACAAACTACATTTGTTTTCACTTTCCATTCATTGTTGTCACCTCAACTGTACATAAACTAACCAACTATGGTAGATGATGGAAGGTGGTATGTATGTATGGTATGTATGTATGTATGTATGTATGTATGTATGTATGGTATGTATGTATGTATGTATGGTGAAGGAGTCCTTATGCTTAGTACAGTATAATAATAATAATTATATATAGTGGTCAATAATAATCACACACATATGGGTATCTCAAACAATTTACTGTCTAATGTTTACACGTTCACATATGATGTTATTGTTTTAAGTAGTGTGTTATTGTTTTAAGTAGTGTGTGTGTGTGTGTTATTGTTTTAAGTAGTGTGTGTGTGTGTGTTATTGTTTTAAGTAGTGTGTGTGTGTGTGTTATTGTTTTAAGTAGTGTGTGTGTGTGTGTCATTGTTTTAAGTAGTGTGTGTGTGTGTGTGTGTTATTGTTTTAAGTAGTGTGTGTGTGTGTGTTATTGTTTTAAGTAGTGTGTGTGTGTGTGTGTGTTATTGTTTTAAGTAGTGTGTGTGTGTGTGTTATTGTTTTAAGTAGTGTGTGTGTGTGTGTGTGTTATTGTTTTAAGTAGTGTGTGTGTGTGTGTTATTGTTTTAAGTAGTGTGTGTGTGTGTTATTGTTTTAAGTAGTGTGTGTGTGTGTTATTGTTTTAAGTAGTGTGTGTGTGTGTGTTATTGTTTTAAGTAGTGTGTGTGTGTGTTATTGTTTTAAGTAGTGTGTGTGTGTGTGTTATTGTTTTAAGTAGTGTGTGTGTGTGTGTGTGTTATTGTTTTAAGTAGTGTGTGTGTGTGTGTTATTGTTTTAAGTAGTGTGTGTGTGTGTTATTGTTTTAAGTAGTGTGTGTGTGTGTGTGTGTTATTGTTTTAAGTAGTGTGTGTGTGTGTGTTATTGTTTTAAGTAGTGTGTGTGTGTGTGTTATTGTTTTAAGTAGTGTGTGTGTGTGTGTTATTGTTTTAAGTAGTGTGTGTGTGTGTGTGTGTTATTGTTTTAAGTAGTGTGTGTGTGTGTTATTGTTTTAAGTAGTGTGTGTGTGTGTGTGTTATTGTTTTAAGTAGTGTGTGTGTGTGTGTTATTGTTTTAAGTAGTGTGTGTGTGTGTGTGTGTTATTGTTTTAAGTAGTGCATAGCTGTTTGTAGTAAATTAAAAGAAGGTAGTTAACCTATTTATTGGAAAGTTCATCATCTAATACTAGGGTCACACATACCCGAACTCGAGTCCGAATGCATCCCGAAGTGTGTTCGGTTTGTATTCGGGATGCATTCGGGCAATGATTCGGGGTGTTCGGGAATAGTTCGGGAAGAGTTCGGGAATGGTTCGGGGCCATTTGCAAAAGTTCGGGATTGAATCGGAAAGCTTCCCGAATGTTTGGTGTTGCATGAAACATTCGGAACCAATTCGGAATGGGCAAAAATTCGGGGAGAGATCGGGATATATTCGTAAACTATTCGGGAATACTTCGGAACATTCGGTATGGCATCTGTTTGCATTCGGTTTGCATTCGGTTTGTATTCGGTTTGAATTTTGGCCGTTGGAGAGAGGGGGAGTAGCATCATACACACACATATACACATACATATACATACATACATGCATACATACATACATACACACACACACACACACACACACACACACATACACACACACACACATACATACACACACACACACACACAAACACACACACAGAATACATACATACATACATACACACACACAGAATACATACATACATACATACACACACACAGAATACATACATACATACATACACACACACAGATAATAATACATACTTACACACACAGAGATAATTATACATACATACACACACACACACAGAGAATAATACATACATACACACACACACACACAGAGAATTATACATACATACACACAGAGAGAGAGAATTATACATACATACACAGAGAGAGAGAGAGAATAATACATACATACACACACACACAGAATTATACATACATACACACACACAGAGAATAATACATACATACACACACACACACAGAATAGTGCATACACACACACACAGAGAATAATACATACATACACACACACACACAGAATAATACATACATACACACACACACACACACAGAATAATACATACATACACACACAGAGAGAGAGAATAATACATACATACACACACACACACAGAATTATACATACATACACACACACAGAGAATAATACATACATACACACACACACAGAATAATACATACATACATACACACACACACAGAGAATAATGCATTCATACACACACACAAAATAAATAAATAAATAGACTGATAGAGAGAGAGAGAGAGAGAGTAATATAATATAATATAATATAATATAATAGTAACAATATAGTGTACACCAACTATATATACAATCTGTCAGACTTCGGTTGGCAATCGGGTGGGGTTCGGTTTGCATTCGGTATGTTATCTGTTTGCATTCGGTTTGTATTCGGTTTGATTTCGGAACGAAAACAACACATTATATTTTGAATTTCAAACTTCGGTTTCGATTCGGAATGACTTCGGTATGTATTCGGTATGCATTCGAAAGTGCGTTTCGAATGCATACCGAATACATACCGAATACATACCGAATACATACCGATGAAAACTTGACCTTGAAAAAGTTCTCTGAACATGCCCGAATTCATCCCGAAGTCACTTCGGGATGCATTCGGACTCCAGTTCGGGAATGTGTGACCTAGGCTTAAGGAACAGAGGGAAGCTGTCAAACTTTTACATGAGTTACTCCAATATGGATGATTATATTTGACCATGACTGTACATACCCTGGTGAACCCTGTTAGAAAAGTTAAACCCTGCCATTACACACCTGCTAGTCAACCCCTGCCATCACACACCTGCTAGTCAACCCCTGCCATCACACACCTGCTAGTCAACCCCTGCCATCACACACCTGCTAGTCAACCCCTGCCATCACACACCTGCTCCCAAAAGTCCCGGCACACCAACACATTCACACACACACCTGCAATGCAAATAAATATTAACATCATATATTAAACCATATATTATTATTATTATTATTAAATAAATTGTAATTATTGGAAATTAAAAGTTAATTGTAGTAAAACTAAAGTAGTTATATTTAGTAAAGGTAGAGTAGAAACAGAAAGATATAAATTTAAATTGTAAATAGAAATTATAAGGGAATATAAGTATTTGTATATAATATTTAAGGGGGAGGGTTGGGGGGGTGCAGGAGTAGGGGGACAGGCTTGGGGGGGGGGTTGGGGGGTGCAGGAGTAGGGTGACAGGCTTGGGATGGGCTTGGGGGGTGCGGGAATAGGGTGACAGGCTTTTTACCCACCCCAAGCCTGTCCCATTACTTCCCGCACCCCCCAGTCCCCCCCCCCCAAGCCTGTCCCCTACTCCCACACCCCCCCTTATTTAAATCAATGGTTAGATCAGTTATGTTGTATGTTACTGAGGTCTGTGTATATTATTGTATTAGATAATTACAACAATTACATATAACATTCATAAAATATACACTATATGTTCATAAATAAACTCTGTTCTCTTTTTATGTGAGTTTAAATTATGCAAATTTGAAATAGTGCGTATCATGAAAAAAATTAAATAATTGCAATTTACATGAATTCTTAAAATAACATGAACCATTAGGCTCCATTTTCAAGTTAAAGTACCATTATTTCTTATGGAAATGTACAATTTACTTTATGCTACCCCTTCACCAACCTATAATGTAATAAAAAAAGAGCACAGTGTACACTATATGTTGATAAGTATATAAGTAATTATATTGTATATGGAGAGAACTTGGTGAATTTCCTATACAGATAAATATTAAATGTGCAATAATTAGTTACTGGTAATAAGACAAATAAGTTAAGTTAAATAATGTATAGATTTTCTGACTACATCATCACACACACACACACACACACACATCCTTCAGAAGCCAACAGCATTGTGTGTGTGTGTGTGTGTGTGTGTGTTTTAGTGTCAATATTTGTAGGACTCACTAACCTTCAATTTTCTGACTACCGGTACATCATCACACACACACACACACACACACACACACACACAGACAGAGGCCCTTAAGAAGCCAACATCAGGACTGGCTTTTCTCTCTCTCTCTCATGCCTCGTTTCCCTCCATCTGAAAAACACATTGAATTAATTCTACTATAGTATATATACTATCATTTTGATATGTCTTATACAGTTGTAGTCAATAATAATCATCCACATATGGGAATCTCAAACAATTTACTATCTAATGTTTTCACGTTCACATTATGATATTATTGTTTTAAGTAGTTCGTAGCTGCTTGTATTAAATTAAAACATGGTAGTTAATGTGTGTGTGTGTTATTGTTTTAAGTAGTTCGTAGCTGCTTGTATTAAATTAAAACATGGTAATTAACCTATTTATTGTAAAGTTTATCATCTAAGGAACAGAGGGAAGCTGTCAAAATCTTACCAGAGTTACCCCTATGTGTATGATTATTTTTGACCACAACTACTTATAATTATGAATCAAACTCACACACCTTATACCAATTCAGTCCATAAATATGGAAATAATAATAATAACCAATAATAATAACATTTATGAATTGGCAGCACCTCATAATAATAATAATAATAACACATATGAATTGGCAGCATAATAAAAATAATACGTGTATGATTGGTAAATATTGAAGGAATTACCGTTATTGAGAACAGTTTTCTACCTAAATTATCCACTTATTTATTTACACTATTCTAACACTATTTTCTTTTTCGGGTATATTCAAATAGGGCATTTTGAAATTAACCTGACTTTACCTAACCTAACCTAACCTTACCTAACCTAACCTAACCTAGACTGCAGCAGACTACCGGGACCTAACCTGGTCAAACTACCGTGAAATAATTGTGATAACGTACAATAAATGACTTGGGTAAAATACCGGGACCCAGCTAGATCTGGCAACACTGCTACAACATGGTAATTCTTTCAATAAATACCGTATTTTGCCCCGGTCATTTCCTGCATTTCACCACGGTTATTTCACGGTAGTTTGCCCAGGTTAGGTTAGGTAAGGTTAGGTAAGGTTAGGTTAGGTAAGGTAAGGTAAGGTAAGGTTAGGTTAGGTTAGGTAAGGTTAGGTAAGGTTAGGTAAGGTTACTATACGTTTCAGCGCTGGACAGATGGTGTTTTTCGTAAATATCTCTTAAACGAATCGTTGTATCAATATCATATTTCAGCACACTATCTTTAACACCCGAGCGTATTTTATGGCTGACATACCATATTCTTATATGAGTTATACGAGGAGCTTACTCGTAAAATATAGCACAAAGCTGGCCAGTCATATTGACACATTCGAAGGAAAAGTGTGGCCCCCCCCATGGCCCCCCCAACACCCTCCCAAACCATTCCAACCACAACTACATCCCCCTCTTCTCACCCCTCCCTCCTCCTCTTCTCCCTCATCACTCGTGTTCCTTCCTATTTCTTCCATCACTGTATTATATATTAGAATGTTATGTAGATGTATATGTATAGATAGGATTATTAACTAAGAGAATGGTACAGTACAATTCTATAGAGGCAAGACGTATTTCACTTTGATAATTACTGTACAACAGCATGTTTACATACATAATTATAGTATATAGAAGGTCAATATTTGCAGTCCTTATGGTCAACCATGCAAGTGAACACAATATACTGGCATTACCATGGAGTGCTCTGGACCTTCTAGGAAAAGTTATTAGATACTGTGTAGGTACCTATTCATTATAAAATGTCAACTTGGTCCAGAGAAGGGACAGGACAGGGGATACAGGAGACTGTCAATATTCTATTAACGCATAAATTGGTTATTTAAAAAGGTAAGGAACACATCTAACAACCATGAACGATTATATTGGGTTGCCCAAAACCAAACTTAATCCTTTTTCTGGTTCCCTTAGACACGTGCATGGGTTATTATCCGTCTATATGACTATTAACAACGGGATTAGCTATTACTTTAATGGTCGTTTAACTCGCTCTGGTTTTCATGTCCACACACAACAGTAACTGTAAACAATATTACTAATGAACGATACGTATATACATACTGTCATAAAAAAAATGGAAGGGGGAAGGTGTAAATAGTGGGGTGAAGAGTGAAACGGAGATATTGGGGTAGGGAAGGAAGGAATGGTCTGGGGGGTGTTCGGGGTATTAATGGAGGGGCTACACGAGTACCCCAAACTCGTCCCATTCTCTATATCGCCTTAGAAATT
>JAWZYT010000847.1:1042500-1062500 GCA_034508575.1 Petrolisthes manimaculis | reverse complement strand
TTGACACACGATATTTTTATTAAATTATAATAGTTTTGGACAACAATGCATTCTTATTTTACGAAAACCCATGAAATAATGGAAAAATCGCTAAAAATTACCTTATATTGTCAACACTTTACTTTAAATGACCCCAAATTACGCTAATCTAGGGTACAGCATGTAACTGAGCCCAAGGTTTAAAGAATACAAGGTTAACCCGCGTAGGCCTTAAAATGGTCCAGTCCGCGCATGACGTGTCACGGCTGAATCGAGTGAGGGTCCAGCCTGCCTGGGGCCGGATGCACGAAAGACCTTAGCGGCCGATAAGTTACCTTAGCCGCCATCTTTTCCCTTAACTCATTATGGTGGTATGCACGAAACACCTTAGCGCCAATTGTGGCGGCCATCTTTAACCTTACGGCTAAGGGTGGTAGGGAGCACCCTTTAGACAACCTTAGGGTTGAGTAGTGGATAACACTTCCTCTATTCGATACGCATTAAATACTACTTTGTTTTGTTTATAAGATAGCAGATAAAAGAGACTACATCTGGACAGAAATAAAGAGACTACATCAGGAAGTGCCGATACAAAGACAACACTTCCGCCATTAACCATCACAACAAATACCAAGAAGAAGAAGAAGAAGATCTTGGTGAAGGTGGCTGCTTGACTCTAAATATGGAACTACAGGTTGTTTTACATAACGATGTGGAAGTTCAACGAGCTCTGAGACGTGAGCGAGTATACAGAGATAGAATAGACCCCATTTGCTTTTAGTGATGAACATTTAATGAGATATTATAGATTTCCAAGGCATGAACTAATAGCATGGTGTGAAAAATTAGAGCCACGCATTGATCCCAAGACGAAAAGATCCCAAGCTGTACCTACTCACCTACAAGTGCTTGTGACATTTAGGTTAGGTTGAAGTTATAAATAAAAGATAGCCTACTGTACATGTTCCTACACCTCATTCAGATTAACGTTAGTCCAAATTCTATGGTAGTGTGAAACTGTAACTTTATGAAATAAGACATTGTGCATAATGTGAAACTATAAGTTAAATTACTTTTATAAAGCACAAATAGCAGTTACAGTCAAGAATTTTCCGTTTCATTTGTCCCAATGAGACATGACGTGATAAGGAAGCCTGCCAGCTGTTGCATCTAGAAGTTAAGAGAAACCATTATCATAAAAATTGCCATCAGTGTAGTACTCCCTTAAGGGAAGATTCTCTCTTTGTTAAATTGGTAGGTTACTGCTGAATCCTCCTAACTATGCCATGAAACATAATATTCCCTTTGAGATTAAGTACCATTGAAAGCATCTCTTTCCTGGCAGAGTTAGGAGGAATCAGAGACCTTCCAATTTACCAAAAAGAGAATGTGTTCTTATATATGGTTTGGGTAAGTAATTATAAAAAAAAAAGGTAAATTTACAGAAAAACTGCTCTCCGCAGTTACATTCCTTGCAAATTTTTCTCGTAAAATCTGTTCTCTTCTTTGCCATTCTACTATCATTATCATAAGTTCTTCATCATTATAATTGGCACGTCTTGGCCGCTTAGGAGGAGGCTGCTCTGCCATAATAACTTACAATAATAAACACACTCAATATATCACACACAATGTCTACCTTCCACTTGGTACACACGCCGCACAAACTTCGTTTATTTGTTTTTCTGTGATAAGCTGTCATCCCCACTGATTTCTGATTGGCTTACGTTGCCTAATGTGTCTATGAAGCTGCCCTCTCATTGGCCCAGCTGGTGGTCCATAGTCGGAAGGGAATGGAACGAAACAAACATGGCCGACCGCTAAGATCACGTAAGGGAACACTAAGGTTGATGTTAAGGCCATAGCAGCAACCTTACCATCCCCTTAGTCAAACTGCCTAAGGTTATCTTAACGGCCGCTCCGCTAAGGTCTTTCGTGCATCTGGCCCCAGACACACAGAAAGCCTATGTGCCGAAAGTTCATGAAGCTTTTGGAATGGGACTATATTTAAAAACTGCCGGATAATCAGATTTTCCGAAAGATTGGACTTTTACTGTATTGAGAAAATGGCTATTATTACCTTGTGTAAATAACAATAGTTAGAAAATGGCTATTATTACCTTGTGTAAATAACAATATTGAGAAAATGGTTATTATTCCCTTGTGTAAGTAACAATATTGAAAAAATGGCTATTATTACCTTGTGTAAGTAACAATATTGAGAAAATGGTTATTATTCCCTTGTGTAAATAACAATATTGAGAAAATGGTTATTATTCCCTTGTGTAAGTAACAATATGAAGGCTTTGGGAGGGTGTGGGAGTAGGGGACAGGCTTGGGGGGTTTGGGGGGGAGTGGGAATAGGGAGACAGGCTTGGGGGGGGGACTGGGGGTGTGTGGGAGTAAGGAGACAGGCTTGGGGAGGGACTGGGGGGGAGTGGGAATAGGGAGACAGGCTTGGGGGGGGGGGACTGGGGGTGTGTGGGAATAGGGGACAGGCTTGGGGGGTGCGGGAGTAAGGAGACAGGCTTTCTACCCCCCCCCCACCCCAAGCCTGTCCCCCTACTCCCGCACCCCCCAACCCCCCCCCAAGCCTTACCTCATCAATATTTACCTCATCAATATTTACCTCATCAATATTTACCTCGTCAATATTTACCTCATCAATATTTACCTCATCAATATTTACCTCGTCAATATTTACCTCGTCAATATTTACCTCATCAATATTTACCTCATCAATATTTACCTCGTCAATATTTACCTCGTCAATATTTACCTCGTCAATATTTACCTCGTCAATATTTACCTCGTCAATATTTACCTCATCAATATTTACCTCGTCAATATTTACCTCATTAATATTTACCTCATCAATATTTACCTCATCAATATTTACCTCATCAATATTTACCTCATCAATATTTACCTCATCAATATTTACCTCATTAATATTTACCTCATCAATATTTACCTCATCAATATTTACCTCATCAATATTTACCTCGTCAATATTTACCTCATTAATATTTACCTCATCAATATTTACCTCATATTATTATTTTTTAATAGTACGGATAAACACACTTTAATATTTATTTCTTACAATCTATCTATCTATCTATCTATCTATCCATCTATCTATTTATCCATCCATCCATCCATCTATCTATCTATCTATCTATCTATTTATCCATCCATCCATCTATCTATCTATCCATCTATCTATTTATCCATCCATCCATCCATCTATCTATCTATTTATCCATCTATCTATCTATCTATCTATCCATCTATCTATTTATCCATCCATCCATCTATCTATCTATCTATCTATCTATTTATATGGTATACTTTTGGTAGATTGGAGTGCTTTGATTCCTCCAAAGCATGCCAGGAAACAGAACCAGAAATATAATGGACATTGTTCAGAGAGAGAGAGAGAGAGAGAGAGAGAGAGAGAGAGAGAGAGAGAGAGAGAGAGAGAGAGAGAGAGAGAGAGAGAGAGAGAGAGAGAGAGAGAGAGAGAGAGAGAGAGAGAGAGAGAGAGAGAGAGAGAGAGAGAGAGAGAGAGAGAGAGAGAGAGAGAGAGAGAGAGAGAGAGAGAGAGAGAGAGAGAGATCTGTTTGTTGCTTGGAATAGTTGGGAGGAATCAAGGCACTCCAATCTACCAAAAGTATACCATATAAATAGATAGATAGATAGATAGATAGATGGATGGATGGATAGATAGATAGATAAATAGATAGATGGATGGATAGATAGATAGATAGATGGATAGATAGATGGATGGATGGATAAATAGATAGATAGATGGATAGATAGACAGATAGACATATAGAAAGATAGATAGATAAATAAATAGATAGATGGATATTTATTAAGGAATATGTACACTCTCCTCTCTTTTTATGCGAATTTGAAATAGTACGTATCATGAAAAAAATTAAATAAATGCAATTTACACAAACTCTTAAAATAACATGAACCATTAAGCTCCATTTTCAAGTTAAAGTACCATTATTTCTTATAGAAATGTACAATTTACTTTATGTAAAATTCACTTTATGCGACACAACCCTTCACCAACCTATAATGTAATAAAAAAAAGAGGAGAGTGTATGTATAAGTATGTATATGTATGTATAAGAGTATAAGTATGTATATGTGTTATATTTACCTTCTATGTCCTCTGCTGTTAATAATAGGTGATGTAGGTTTAGCCGTTCTTACAACAACACGTTCAATTGCACTCCAGTCACCTGCAACAAAAAAACAGACATTAATATTTACAATCATAAAAATATTCACACAATATATCCTTCACTAAATGGTTTGATTGTATCTTATATGTTTACAGTGTACAGTTGTCAAAAAAGGTATTGTGACAACTATTGATACAACATTAAATATATTAATGTCTATAGTTGTTTGTAGGGATATATATAATTATGTATTACAGAAGGATATGTATATTATGTGTATAAGTATGTATTACAGAAGGATATGTATATTTCCTTCTGTTATACATGCTATATTATAAGTATGTATTACAGAAGGATATGTATACTGTATTTCCTTCTGTTATACATGCTATATTATAAGTATGTATTACAGAAGGATATGTATATTTCCTTCTGTTATACATGCTATATTATAAGTATGTATTACAGAAGGATATGTATATTTCCTTCTGTTATACATGCTATATTATAAGTATGTATTACAGAAGGATATGTATATTTCCTTCTGTTATACATGCTATATTATAAGTATATATTACAGAAGGATATGTATATTATGTGTATAAGTATGTATTACAGAAGGATATATATATTTCCTTCTGTTATACATACTTATAGTCCATATAAATAGTTGTGGATATTACTAGGGTTAAAGTTCTATCAAGATTTGTCACAATACCTTTTTTGGCAACTGTACATAGAAGATACATAGAAGATACATAGAAGATACATAGAAGATACATAGAAGATACAATCAAACCATTTTGTAAAGGAATATACAAGGCTGAATATTGTTATGATAGCTGTAGTCTGGGATACAAAACCGACCAAAACACCTACTGAAATATTTTTTTGAAAGTGGGGCGTTTTTTGTGACGAAAATATCCTCTGTCCCCCCTCACTGTCACACACTTTCCGTGAGTGAATTCCTGGCGCTGTAGGTGGTCACATGACTATTTGTATACCATGACACACAAACAGTCTCTCTTTATTTAGATACATAGATGACTAAAATACAGAATTCTTATTTATCAAACTTTAATTTTACCTGAAAGAAAAGATTATTGTTTTTTTTATGACAAAAACATTTAGTAGGATTAATAATATTGACTATAGTGAGTGAAGGTTGCTATATATTTATTTTCAGTTGAAATAAAAAAAATACATATTTTCACAAATTAAAACCAGCTAAACAATTTAACATTCCTTTTACCATAAATTTCTTCTCAGGTAAAAAAAAAATCATAATATACACCAACAAAATTCACCTTTTCTCACAAATTATACATAATAAAAGACAAATGAAAACCAACTCTAAGGTACTGGTAAATTATTCACAATTCCTGTAACATAAATTTATTTTTATGTACTACAAAAATCCGTTCACTTTTTTTTATGTACTACAAAAATCCGTTCACTTTTTTTTATGTACTACAAAAATCCGTTCACTTTTTTTTTATGTACTACAAAAATTCATTCACTTTTTTTTATGTACTACAAAAATCCGTTCACTTTTTTTTATGTACTACAAAAATAAAATTCAATTTTTTTTATGTACTACAAAAATCCGTTCACATTTTTTTATGTACTACAAAAATCCGTTCACTTTTTTTTATGTACTACAAAAATAAAATTCACTTTTTTTTATGTACTACAAAAATCCGTTCACTTTTTTTTATGTACTACAAAAATCCGTTCACTTTTTTTTATGTACTACAAAAATAAAATTCACTTTTTTTTATGTACTACAAAAATCCGTTCACTTTTTTTTATGTACTACAAAAATCCGTTCACTTTTTTTTATGTACTACAAAAATCCATTCACTTTTTTTTATGTACTACAAAAATAAAATTCACTTTTTTTTATGTACAGTACTACAAAAATCCGTTCACTTTTTTTTATGTACAGTACTACAAAAATCCGTTCACTTTTTTTTATGTACTACAAAAACCGGTTCACTTTTTTTTATGTACTACAAAAATCCATTCACTTTTTTTTATGTACTACAAAAATCCGTTCACTTTTTTTTATGTACATGTACTACATAAATCCGTTCACTTTTTTTTATGTACTACAAAAATCCATTCACTTTTTTTTATGTACTACAAAAATCCGTTCACTTTTTTTTATGTACTACAAAAATCCATTCACTTTTTTTTATGTACTACAAAAATCCATTCACTTTTTTTTATGTACTACAAAAATCCATTCACTTTTTTTTATGTACATGTACTACAAAAATAGGTTCACTTTTTTTTATGTACTACAAAAATCCATTCACTTTTTTTTATGTACTACAAAAATAAAATTCACTTTTTTTAAGTACATGTACTACAAAAATCCGTTCACTTTTTTTTATGTACTACAAAAATCCATTCACTTTTTTTTATGTACATGTACTACAAAAATTGTTTCACTTTTGATGTGGGAGTGTTTGCAAATCATACTGAACCCTGTGAAAGTCCAAAAAGCGACGACACACAGATACACTTGACACTTCAAGCACCAGGCAGGTTACAGGGGAGGACTTACAACCTGACATTTTACACCTTCCTCTTTTTTTTAGAGAGACGGGAAAATGTCCAATCTGGTCTTGCCTTATTGCTTTATCGGGTATTGCCTTAGTGTATTACAGAAGGATATGTATATTTCCTTCAGTTATACATGCTTATAAGTATGTCTTTTCTCAGCTTGGGTTCCATCAACTCCAGTAGTAGCTGCTGATGTTGGCTTATCTCTCTTCTTCTTACCTCTCAATGGTTTGTTTTGCAGACGTAAGCATGAGGACAACATCAATTTGAAATCGTGTAATTTGAGAAGCTTTGTATTGCCACTGCCAGCGGTGTGATCTCGTCTGTACATCAACCAAGCGTTGATTATTGCCACATCGAAAAAATGAAAAAATAGCCTATGATACCATTTCTTTGATCTGAAAAACATCCTACTAAAAGCAATGAGGGCCTCCATTTTGTGGCAACACCTCCCATATTTGCATTATAATATTTAACAACAAGAGCAGGACATTTTACATCACTTTTCTGTCGTGTTGTGGATACATTTTTATCCCAGTGACTAATAGTTGTAACAGGTTGAGCCGATCCCATTGTAGACATGACAGTACATATAGGCCTATTATTATTATTATTATTATTATTATTATTATTATTATTATTATTATTATTCCACCTAACAATCCTTACACAGCCTGTACATGTGTTAATCTTTCCTTCATATTCTACAAAGGCAGATTTTCCCTTAAGAGTTTAATTCTTTATCTGGAATAATCTTCAATCCAGCTAGTCTATTATTACAAACAGTTCCCATACACAATATACCTCTGTTAAACATTTCATAATACAGAGAATAAATTATCCATGAAGAGTCTATGATTCATATGGTTTGGAATAACAGAGGCTAATTTACAAACAATATTATTAGCACTGGAGTTAAGATCAGGAAAACCATCAACTTTCAATGTTTAGCCAACACAAATTTCAAAATTATGTACAATACCAAATGAATCAGCAAGAGTCCAGACTTTAAATCCATTCAAATTCATTTAAATTCATATTCAAAAGAATTTTATTAAACTTTTCTTTGAGAATGTTAACATATGGTCTGACTTTGTATAGTTTATCATACTGAGGTGTATGTTTATTAGGGATCTTTGTATTATCAGCAAAATGAAGGCCATTTTTAATTCTTTCCCATCTTTTACGTGACATAAAATCTGTTATAGCCTTTATAATTATTAGCCACAGGATACCAATAGCTGTGAGTCTGACTAAGCTTTACTACACTCATATAAATACAGACACCTAGAAATATTTCCAACTCCTCCATTGTAAGTTCTAATGATTTACTGGAGTCTGTGAGTCTGACTAAGCTTTACTACACTCATATAAATACACATACCTAGAAATATGTCCAACTCCTCCATTGTAAGTTCTAATGGTTTACTGGAGTCTGTCTGTATAGCATAACGATTACTCTCACTACATAATTTATAAGAGTCAATAATTCATAATCAAAGAACTTTCTCAAATACTGAATGGGTCTTTTATTATTTTCCTCAGGATTACATACGGTCCATTTTAATTTATATTTTAAATCTTTGTATGTCTGCTCCTCCTCCTCCTCCTCCTCCTCTTCCTCCTCCTCCTCCTCCTCTTCCTCCTCTTCCTCCTCTTCCTCCTCCACCTCTTCCTCCTCCTCCTCTTCCTCCTCCTCCTCCTCTCTTCTCTGCTGTTCAATTATGTGGCAATTATGTGTATGCAGTTTGTAACTTAGAGAATTAACATCTATACAACAGGTAACAGGTCAGTGGAAGGTACAGGTAACAGGTCAGTGGAAGGTACAGGTAACAGGTCAGTGGAAGGTACAGGTAACAGGTCAGTGGAAGGTACAGGTAACAGGTCAGTGGAAGGTACAGGTAACAGGTCAGTGGAAGGTACAGGTAACAGGTCAGTGGAAGGTACAGGTAACATGGCAGTGGAAGGTACAGGTAACAGGTCAGTGGAAGGTACAGGTAACGTGACTGGAATGGAAACTGATAATAACAATAATAATAATGTGACTGGAAAGGAATAAAGATTATAATATAATAATAATAATTAACACTTTCCATCACAAAATATAGTTACAGTAATTGCTAAATATTTTGCTACATCCAATGTGACTGGAAAGGAATAAAGATTATAATATAATAATAATAATGAACACTTTCCATCACAAAATATAGTTACAGTAATTGCTAAATATTTTGCTACATCCAGTACTGGTATGTAAAAAAAATACTGTATATGACAATATTGGTAAGTAATAACAATTCTAATATGTATAGTCATGTGGCTGAGAAGAAATAAAGGTTATAATATAATTATTACTAAACATTTACTACATCCAATATGTAAATAAATGTTACAGTAAAGATATTATCCTAAAAATCCAACTGAGAACTGAGAGACAAAAAGTTACCTTGATAATCTATCATATCTTCACTATCATCTTGTAAAGGATAATACTCATCTTCACTATCATCTTGTAAAGGATAATACTCATCTTCACTATCATCTTGTAAAGGATAATACTCATCTTCACTATTATCTTGTAAAGGATAATACTCATCTTCACTATTATCTTGTAAAGGATAATACTCATCTTCACTATCATCTTGTAAAGGATAATACTCATCTTCACTATCATCTTGTAAAGGATAATACTCATCTTCACTATCATCTTGTAAAGGATAATACTCATCTTCACTATCATCTTGTAAAGGATAATACTCATCTTCACTATCATCTTGTAAAGGATAATACTCATCTTCACTATCATCTTGTAAAGGATAATACTCATCTTCACTATCATCTTGTAAAGGATAATACTCATCTTCACTATCATCTTGTAAAGGATAATACTCATCTTCACTATCATCTTGTAAAGGATAATACTCATCTTCACTATCATCTTGTAAAGGATAATACTCATCTTCACTATCATCTTGTAAAGGATAATACTCATCTTCACTATCATCTTGTAAAGGATAATACTCATCTTCACTATCATCTTGTAAAGGATAATACTCATCTTCACTATCATCTTGTAAAGGATAATACTCATCTTCACTATTATCTTGTAAAGGATAATACTCATCTTCACTATCATCTTGTAAAGGATAATACTCATCTTCACTATCATCTTGTAAAGGATAATACTCATCTTCACTATCATCTTGTAAAGGATAATACTCATCTTCACTATCATCTTGTAAAGGATAATACTCATCTTCACTATCATCTTGTAAAGGATAATACTCATCTTCACTATCATCTTGTAAAGGATAATACTCATCTTCACTATCATCTTGTAAAGGATAATACTCATCTTCACTATCATCTTGTAAAGGATAATACTCATCTTCACTATCATCTTGTAAAGGATAATACTCATCTTCACTATCATCTTGTAAAGGATAATACTCATCTTCACTATCATCTTGTAAAGGATAATACTCATCTTCACTATCATCTTGTAAAGGATAATACTCATCTTCACTATCATCTTGTAAAGGATAATACTCATCTTCACTATCATCTTGTAAAGGATAATACTCATCTTCACTATCATCTTGTAAAGGATAATACTCATCTTCACTATTATCTTGTAAAGGATAATACTCATCTTCACTATCATCTTGTAAAGGATAATACTCATCTTCACTATCATCTTGTAAAGGATAATACTCATCTTCACTATCATCTTGTAAAGGATAATACTCATCTTCACTATCATCTTGTAAAGGATAATACTCATCTTCACTATCATCTTGTAAAGGATAATACTCATCTTCACTATCATCTTGTAAAGGATAATACTCATCTTCACTATCATCTTGTAAAGGATAATACTCATCTTCACTATCATCTTGTAAAGGATAATACTCATCTTCACTATCATCTTGTAAAGGATAATACTCATCTTCACTATCATCTTGTAAAGGATAATACTCATCTTCACTATCATCTTGTAAAGGATAATACTCATCTTCACTATCATCTTGTAAAGGATAATACTCATCTTCACTATCATCTTGTAAAGGATAATACTCATCTTCACTATCATCTTGTAAAGGATAATACTCATCTTCACTATCATCTTGTAAAGGATAATACTCATCTTCACTATCATCTTGTAAAGGATAATACTCATCTTCACTATCATCTTGTAAAGGATAATACTCATCTTCACTATCATCTTGTAAAGGATAATACTCATCTTCACTATCATCTTGTAAAGGATAATACTCATCTTCACTATCATCTTGTAAAGGATAATACTCATCTTCACTATCATCTTGTAAAGGATAATACTCATCTTCACTATCATCTTGTGAAGGATAATACTCATCTTCACTATCATCTTGTAAAGGATAATACTCATCTTCACTATCATCTTGTAAAGGATAATACTCATCTTCACTATCATCTTGTAAAGGATAATACTCATCTTCACTATCATCTTGTAAAGGATAATACTCATCTTCACTATCATCTTGTAAAGGATAATACTCATCTTCACTATCATCTTGTAATGGATAATACTCATCTTCACTATCATCTTGTAAAGGATAATACTCATCTTCACTATCATCTTGTAAAGGATAATACTCATCTTCACTATCATCTTGTAAAGGATAATACTCATCTTCACTATCATCTTGTAAAGGATAATACTCATCTTCACTATTATCTTGTAAAGGATAATACTCATCTTCACTATCATCTTGTAAAGGATAATACTCATCTTCACTATCATCTTGTAAAGGATAATACTCATCTTCACTATCATCTTGTAAAGGATAATACTCATCTTCACTATCATCTTGTAAAGGATAATACTCATCTTCACTATCATCTTGTAAAGGATAATACTCATCTTCACTATCATCTTGTAAAGGATAATACTCATCTTCACTATCATCTTGTAAAGGATAATACTCATCTTCACTATCATCTTGTAAAGGATAATACTCATCTTCACTATCATCTTGTAAAGGATAATACTCATCTTCACTATCATCTTGTAAAGGATAATACTCATCTTCACTATCATCTTGTAAAGGATAATACTCATCTTCACTATCATCTTGTAAAGGATAATACTCATCTTCACTATCATCTTGTAAAGGATAATACTCATCTTCACTATCATCTTGTAAAGGATAATACTCATCTTCACTATCATCTTGTAAAGGATAATACTCATCTTCACTATCATCTTGTAAAGGATAATACTCATCTTCACTATTGTCACGTATACATACGTGTGGCCTCAGATTTCCTTAGTTACCCCTTCAGTTTATAGGCCTATGCGCCGTTTTCCCTCAATTAATTAATTCATTGTTTACATTATATTATTATGTGATATGTTATATTAATCTGTCTTGCCCAGTTGTTATTACAATTAGTTGAATATTTAGATAGTTCTCATCACCTGTTCTCCATGTTTTTAAGAAGAGGTACTGATTAGGATATCCAGGATATTTGTATGATTGGCAACTTGACCTAGGGCCAAGCAGGGTCGAGGGAGCGTCCTTTTCGCCCTCTCTCGTGTCAACGCTTGTGTAGGTCGGTTGTGTGGGAGCTTCCCTCGTGTTCAGGGAATCAACCAACCACGTGTGTTATGGAGTTAAGGTTATGATTGTAGAAGGGTAGGAGTGTTGGTGTATTGGTGAAACCTTGTAAGTAATTCTAAGTACTTTATTTATTATATAGAAAAACTGAATAGTGTTTCATGTCTAACATTTATCCCTACCCAATCCCTCTCAGTCACTTTCTTCAATAATATAACTTGCTATCATCACTCATATTTTAAGACAAAGTATACTAGTGTTGTGGTCTTCCTTTTGTTATCAGGGAGTTATTTAAGGAGGAGAAGGGGGGTGTTTGAGAAAGGTCTGCTGCTCAAACACATGCTGATAAATCTCATACTTAGAGGGAAGGTTAGACTACAACACTATCATCTTGTAAAGGATAATACTCATCTTCACTATCATCTTGTAAAGGATAATACTCATCTTCACTATCATCTTGTAAAGGATAATACTCATCTTCACTATCATCTTGTAAAGGATAATACTCATCTTCACTATCATCTTGTAAAGGATAATACTCATCTTCACTATCATCTTGTAAAGGATAATACTCATCTTCACTATCATCTTGTAAAGGATAATACTCATCTTCACTATCATCTTGTAAAGGATAATACTCATCTTCACTATCATCTTGTAAAGGATAATACTCATCTTCACTATCATCTTGTAAAGGATAATACTCATCTTCACTATCATCTTGTAAAGGATAATACTCATCTTCACTATCATCTTGTAAAGGATAATACTCATCTTCACTATCATCTTGTAAAGGATAATACTCATCTTCACTATCATCTTGTAAAGGATAATACTCATCTTCACTATCATCTTGTAAAGGATAATACTCATCTTCACTATCATCTTGTAAAGGATAATACTCATCTTCACTATCATCTTGTAAAGGATAATACTCATCTTCACTATCATCTTGTAAAGGATAATACTCATCTTCACTATCATCTTGTAAAGGATAATACTCATCTTCACTATCATCTTGTAAAGGATAATACTCATCTTCACTATCATCTTGTAAAGGATAATACTCATCTTCACTATCATCTTGTAAAGGATAATACTCATCTTCACTATCATCTTGTAAAGGATAATACTCATCTTCACTATCATCTTGTAAAGGATAATACTCATCTTCACTATCATCTTGTAAAGGATAATACTCATCTTCACTATCATCTTGTAAAGGATAATACTCATCTTCACTATCATCTTGTAAAGGATAATACTCATCTTCACTATCATCTTGTAAAGGATAATACTCATCTTCACTATCATCTTGTAAAGGATAATATTCATCTTCACTATCATCTTGTAAAGGATAATACTCATCTTCACTATCATCTTGTAAAGGATAATACTCATCTTCACTATCATCTTGTAAAGGATAATACTCATCTTCACTATCATCTTGTAAAGGATAATACTCATCTTCACTATCATCTTGTAAAGGATAATACTCATCTTCACTATCATCTTGTAAAGGATAATACTCATCTTCACTATCATCTTGTAAAGGATAATACTCATCTTCACTATCATCTTGTAAAGGATAATACTCATCTTCACTATCATCTTGTAAAGGATAATACTCATCTTCACTATCATCATGTAAAGGATAATACTCATCTTCACTATCATCTTGTAAAGGATAATACTCATCTTCACTATCATCTTGTAAAGGATAATACTCATCTTCACTATCATCTTGTAAAGGATAATACTCATCTTCACTATCATCTTGTAAAGGATAATACTCATCTTCACTATCATCTTGTAAAGGATAATACTCATCTTCACTATCATCTTGTAAAGGATAATACTCATCTTCACTATCATCTTGTAAAGGATAATACTCATCTTCACTATCATCTTGTAAAGGATAATACTCATCTTCACTATCATCTTGTAAAGGATAATACTCATCTTCACTATCATCTTGTAAAGGATAATACTCATCTTCACTATCATCTTGTAAAGGATAATACTCATCTTCACTATCATCTTGTAAAGGATAATACTCATCTTCACTATCATCTTGTAAAGGATAATACTCATCTTCACTATCATCTTGTAAAGGATAATACTCATCTTCACTATCATCTTGTAAAGGATAATACTCATCTTCACTATCATCTTGTAAAGGATAATACTCATCTTCACTATCATCTTGTAAAGGATAATACTCATCTTCACTATCATCTTGTAAAGGATAATACTCATCTTCACTATCATCTTGTAAAGGATAATACTCATCTTCACTATCATCTTGTAAAGGATAATACTCATCTTCACTATCATCTTGTAAAGGATAATACTCATCTTCACTATCATCTTGTAAAGGATAATACTCATCTTCACTATCATCTTGTAAAGGATAATACTCATCTTCACTATCATCTTGTAAAGGATAATACTCATCTTCACTATCATCTTGTAAAGGATAATACTCATCTTCACTATCATCTTGTAAAGGATAATACTCATCTTCACTATCATCTTGTAAAGGATAATACTCATCTTCACTATCATCTTGTAAAGGATAATACTCATCTTCACTATCATCTTGTAAAGGATAATACTCATCTTCACTATCATCATGTAAAGGATAATACTCATCTTCACTATCATCTTGTAAAGGATAATACTCATCTTCACTATCATCTTGTAAAGGATAATACTCATCTTCACTATCATCTTGTAAAGGATAATACTCATCTTCACTATCATCTTGTAAAGGATAATACTCATCTTCACTATCATCTTGTAAAGGATAATACTCATCTTCACTATCATCTTGTAAAGGATAATACTCATCTTCACTATCATCTTGTAAAGGATAATACTCATCTTCACTATCATCTTGTAAAGGATAATACTCATCTTCACTATCATCTTGTAAAGGATAATACTCATCTTCACTATCATCTTGTAAAGGATAATACTCATCTTCACTATCATCTTGTAAAGGATAATACTCATCTTCACTATCATCTTGTAAAGGATAATACTCATCTTCACTATCATCTTGTAAAGGATAATACTCATCTTCACTATCATCTCGTAAAGGATAATACTCATCTTCACTATCATCTTGTAAAGGATAATACTCATCTTCACTATCATCTTGTAAAGGATAATACTCATCTTCACTATCATCTCATAACCTATGGGAAATACGTCTTATGGTCGATCGGCCCCAAAAATTGCCGTAAAGTTCCATTTACACCCTATAAATCCAATTTGTTCACGCAAAGTTCCAATTTTGTTGGTAATAATCCCTGAAAAAGGTAATTGGGGCATGATACCATACATTTCAGTCACATACAAACAGAAAATAATATATTAATAAATGAAAATGAGAAAATACACACTATCAATAAAAAATAAAAATAAAATGCCATTTTTCCCTTACCTTAAATTCTAATGGGATTATGTAGAGGGGGAAGGGGTTATCCGAGGCTGGGAAGAGTCACTCTCATTTGGTTAGCCAGGATTTGGAGTTTCTTTGAATTCCTTAGTGTGTTGACTTGCCTAAGAAATCCTACAAAGTCACTTGGGGAGCTTGAACCTGAAGAAGTGCCAAGTTGGGGTTCATGGGATGGGCCAGGTTGGGGTTCATGGGATGGGCCAGGTTGGGGTTCATGGGATGGGCCAGGTTGGGGTTCATGGGATGGGCCAGGTTGGGGTTCATGGGATGGGCCAGGTTGGGGTTCACCTGAGGGGCCAGGTTGGGGTTCATGGGATGGGCCAGGTTGGGGTTCATGGGATGGGCCAGGTTGGGGTTCATGGGATGGGCCAGGTTGGGGTTCATGGGAAGTGCCAGGTTGGGGTTCATGGGAGGTGCCAGGTTGGGGTTCAGCAGGTTGTGGGTTCAGCAGGTTGGGGTTCAGCAGGTTGTGGGTGAGGCCTTAAGTAACGTGTAATGAGTGACTGGACCCTCACATTAAGACCTTGCTGGTACCTTTCATTATGGAACCTCATAAGAGACTCAAAAGTGTTACTCCAGTCAATCCTACGTAACTGTGTCTTTAGTGCCTCCCCCAAAGCCAGGACCGCACTCAAATCACTCATCTTGTAGTCATTGTCCACCTGCATTGCTTCTTGGGGTGTGGCAGCTGCTTCAGCTCCAAGTGCAGCCTCTATGTCTACAGTCTGAGCAATCTCCTCTGGTGTCTGCTCATCTCCCTGCCTGTTTATGTCTTCTATTTCTTCCCTAGTCACTGCTCCAAATCCTGGAACTTGCCTGGCTGCCTCCACTGCTAAGTTCACTGCGTCTTCCAACCTCTGTGCCCCCTGGGTGTGACGATCCTCTACCAGGTGTGGTGTAAGCTTTTCCCAGGACCGCTGGATAGTTGTAACACTAATCTCTTTCCATGACTTGAGCATGTTGTCCACTGCGTCCTTGATAGTAAAGCAACGCCAAAATTCCTTCACAGTCATAACATCTGGGTTGGGTTGGAGTAGATGAGCTGGGTGGCTGGGCCAGGGGTAGCCTGGGGAGGGGGCGGGGGAGGGGCAGGTAGACTGGGTGGGTCGTCCGCGTCCGATTCCGCTGACTCTAGAGGAGGGGGCTCATCAGAGTCATCAGGTGAAGGTTGTGCAGGTAAGGCAGGCTGGGCAGGCTGGGCAGGCTGGGCAGGCTGGGCAGGTAAGGCAGGCTGGGCAGGCTGGGCAGGCTGGGCAGGTAAGGCAGGCTGGGCAGGCTGGGCAGGTAAGGCAGGCTGGGCAGGCTGGGCAGGCTGGGCAGGCTGGGCAGGCTGGGCAGGTAAGGCAGGCTGGGCAGGCTGGGCAGGTAAGGCAGGCTGGGCAGGCTGGGCAGGCTGGGCAGGCTGGGCAGGTTGTGCAGGTAAGGCAGGCTGGGCAGGCTGGGCAGGCTGGGCAGGCTGGGCAGGTTGTGCAGGTAAGGCAGGCTGGGCAGGCTGGGCAGGCTCCATGGCGTCAATATCATCCTCCATATCAGACTCCGTCGCATCAGCATAGATTCTTAAGATATCCTCTCCAGTTTCTGTAGCCTTACACATCAATGCATACACCCTTGTTTGGTAAAAGGTTTTTACATTTGCTATCACCTCCTGGTCCAGGGGCTGCAATACCGAGGTAGTGTTAGGGGGGAGGAAAAGAATTTTAACATTAGGATGGAGATCCACCAGATGCTGAGGGTGTACAGGACAATTATCCATGGTTAGCAGGACTTTGAATGGCAGACCAAGTTTCTTACAGTGCCATTTAGCTTCGGGGATAAACATGTGTTTGAGCCAATCTTGGGTTGTAATGGAGTTCATCCAACCATTGGCAGTTTTGAGCCAGTACACTGGGGCATGAGACATATGAGACAGGTGGTTGTAACACCTTGGATGGGCAGCTGTATACACCACAAGGGGTTTGTGTTTGTGGGTCCCAGCAAGATTGTAACAAAAGAGAACAGTGAAACGGCTCTTGTCCATCTTTCGTCCTTTGGCCTGCTTGACTGACTTACTGAGAAAGGTAGATTTGGGCATTTTTTTGTACTGTAACCCACACTCGTCCATATTGTAAATAACCTCAGGAACATAGCCACCCTCCTCAATGATGTCTTTTAAGATGGCAGGAAAATTTGTTGCTGCCACACTATCTGCTGAAGCAATTTCACCAGTTAAATTTATGTTTCTTATGTCCTTTCGGCTTAGAAACCTGTAAAGCCACCCAGTTGAAGCTTTGAATTTCCCGGGCTTGGCTCTCTGGGCGTGACAAATTGTGAGGTAAAAATCTCTAGCCATATCCATTATTCCTTTCTTGGTCAAAGGAATCGATTGACTTTCCTTGTCTGAGATCCAGCTAGCTAGATATTGTTCCATTTTAACAACTCTTCGGTCATTCACACGTTTTCGATCATCCACTCCTAATTTCGTCCTTCTTTTTCCATATGCATCTCACTGTTGATTCTCCTAAGTTCATATTTCTACCAATAGCACTGTTTCCCTGCCCATCTTCTTTCCTCTTAATCACTTCTAGTTTCACTTTGAGAGTTATAGCTTTGTTCTTCCGCGTACAGTACCTACAATGAGACGACAGACACACTTAAGAAATTAATTAAAAGAAGAGGAGATAAAGATGTACAGAAATATGGTTTTCCAAAAAGAGTAATAGACAAATGGAATAAATTATGAACAAACAAGTGGTGTGTCAAAAACATACATACACACACACACAGTAATAGACAAATGGAATAAATTATGAACAGAACAAGTGGTGTGTCAAAAACATACATACAGACACACACAGTAATAGACAAATGGAATAAATTACCCGAACAAGAGGTGTGTGTGTCAAAAATATACACACACACACACACACACATAGAGTAATATATTAATGGAATAAATTACCAAAAAAAACAAGAGGTGTGTGTGAAAAACATACATACACACACACACACAGTAATAGACAAACATACATACACACACACACAGTAATAGACAAATGGAAGGTGTGTCAAAAACATACATACATACATACATACATACATACATACACACACACACACACACACACACATAGAGTAATATATTAATGGAATAAATTACCAAAACAAGAGGTGTGTCAAAAACATACATACATACATACATACACACACACACACACACACAGAGTAATATATTAATGGAATAAATTACCAAAACAAACAAGTAGTGTGTGTGAAAAACATACATACATAACTTTAAAGAAAAACATGATAATTGTGTTTTAAAATACGGAACATTACGACCTCCAACTCAATACTGTAAACATATAACACACGCACACACGCACGCACGCCTGTCCCCTATTCCTGCACCCCCCAACCCCCCCCACAAGCCTGTCCCCTATTCCTGCACCCCCCATCCCCCCCACAAGCCTGTCCCTTACTCCTGCACCCCATTAAGAGCCCCACAAACCTGTCCCCTACTCCCACACCCCCCCAAGCCTGTCCCCTATTCCTGCACCCCCCAAACCCCCCCAAGCCCATCCCCCCCACAAGCCTGTCCCCTTACTCCTGCACCCCATTAAGAGCCCCACAAGCCTGTCCCCTACTCCTGCACCCCATTAAGAGCCCCACAAGCCTGTCCCCTTACTCCTGCACCCCATTAAGAGCCCCACAAGCCTGTCCCCTACTCCCGCACCCCCCAAACCCCCACAAGCCTGTCCCCTACTCTCAGCCCCCTCCCCAAGCCTGTCCCCTATTCCTGCACCCCCCAAACTCCCCCAAGCCTGTTCCCTTCTCCCACACACCCCAAGCCTGTCCCCTATTCCTGCACCCCCCCAAGCCTGTCCCCTACTCCTACACCTCCCAAACCCCTCCAAGCCTGTTCCCTACTCCCACACCCCAAGCCTGTCCCCTTACTCCTGTACCCCCCAAACCCCCCCAAGCCCATCCCCCCCACAAGCCTGTCCCCTTACTCCTGCACCCCATTAAGAGCCCCACAAGCCTGTCCCCTACTCCCGCACCCGCTAACCCCCCCCCCCAAGCCTGTCCCTCTACTCTCGGCCCCCCTCCAAGCCTGTCCCTCTACTCCCGCACCCCCCCCCAAGCCTGTCCCCAATACTTAAGAGCCCCACAATATAAAACAAAATAAAACCTCAATAC
>JAWZYT010000847.1:1035000-1037500 GCA_034508575.1 Petrolisthes manimaculis | reverse complement strand
GATGGACACTATGTTCCTGTCTGGTTCTCAGGACCTTCCGTACCCTGTGACCTCTTTGAGGACGAACAAACTACAGACGTGGCAGATCAGGAGGTTCAAAATGGAACAGAAGATGATGTAGCCGAGTACAAACAATCAAACTCTGGAAGTGAAGATGAACTGTAGGCCTCATTTTGTATACTCGCTACATTTGTATTTCTTTTTTTGTATTTCTATATTTGTATGCTCGCTCATTTGTATACATGTAATTCTAAAGAAAGATTGAAATAAACGCTTCATTCAGTTCCTACCAAAGCTACCATTATCTACGTCAAATTTGCCGGATCACTGGGCGGGGGATCAATTTTGGGTGTGTCTGGCGGGCCTTTTGTAGCGGGTAATTCGTCTGTTATTGACCATTCTGTATTCTCGAAGATGTGTTGAAGATATTAAAAACTTTGTTTGAACTGGTACCAGTTATGTTTGATCCGGCCAGATTTTGGGGAGTGTCTGGCGGCCCAATGCAGCGGAGATTTTGTCTGGTATTACTCATTTTTTACTAAGAGTGATAAATAAACTACTTTGACATACATTATTGTTGGTACGTATCTATGTGGGTTTTTTTTGGGGGGTGCAGGAGTAGGGGGACAGGCTTGGGGGAGTTTTGGGGGGTGCAGGAGTAGGGGGACAGGCTTGGGAGGATTTGTGACCCAGTACTCCACAATTGGTACCAAGTTCGTTTGACCAAACTGCCCCTGGCTGCCGGTCTAATACTCACCTTTTGGAAAATAATGACGCATTAAAATTTTGGTTGGTTGGGGAGCTAACAAACCAATACCACTGTGGAATCAACCCTAAAACTCTACAATAAATTTGGAACTGGAAAAAGTTGTCCAAAATTCATTACAACCAAAATACAAGTAAATATGAGAAGTATAAGTTGAAAAGTGTTATGAAAAGTGTATACCACTTTTTACATTGTGTTGTATATTTACTGCAATAAGGAAATTAATTTAAAAATAAAACCACTATTCTTATTCGGAAAATTATCCCGTACACGCTGGTATAATTAGATTTTAAATAAACTCACACATAAGCGAGGTACAGAATTATTTGTGTGTGTGAGTAAATTTAATTCATTTCTCACACAAAAACATTCGTAATTACATGTAAATAGATTTCATATTGTTGTGTGTATTATGACCGTGTGTGTTACTGTGACAATATTGTGTTATAATATATGTGATATACTTGTGTTACTGTGACAATATTGTGTTATAATATATGTGATATACTTGTGTTACTGTGACAATATTGTGTTATAATATATGTGATATACTTATGTTACTGTGACAATATTGTGTTATAATATATGTGATATACTTGTGTTACTGTGACAATATTGTGTTATAATATATGTGATATACAGTAGAACCTCGTTTATCCGGCATTCATAACAACGGCACCCTCATAACAACGGCACCGATCGACCCAGGCCAAATAATGGTTAAGAAATGAATAAAATCATGAATAAATACAGTTACAATTCGTATTAAGCATATTAAATGCATATAACAATTTGTATTAAGGTTTTCGCAGACAACTCATGAATGAAATGAGTCGTCAGCATGCGTGGTGGTGGTGGAGGTGGAAGGGGGGGAGATAGTGTGATATCGTTTGTTTACATTTTATTGAGCATATTCTGGTGTTTCCTTTCTCTGTTCGAGAAAAACCTACCTTCCTTGATATGGAAGGATATGACCTTCCTTTTTGTAAATGTACCACCTGACATGACTGAGTGTTGAAGCTGGTGGTTAATAACTCGTAATTACTAAAAACGAGCGAGTGACAAGGCTAGGCCTATATTCCTTTGACCTTGAGCTAGGGTGAATGGAGACTGAGGGTAAGGGGGGGAAGGAGCGTAGGAGGGTAGGGGGGGAAGGGGGTAGGAAATGTGATTGTATGAGTAGAAACTCATGAATTATTGGTGATAACTGAACTTGTCAACTCGTCACGCACTACACACACGCTATTAGGTCTAACCTTTTAGAATGAACAACCTTTAAAATCATTCATTTTCCATACTTTGGGCTCAAGTTTAGAGTTATTTTTAGTCACTAGTTGTGTATGGGAACCAGAGATACGAGTGAAAGCACACGTAATTTTGAGAGTGGGTGTACAGACAGACAGTCAGTCATACGCATCAAATTTAAGCCCTCGGATATCTCTGATTTTCTGATAATCTTTTTCCATATCTGTATTTGGAGGTCCAACTGTATATATAATATACATATTGTACAGTACTTTAATATGTTATGTTTATGTGTAAAGGAAATTTTTTTTATACTCTAATGTGGTATCGAGGGATATTATTATCGACGGCCATCTTAAGAACCTAACCCCCGTTGATAACAAGGGAGTACTGTACTACCGAGTCAAATGTTTACCGCCATAACCCTCTGTCGAGTGCCGCATATTATACACCACCGTGTTTGATAAGATAGGGTGTATTTATTAGGGT
>JAWZYT010000847.1:1020000-1030000 GCA_034508575.1 Petrolisthes manimaculis | reverse complement strand
CTTATAGAAGTAAAGTAGAAAACAAATTAGAAGAAATAAATGTCAATAACATAACAGAATTCAATACAATTTTAAAGGAAGCTGCTAACGAAACTATGAAAAGAAAAATGAGAAGAAAAACTAGTTCGGGTAAAGAACAGGAAATTGAACCAATTTGGATGAGTGATGAAATAAGACACGAGACTAAAATGAGACGTGAATACAACAGAAAGAAGAGAAAGGCAAGAACAGAGGAAAGCAGAGTAAACTATGAAAAGGATTATGATCATCAAAATAGAAAAGTCCAAATGATAATAAGACAAGCAATGACTACACACGAAAAGAAGCTCACAGAAGAAATTATAAGCAGTAAAGATAAGCCAAACAGAATATGGGACTATGTAAACAAGTTAAAAGGCAAAAACACAAAGAAATCAAGAAATGTGATACTGTACGATGAGAAAGGTGACCAGTTATCAAAAGTAGAGGCAGAAAAGAGTTTGGTAGAGGTGTGGAGAGGTATCTATCAAAAACAAAGAAATAGAATATCAGAAGTATGGACAGAAGACATAAGATCTAGGTATGTTGAAAGTTTGGAGGTAGAAAATATTGGTACAAATGTGGATGGTACCCTAAACTTTCCAGAAATACTAACTGAACATATGGAACTAGTGACTAGGGTATCCAAAAACATTAAGAGGATGGAAATGCCTGTAATAACAAAAGAAGAGGTACAAAAGTGTTTAAGGACCCTGTGTTGTAGTCAGATAATTGGAGGTTAACGAGTCCTTCAAATATTGCCACGAAACGCCACCTATAGGGAAGGAGCTTGTTTCGTGGCATGGTCAGGTGGAATCAGAAGCCTCCAATTTTCATACACGATCACAGGGTCCTTAAGAGAATTAAAGAACAAGAAGAGTGCTGGGATGGATGAAATAAAGCCAGAAATGTATAAAACTCTTATTAAGAGTGAAAAGTGCTTGGCAGAATTGACTGCAGTGTTAAATAAAGTGCTGGATACTAAAGAGATTCCTGAAGACTGGAAAATTTCAAAAACCATATTAATTCCTAAGAAGACAAAACCAAAAGCAAAAGAATTAAGACCAATAACGCTAGCAAATGTCTCGTATAAAATATTTATGAAGCTACTACGGGAAAAAATAGATAATCATTTAATTGAAACGAAGGAGCAGAGAGAAACCCAAGCAGGCTTTACATCAGGTGGAAGAATTGAAAATAACCTGTTAATTCTCAAATACTGCATTGAAAACACTTTCCAAACAAAGAGAACCCTAATTGTGACATCACTGGACTACTCCAAGGCTTTTGATTCCATCGATAGAGGAAAACTAATTGAAGCCCTCATGAAATACAAAATACATCCTAATATAACTGATGCTATTGCTAGAATCTATGAAGGGGACCGTACAAAATTAATACTAAATGATGAAACGGAGGCCTTAATGGATATCAGCAGTGGGATAAAGCAAGGATGTATGGGGTCTACAACATTATTTAAACTAATTACTTATATTATTCTTGAAAAATTAGAAGAGAATGATACAGGACTTATTAGTAATTACTTCAAAATTAACACACTTTTCTATGCTGATGATAGCCTACAGTTATCTACTAGTTTAGCGGAAGCTAAAAGAAATATTCAAAAGATAGCAGAATTAAGTAGAGAGTGTGGTCTAAATATTAATAAGGATAAAAGGAACATAATTATTTTCAATATGAGAGAACAAGATCAGCCAGAGGAGATAGAAGGTATCAAGGTAACTTCAAATATCAAGTATCTGGGAGTTTCAATAACAAACAGAAGAAGTTGTTTCAAGGTACATAAAGAAAATATGCTAAAAAAAGCACGTCAACTGGCAAATACTACATATTCAGTGATCGCCAAAAGTTGTAATAAGATGTTAATTGGAAAAACATTTTGGAAATCATTAGCTCTGCCATCAATCATGTATGGTATAGATATTTTGGAACTAAATAAAAATGAATTAACAGCATTGAAATCAGTAGAGTATGGAGTGTACCGACAAATTTTAGGAGCCTCAAGATATGCACCTGTAAGCACGCTAAGAGGAGAAATTGGAGCATTATGAAGGGAAGATTAATGTTGCTGAAGGGTATCATGAAGGGAAGGAATGACCTTTTGAAAGAAGTAGTTAATAATATGAACACAAGTAGGTTAAGCGAATGGGCTAAATCTAACAGAAAATTTAAAGAGATCGTGAACAGTACGGACGAAGATCTGAAGAATTTAACAGTGAAGGAGATTAAGAAGAAAGTACAAGATTGGGATAATGAATTATGGAAAAAAGAATTGTCTTCAAAAAGAAGTATAGAAATTTATAAATCAGCAAGAAACAACATTGGAATGCAAGACCAAGTGTATGACAATACACCATCATCAATTATTTTATATAAGTGCCGAACAAATTCTTTACCTCTAGATGAACGCAAACGCTTCCGAGGAGAGAATACTGATTGCAATATGTGTACTTCTAGAACAGAAGAAACACTAAATCACTTTTTACTTGAATGCGATGCATACACAGACCTAAGAAGAAATATACCGGAACTGCAGCAACCATACCCAGAACAACAGCAAGAAGTAATAAAGAAACTGCTCTTCAACAATGAAAATATAAATAAGAATAAAGAAGAAATTTACAAGTTTTGGAGAAGAAGGACCAGGAGATTGCAAGAAGGACGATAAGGACGAAGTCATTGAAGAAGAGCCAAGATATAAGAATGGGAGAACAACATTTAAGAAGAAAACAAGATCTCTGGAGGCCAATTCCCTTTGGAGGTTCATCACATCACATCACATCTCCCCCAAGTTTGTATGGGGTATGAAAACTGGGGCATACCTCAAAAACGAGTCATTTCTAAGAGAAACAAAGTTAGGAACTGTATTATAAAGGCAACGCCATAGTGTACAGCATGTTTTCCCTCACCCAAAACCCCGGATTCCCAGGCTCTCCCCCAAGTTTGTATGGGGTATGAAAACTGGGCATATCTCGAAAACGGGGCATTTCCGAGAGAAACACCATTGAAGAAAATAGCCTTAGAATGGTCCTAATTAGTGGTAAAAGTCTTAGAATGGTCCTAATTAGTGGTAAGTCTTAGAATGGTCCTAATTAGTGGTAAAAGTCTTAGAATGGTCCTAATTAGTGGTAAGTCTTAGAATGGTCCTAATTAGTGGTAAAACATACTAATATAGACGTTTTACTGAACCCAGGTTTACTGGAAAAATACCTTAAATTTTTTCTTTTCTCTCTATATAAATTACGTATATATAAATTCCCTTTGTATGTATGTATGTATGTATGTGTGTATATAAATTCTCTTTGTATGTATGTATGTATGTATATAAATTCCTTTTATTTGTAAGGTAAGAATGGTATGTATATAATTATGTATGTATATATGTATGTATATAATTATGTATATATATATATATATATATATATATATATATATATATATGTATGTATGTATGTATATTTCCCTTATGTATATTATAGTAAATTACCTGATAATAATAATAATAATAATAATAATGTATAGAATCTTCAATTAATTAAATCACAATAACAACAAAAACTCACGAGGTTATTTTTGAGCTTGGTGCCTTGTTGTTGTTGTTGTTGTTATCAGTGTTGCCAGCTCAAAACATATTTACTGTTGTTATTATTATTTGAATTTTATTATTATTATTATTATTATAATTATATTATTATTATTATTATTATTATTATTATTATTATTATTATTATTATTATTATTTAAATTTTTGTAATCCGCTACTTCTTTTTTTTTTTTGCAGGGGATATGTATGTATGTGTGTTTTATATACGTGTATGTATGTATGTATGTGTGTCTTATATACGTATGCATAAATCCGCTAGACTATATATATTTTTCTTTCTTTTTTTATATAGTCACGAAAATCCGCTAAATATGTAAAGCTCTTTTTAAAATTTTCCTGCTAGATTGCTCGCTATAAACTACCAAATAGATAGATAGATAGATAGACAGATAAGAGATAGATAGAAATAGAGACAGATAGAGATAGATAGAAAAAAATAGATAGAAATAGATATAGATAGAAATAGAGACAGATAGAGATAGATAGAAAGAAATAGATATAGATAGAAATAGAGACAGATAGAGATAGATAGAAAGAAATAGATAGAAATAGATATAGATAGAAATAGAGACGAGAGGAAAATGGAACACAAGTTTTGAACAGACTATATATATATTTTTTCCTCAAACAAATTAATTAATGAATGGTGTAGTAAATAAATGTGTGTGTGTGTGTGTGGTGGTGGAATATGTCCCTGAAACCCATTATAATAAATAATTAAATTGGTTGGGTTTAATTAATTATAAATGCAGGTCACATGGAATTATTATATCTCTCTGTTAACTGGGCTTAATTTTAAAAAATCGATTTAATTTCTTGTCTCTCCATTATACTTCCAGATTTTTATTTTTTTATTTTTGTATTGGGTACATGGACAAAAATTGCATAAAGACCCTTCTTCGTTAAAATAACGTATTTACTATGATTTTAATATTCCAGTAAACATTTTAAAGACGTTAAAGTGCATATTAATGAGCTAGTAATATAGTTTGAGGAGTTTTATTGTGCTGTACCTACTATTTTTGGTGTGTGTGCCTCAATGGATAAACATTCATCGGTTTTATATATACATGTGAATATTTCTTGATTTTTAATGTAGTATAAATGTTCCAAGTGACCACCAACAAAGGTAATAACAGAAAAATAAATTATTTCAGCAGATACTCGCTGCCTACAGTACGACATGCTTAACAGTCAAAACAATAACAAACACAGCAACCAAGTGATGTATGATGTGTTCTCGTAGTAGTATCGGCTTGGTGGTGGTAACTGTTTCTACTGGGAATGATTTTCCCTCGTGTGATTTATTACAATCGACAAAGAAGGCTTCAATACAAGATGAAGATGAAGATACAAGACTCAATCTGATGTTTGTTGATATTCGTTCATACGCTAGCCAGCCTCGAGAGCAGCAGACAGTACGGGGTACTACGTGACTATAGCTTTTTCAGCCATTAAACTCGCAAGAAACCAACACTAAATTATTCTGTTTCATTACAATGTCGATAAACTGGATCATTTGACTTCATAGTGATATCAATGGAACTGCTAAGGTGTGTGTTCGTATAAATACTAATACTAATATAGTTTTTAAATCATAATTATCGTTTGTTACCCTATATAAAATACATACATTTCTCGCGATGGTTATGGTGGTTGGAATATTTTTATACAAGCACATATACACAAACTACCTCTTGACAAAAATATTTTATACTAATATCAATGAATATTTGCCTTAAAAATAGTTAAATATCTCCGTATGTATGAATTGAAACCTCTCTTCACCGAGTCAGTGTTCTATACGCTCGTACTCCCGCTGACAAAAAATGCTTTATTTTCATATTAATCACTTTGCTATTGACTCATGAGAGGATTTATTTATAAAAATAGTTAATATTATACTTCAATACCTATGTAAAATCAATAAATCTTCAACCTGGGCCTTATACAACCAACATCAAAGCACAACATAAAAAACATCACAAATTATTATGTGAGCTCATAGATAGGTACTCTTATGTTCTTAAGTGAATCAAAATAATGTTGTTAGTATAATATCATGACAGGGGGCCTGTGGTGAGCTAATTTGCATTGTCCTTTTTATAAAAAAGGAAATGTACAAATCTGGTGGTATATGGCATCTTTTTTCTTCATGCGAACGGTCCTATTCTTATACACTGATCTCTTCAGTGTTTTTTTGCTATAGCCTGGGTTTATAGTGTCCCACAAACCTCTGTTTTCGTGATACATCTCACAAAGGGATACTACAACATCCCTGGACCAACCAAAATTTATCTAGATAGTGAGGAATTACTCTATATTGTGTGGACTGCGGCGTCGTCTGCAGCTCCTGTATGTAAACAAAGATGCCCGTACTGGAGGCAAGAAGACGAACATGCGCGTCTTCCCGTTTACTACCAGTACGAGCATCTTGCTACCAAAAGATGCCAGAAAAAGTGTCCGTGTGACATGGGCTTTATACATGCAACACGACTACATTCTACAAGCAACATAAGCAGTCAGGCAAGCGGGAAATCTTCACCTTGTGCTTGGGTCCATACATACATTGTACTCTACCTTCTGTTTCTCTGTGAATAAATCCGTGCCTAATATTGGAGTATTGGAGTCAACTATTACAACGTTACAGTGTTATTTTAAAAGTTATTATATTATAGTTACCCATATAAAACATTGCTTTTCATTCATTTTCTATAACAAAGCAACCAGAGAAAATAAAAATAGTTAACAATAATAAGCACTAACTATTGTTGTATTATGTTTATTATTTTTGCCATCTGTCCCTCCTTTCTTTCTATATCCTTTGTTTTTGCTATCCCACCTCTCTTTCATATTTCACCTATTCCTACAAGGTCTGTCTCTCTCTCTCTCTCTCTCTCTGTCTCTCTCTCTCTCTCTCTGTCTCTGTCTCGGTCTCTGTCTCTGTCTCTGTCTCTGTCTCTGTCTCTGTCTCTGTCTCTGTCTCTGTCTCTGTCTCTGTCTCTGTCTCGGTCTCGGTCTCGGTCTCGGTCTCGGTCTCGGTCTGTGTCTCTGTCTCTGTCTCTGTCTCTGTGTATTCCAAGATGGCTGACATGTAAACATTGGTCGAAGGCAGGCTCTCGCGCGACCTAGATTTGCTGCTAATATACAAAGCCCAGGACTACTATAGATGACTCTCCAGCACTGTAAGACTGTAAGGATACTCCGGTCCAGTTTGTGTGCATGAAGGCTGTTGGACTTAGTTAAAAATTGCCTGTGAAAATCTGGACAAGCAGGCATACCCCTCCCTCGACCCGTTGGACCTGTTTCGCGCATGCGCACTGGGGTTCCCTGCGTTGCCTGTCAACAGGGACTGTCTCCCCCTCCTCTACTTTGCTCCTCAGCTCAACACCTCTGAAGAGTAAACGTCCTGTTACCATAAACATGGCGAGACCCTTGTCGGAGCTGAGAAAGATACCACGGGGACAGTTGGCTCGAATAAATAAGATGAGTTAATTGATTCAATATTGGCTTCCCAAGACACTGAAGAATCGCCAATGTTAAAGGCGATGGATGAAAAGCTGAGTAACGTGATGGCAGAAGTTGCGGAGTTGAAGGCGGCGGTGACGTCCCCTGATAGTTTCGTTACACGAAAGTTTAAGGAAATGGAAGGGAAGATCAGCAAACAGGCCGAGATTATCTCCCAGCAGCAGCGTTTCCTGGAGGTGTTAGACAGGAAGGAGAGAGAAGACAACGTGGTTGTGTTGGGACTACCGGACGAGAACGAGGCACTGGAGGGCGCTGTTACGGACGTGGACAAGATGAATCGCGTGTGGGATAAGATGGGCGTACCGCGAGTGGCGTGCCAACATCGCAGACTAGGGACACAAGGCAACAACAACCCCAAACGACCCTTGCTGCTGACCATCCGAGACAAGGAGCTGCGTTCCCGTGTCCTCGGTAGCGCCCAAAACCTCAAGACAGCAGGCGAGTCCTACTCACGTATCTACGTCAAGAAGGACGTGCACCCAGGGGTGAGGAAGGAGTGGGAACGGCTTCGTGAGGCGGAGCGACGTGAGAAGGAACGGCCAGAGAACGTGGGGTGCGAGGTGCAGCTGAACACGCGTGAACGAAAGCTGTATCGGGATGGAGAGGTGATTGATGGGTGGAATCCTCAGTTTTTGTAAATAGACCACAGCGTGATTCAAAGATAAATATTATATCGTGGAATATTAATAGTGTGTGTACAAAGTTGGAGAAGTCAAATGTTTCAAATTTCCTACGCAACTATGATATTATTGCCTTGAGTGAAGTAAAAACTAAATTACCTGTCCGTTTTCCTGGTTTTGTTTCTTTCAGTGGAAGATCAGTGGGTAGAGCAGAGCGGGGTGGAATTGTGGGGATTGTGAAAAATGCATTAAGCAATTTTGTTTATAATGTTGATTATGGTGGAGGGGACCAAGTTTAGTTTCAGTTGAGTAATATTCAAGATGTGTTGCTATATAGGGTTTTGCTACATTCCTCCGACGAGTGACTCCCATTATTATTCCCACGATGCATTTACATACATTCATGAAAAGGTTAGATCTGAACATATGCAGAATGGATACTTAATAGTGGGAGACATGAATGATAATGCCGAATTTTTATCTACCATATGTATGGACAATAATTTATTTATTTTAAATAACGCACAAGTAGAAAACAAACACTTTCCTGGAGGTAAAACCTATAAGAAACGTGACACTTGGGTGTCAGAGTTGGACGTTTGTGTTACGACATCCAGCTTGGTAAAGTATTTGGACGATTTTGTAGTAGTTAGACATTTGAACTTGCCATCTGACCATGCCCCTATTACTGTGTCTTTGTGTAACCCTGGTTATAATATTGATAATATGTTAGAAAGAGCTAAACTGTTAGGGGACCATGCACGCAGCACTGTATGGTAACGCAGCGAGAGGTGTGGTGGCACGTAAACCAATACGCTTACATTGTTTACATATACAGAAGTTTGCTGACAATATATTAGTAACTGTTCCCCCGGCTGTAGATAACGATATTAACCTTGTTGCTCATAATATATCTGAAGCTTTGTATTTATGTGCACAGAACAGCAGGTGTGTATCAGACGGAAGAAGGGGTCAGGGAGGGAGGGATAGTAGTAGATGGGAGAGGCTATTGGCAGATATATTATAGCGACGATGCAAGAGTGTGGAAGGCGATTAGCTGGAAGGGTGATCTTGATGTGTCTCGGGATAATAAAATTGATCGCCCAAGTTTTGAACATGTATTAAACCCCCCCCTGCCCCCCCCCCCCCACCCTTGCTTGTCACCACAGATGTAAGTATGCCAGTGTTGGATGAGTCCGTCTCGCATGCAGAAGTAGAGTTACAAGTGAGAAAGCAAAAAGCCGACAAAGCTAAATGGCGACAAAGTTTGCGGGCCACAGACGGACTCACCATCTGGTATTTTTAAGCTTCTCCCCGTGGAATGGTTGTTCACATTAACCACACTTTTTAATTCAATATTTATGTCTAGTATATAATCCTGTGTCTTGGGTGAAGGCAAATATGTTTATGATTTTTAAAAGAGAGAACAAGTTGTATGCTGATAATTACAGAGGAATTAGTGTCATTAACGCCATAGCTAAAATATATGACATTAACACCATAGCTAAAATATATGACATTAACACCATAGCTAAAATATATGACCTGGTGCTTTGCCGGCGCCTGAATGAGTGGTTTGCGCCACACCGTGAACAGACTGTATGGGGCGCAGCGCAGTCTTCACGAGGGTGTATGGAACACATCGTGGCGCTGCGCCTCCTCACTGATATGGCACGGCACAAGAAGAGAAAACTGTTTGTTACTTTTGTGGATTTCAGTAAGGCATACGACTTGGTCCCTCGAGACAAGTTATTCATTCTTTTGAAGCGTCTTGGGTGTGGCATGGTGATGTTGGCAGCACTAGTGGCCATGTATAGTACTACAGAGGCAGTGATTGGTGGTGACGTCATCACCGCCACCCTTGGAGTCAGGCAGGGATCTCCCACCTCTTGTTTAGTATTTATAAGTTTTATGGATGAACTTATTAGACTTTTAAAAATGAATTGTGTACCAGACGGGTTTTTAGAGTGGTTACATTCTTTAGTGTTAATGGATGACACAGTGCTTTTGTCTACAACCAGGGAGGGAGGGAATGCTTCAGAAATTAAACATTTTACAAAACTTCTGCATAGGGCCTGGTATGAAGGTTAACCAATCTAAAACGGGGAGCCATTGCGTGTGGAGGGGTTGGTACGTCATATACAGTCGTGGTCAATAATAATCATCCACATAGGGGTAACTTTAACAATTTACTGTGTAATGTTTTCAT
>JAWZYT010000847.1:1000000-1015000 GCA_034508575.1 Petrolisthes manimaculis | reverse complement strand
GTGTATGTGTGTGTGTATGTGTATGTATGTGTATGAATGTACAGTTGTGGTCAATAATAATCATCCACATATGGGTATCTCAAACAATCTACTGTCTAATGTTTTCACGTTCACATATGATGTTATTGTTTTAAGTAGTGTGTAGCTGCTTGTATTAAATTAAAAGATGGTAGTTAACGTGTGTGTGTGTTATTGTTTTAAGTAGTGTGTAGCTGCTTGTATTAAATTAAAAGATGGTAGTTAACGTGTGTGTGTGTTATTGTTTTAAGTAGTGTGTAGCTGCTTGTATTAAATTAAAAGATGGTAGTTAACGTGTGTGTGTGTTATTGTTTTAAGTAGTGTGTAGCTGCTTGTATTAAATTAAAAGATGGTAGTTAATGTGTGTGTGTGTTATTGTTTTAAGTAGTGTGTAGCTGCTTGTATTAAATTAAAAGATGGTAGTTAACCTATTTATTGGAAAGTTTATCATCTAAGGAACAGAGGGAAGCTGTCAAACCTTTACGTAAGTTACTCCTATATGGATGATTAATATTGACCGCGACTGTACATACACACATACTGACACACATACTGACACACATACTGTCTGGCTCACGCATACTTACATACACACACACTCACACTTCCTCATTCACACCACATACACACACACACTTATATAACTACTTACACTTCCATGCATACATATTTATACACACACATACTGTACATACATACATACATACAAACCCTTACTCATTCACACATTACATACATACTTACTTACTTACATATTCATTACACATACATTGTTTTACTCACACATACATACTCATTCACACTGTCTCGCACACACACACACACTTAAACTTACATACATACTCATACATACACACGCACACTGTCTGGAGAGAGAGAGAGAGAGAGAGAGAGAGAGAGAGAGAGAGAGAGAGAGAGAGAGAGAGAGAGAGAGAGAGAGATTGTGTGCGTGTGTATATGAGAGAGAGAGAGAGAGAGAGAGAGAGAGAGAGAGAGAGAGAGAGAGAGATTGTGTGGGAGGAAGAGAGATTGTGTGTGTATGAGTGAGAAAGAGTGAGAGAGTGGGAGAGAGAGAGAAAGAGTGTGAGTGTGTATATGAGAGAGAGAGAGAGAGAGAGAGAGAGGGAGAGAGAGAGGGAGGGTGGTTGTATATAAGAACACACACAAACGTACACACCCGTCAGACACCGAGAGGTGAGGTCGGGTCACTCGGCGCTCCTGTAGCAGCCTGGGTTAGCCTGTTAACCCCTCACCTTATCATCCATTTCTTTGTATACCTACTCGAGAATAGTTATCCTTTCTCAGGTATTGAAAATCCTTGTGTAAAGTGACAACAACTAGCTTATAGTTATCGAACTCAGTGACCAGTGAGTGTTACCCTAGGATAATGGCTCCCCGCCTGACCATCTCTGCCATGTACCAGATAAAGCGAGGCTGTGGTTATCCTCCTACTGACGTTATTGTCAAACTGAAAACTCTTGGACTTTTTAAGAACAGAAGTCAAAGGAGAGGTAAATGTGCTCATAGAACTATACCTGTTATCATCACTAACAAACCGGGCACAGAAGTTAAATCTGTAACTAGAAAACCCTACAGACACATCCATATCCCCCAATTGTGGTACGGTTTGCCGTCTCTGTTTATGTCTAATGTCACATCACTATGCAACAAGTTTGATGAAGTCGTCACCACAGTGAAGGAAGTGAATGCTGACGTTATTGCTATTACAGAGGCCTGGCAAATCGTCCCAGAGACGTGCAATATAGAAAACTTTCAAATGTTTCATCAACTAAGGACAAACAAGCGTGGTGGAGGTGTAGTTATTTTCTGCCGGAAAGAACTTAATCCCTCACACCTCGTTGTCGACACTCCCGAAGGAATTGAGGCCTTGTGGGTGAGAGCTAATCCTCCCTCGCATCCCCGCGAGACTGCCTCTATCATTTATTGTGTCGTCTACCATCCGCCACGATCACCTACTGGGCCCACCCTTGTCGAACACCTTATCAACACCTGTGACGTGATGAGGGCTAGGTTTCCAGCTATGAAACTAGTTCTTTGTGGGGATTTTAATGAATTGGATACGAGTGAAATTCAAGGTCAATTGAACTTGTCCCAGGTTGTTGACTTCCCCACGCATGAAGGCCGCACCCTTGATCTCATCATCACTGACCTGAAGGAGCTATACCTCCCCCCACTCCCCCTACCTCCCGTGGGACGCTCGAAACACGTGTCCGTCATCTGGCGACCAGCTCCCACCTACAAGCTACAACAAGTCACCACCACAAGGTTGTACCGCCCAATAACAGATTCGGCAGTTCGTCAATTTGGAGAGTGGGTGGTTCGCTACCCATGGACAGAAGTACTTACTGTTGATGATGTAAGTATTAAGTGGGACAACTACATGAGTACTACAACCCAAGCTTACCATCATTTCTTCCCCACCAAAGAGTTGACACTACACCCATGTGATGTTCCCTGGATTACACCACGTATCAAGAGGATTATGAAGCAAAGAAACAGAGCGTTCCATACAGACAGCAACCTCTACAGAACACTTCGTAATAAGGTCATCAGGGAAATACGTTCTGCAAAAAAATGCTTCTACCCTACTAAAATACACCATTTGAAGGAAGCCAGTGTAACCCAGTGGTTCACCAAAATTAAGGACTTATGTGGACTTAAGAAAAAGTCATTATCCCTCCCCTGTATTGCCAACATGACCTTTGAGGATGCGGCCACAAGGATTAATGACCACTTCTCAGGTATATGTCAAACCCTAGACGAACTTAATCCGACACACCTGCCAGCCTACCTCCCAGCCCCTTCCCCCCTACCAACGGTGGAGGAGTTTGAAGTCTGCAACAAGCTATTGAACCTTAAAACTACTAGATCTACCACACCAGTAGACTTACCTGTCAAAATTTATCAAGAATTTGCATTTGAATTAGCTACCCCCCTTTGCTCCATAATTAACGCTTCAATTAGCCAAAGTAAATCTCCCATTGATTGGAAAACGTCATTTGTCACTCCCATACCCAAAATTCCAAGCCCACAATCCCTTAATGACTTAAGGCCCATTGCAATAACGCCCCTCCCTAGTTTACTATGTGAAGATTTCATTTTTAATTGGGCCTACTCTAATATTGCCAATATAATTGATCCCCAACAATTCGGGAACATGAAAAATTCATCTACCTCCCATTGTCTTGTCAGTCTCCTCGATTTTATTTACAAAAACTTAGAAAAACGCAAAACTTCAGTAGCACTTGCCTTTATCGACTTCAAAAAGGCATTTGACTTTGTTGATCACACTATCATCATCAACAAGGCAATAAAAATGGGGCTTCACCCTAATCTGGTGTCTTGGCTTGCAGACTTCATAAGTGGGCGCCGGCAGGCTGTCAGGTATCAAGGCAGAGTCTCCTCACACCAACATCTTACCTGTGGAGTGCCTCAAGGCACTAAAATAGGCCCCCTGTGTTTCCTGTTACTTATAAACGACGCTCTGACAGACACACCATTCCACTGGAAATATGTTGACGACTCCACAGTGGGCATCACTATCAACAACGGTTCCCCAGACTACACCCCACTTCAGGACATCCTTGACAGACTGCAAACATGGACTGCAGCAAATAACGTTACAATAAATGACGCCAAGACTGTGGTGATGAACTTCAGCACCTCCACAATCCCAGTACCACCACCAGCTGTCACCATAGGAACCAACACCCTCCAAGTTGTTGAGTCAACCAAACTCCTCGGCATCACTGTGGACTCCAGACTCAACTGGAAGCAGCATGTTAACAACACAGTCAAGTCTGCATCCTACAAGTTGTACATGCTCAGAAGACTGAAATCCCTAGGAATGCCACAACGCGAATTACGGGGTATATATACAATCTTTATTCTCCCTAAACTTGGCTATGCTTCAGTAGCTTGGTCCTCGTCCCTCTCTCTCACCCAACAACGTCAGCTAGAGAGAACACAGAAACGGGCCTGTAGGATAATTCTAGGTGAGGCCTACACCACCTATGAGGAAGCCCTTACTATCCTGGAGCTGACAAGCCTCTCCCATCTACACCTACAAACCCTCAGGGAGTTTGGGAAGAAACTCCTAAACAATGAGAGACACAGGTCACTACTACCTGAGGATAATCCCCGGTCAAGGATTAATGTCCGTCACCACAATAAAATCAAACCAATTAGGGCCGTGACGGACAGATATAGAAAAAGTGCCATCCCAACTATTGTATCCCTAATTAACTACGAAAAATAATACATGTATGTACTGTATATGTGTGTATGTGTACGTATGCGTATGTATATGTGTGTACATGTGTGTAGTAGATATGTATATGTATGTATGGGTATATGTCTATGTGGATGTATATGTGTGTACATGTGTGTAGATATGTATATGTATGTATGGGTATGTGGGTGCATGTGGATGTATATGTGTATATATGTATGTGTATGTATGTATATAAATTTATATGTGTATGACAGCGTAATGAATGTATTTATGTTTATATGTTTGTGAGGATTACTTAGTTGGTAAGGATAACTTAATTTAATTTAATTTAAGCTAAATACTCCATTCCATTTTCACCATTATCTGTAACTGTATATTTTCAGCCCATGGCTGCCTTTTTCTGAAATAAACCGTTTATTATTATTATTATTATTATTACATACAAACACCCACACCCACACACACACACACAAGGAAACGTATAGACACACACACACGTATACACAGACACGTATACATACACACAAATGTATGCAGACAAACACACACACACATATATATATATATATATATATATATATATATATATATATATATATATATATATATATATATATATATATATATATATATATATATATATATATATATATATATTTAAAAATAGCATAATAGGAGGAAGGAAGGAAGGAAATAAAAAATGCATACATTTTTAATGATGATTGTGAGAATTTTTATGCACAGATAGATTTTTTCGTAGATTGGTGTAAAAGTAATTTCTTAGAATTGAATGTAAAAAAGACAAAAGAAATGATAATAGATTTCAGGAAAAAAAATCATGTAACACCAGACAATATTATCATAAATGAGGAAACTGTTGAGAGAGTAGATAATTTCAAGTACTTGGGATATGTGATTGATAATCAGCTTAAAGGAAAGGAAAACACTGACCTGGTGTTCAAGAAATGCAATCAACGTCTTCACTTCATGAGATTGCTAAATAACTTACATATTGACAGGAAGATCATTTCTCTCTTTTATAAGTCAATAATTGAATCAGTAATCAACTTTTCACTGGCCACATGGTATAAGAAACTAAGAAACAAAGACAAAAATAGGCTTAATAGAATTGTTAAAAAGTCAAGGAAACTTGGGGCAGATACTGAACCACTGGAAAATTTATATCACGAAGGTGTTTTAAAACAAGCTAATAAGATCATGCAGGATGACACCCACCCACTACACAGTTGCTATAAGTTTTTAAGGTCGGGAAGAAGGTTAGCACTCCCACAACAGCGTACAAACAGGTACAAGAAGTCCTTCGTTCCTACGAGTATTTTACTTTTTAACAATGCAAATCCATGAAACATGTAATGACTCACACTTATGTCAAGAACTTTATTTTAAGTATTCACAACTTCTGCTTAATCTATCTCATTACAGAGTTATATTTGTATAATTTATATAGGTGTATGTATGTATGAATTAAGTGTATTTGTATATATGTGTAAAACAGTAATAGTATGTTTATGCATTCATTCATGTGTTTGGACATGCAGGTGTACTCGGCTTGTTGGCGATTATACTATACAGTACTAGCTCTAATGTGCTAGTTTTTATGCAAATCATTTACAATCTGATTCCTATGATTTTTTATTGTTAATATGAGCTCAGTGCCACAAAGAATTTCATCTTGTATACTACTTTGTTGCAATTTGATAATAAAGTTATCTTATCTTATCTTATCTTATAACTGAGAGAAAAATGGATTGACGTAGTGAAAGGGGTACAGGAAATACAATAATAATAAAAAATTTTTTTATAATAGTTATAATTATGATAATTATTATAATAATAATATTAATAATAAAAATAATGACAATAATAATAATAATACAATTAAAAATAATAATAATAATAATAATAATATTAATAATAATAATAAAATAATAATAATGATAATAATAACAATAATAGAAATAATAATTATAGAAATAATCATAATAATAATAATGCCGATATATATGTTATTATTATTACTGTTAGTATTAGCAGTAATTGTGTGTGTGTGTATGTACGTGTGTGTATACGTTTGTGTTTGCATGTATACCTGTGTGTGTGTGCGTGTGTGTATACGTTTGTGTGTGTATACGTGTGTGTGTGTGTGTGTGTGTATACGTGTGTGTGTGTGTGTGTGTGTGTCTTTATTCTATTTCTCTTAAATGTATGTATATTTTCAGCATATGGCTGCCTTCATGTTAATAAACCTTTTATTATTATTATTAATATATATATATATATATATATATATATATATATATATATATATATATATATATATATATATATATATATATATATATATATATATATATATATATATATATATATATATATATATATATATATATATGCAAACAATCATTCACGAACACACATAATAGAAAAACACTCACATTAAAAAAACAACACTTACTCACTCACACATAAAATACGCTCGCTATCACAAGTTCTTTTCTTTCTTACTTCACACACACACACACACACGTTATTCTCTCTCTCTCTCTCTCTCTCTCTCTCTCTCTCTCTCTCTCTCCACACACACACAACTTACTATTTTTTCACAATAAGGAAAATATTTTTAAACCCATTTATAAATCACATATTTTTATTTTCATTATATAAACAAAATAAAATTATCAGGTACTCGATTCAACAAAAAAAAAAAACTCTCTCTATATATATACAGATAAATTTATACATAATAAGAATAATGAAAATATAAAGGGAACAGAACAGCGAAGTCATGTACCGCCAGAAGAAGGTGATATAGAGACTTGAAGAGAGAGAGAGAGGGAGGGAGAGAGAGAGAGGGAGGGAGACAGTGTGTGTGTGTGTGAGAGAGAGAGAGAGAGAGAGAGAGGGAGAGAGAGAGAGGGAGAGAGAGAGAGTGTGTGTGTGTGTGTGTGTGAAAGAGAGAGAGAGAGAGAGAGAGAGAGAGTGTGTGTGTGTGTGTGTGTGTGTGAAAGAGAGAGAGAGAGAGAGAGAGGGAGGGAGGGAGAGAGAGAGAGAGAGTGTGTGTGTGGTGTGTTTGTGTGCGTGTGCGTTACGTGGCAATATTTGAAGGACACATTTACCTCCAATTTTCTGACTACATCGTACACAAGGTCGTAATATTATCGTACACATCTATACAACAAATAATAATAATAATAACTTGTTGTGTGTTTCCGTCTCTGCGTCTTGTGTTTCCGTCTCTGCGTCTTTCTCTTCTTTTTGTCTTCTCTCGTCTTTCCTCCTCGTCCATTCTGCCAGTAGTGGGGTGTTTGAAAGTTGTGATTGTTGATGTAGTGGTGGTTGTTGTTGTTGTGGTTGTGGGTTGGTGGGGTTCTTATCAGCAGTAGTTGTAGATGTTGTGGTTGTTCTGGATAGTGTGGTTGTTGATTTGTTGTTGTTGTTGTGGTTGTGGGTTGGTGGGGTTCTTATCAGCAGTAGTTGTAGATGTTGTGGTTGTTCTGGATAGTGTGGTTGTTGCTTTGTTGTTGTTGTTTAGGTGGTGGTGGTGGTCGTTGTCGTCGTCTTTTATGTTGATTGATAGGCCACTTACGACCACTACCACTACTATATACCCCACCACTATTGTTGCAGACAGTTGCATGCTTGCCACACTCAGCAAGCGCGTCTTGTGTTGCACATAAGCAATGTTGAATGTCGAGGAGACTATAATTATACAGTCGTCGTCCAGGAACTATAAACTCAGGCAGTGGGTCTCGTCTCTGGCTTTTGTGTTCAGATAGACAAAGACAGAGAGACAGTAACAGATAGTGTAAAACCAGGACCTCCTCTCCTCGCGGTGTCAGCCAAGTGAATGTGGGGATTTTGCTCAAGGCTGATCTTATTATGGGCCTCTCTCTCTCTCTCTGTATCTATGCCGCGAACGTTTCTTGTTTGCGACAACATTTATCATACGGGGAATTGATTCAGGATAAACTTAGCTCTGTTTTCTGGTGCTGGACAAAGCCGTGTGGGGTTGCTATCTGGCTTGACTGGAACGGAAATAAAACAAGATAGTTATTATAAAGCTTGGTGTTGTTGTGACGTGAGGAAACTTTTAGCTTGTCCTTGTCCCTGTCCCTGCCTCTGCCCCAACCCTAACCCCTCCTTCCCTACTCTGGGTTTTCTAGCCATGTGTGTGTGTGTGTGTGTGTGTGTGTGTATGAGTCAGTCAGTTCCTTCCACACCACTCACGAGGATGGCTGACTGTGAGGTGTGGCTATGTGTGTGTGTGTGTGTGTGTGTGTGTGTGTGTTTGAGGAGGGGGTATGTCTATGTATGTATGATGAGTGCATGTGTGTATGAATGTGGTGATGTGTATATATCTATCTATCTATCAATGTATGAGTGTGGTGTCGATGTATGTACAGAATATGTGCTTGTGTATAATGTGTGTATGTGTGTATTTGGTGTCCTGGTAGTTTAGACATTTTTGGAGATTATGATTCCTCCAAACTATTCCAGGCAACAGGATACCATTATTTTTCTTCATCTGGGTCTGTTTCCTGGCATACTTTGGAGGAATCAAGGCACTCCAATCTATCAAAAGTATACTCTACCCTTAAAATGACATACCAACTAACTCCATCATATTAAATGTATGTGTCTATTGGCATCTTTCATTCATATAATGTCTGAAACAGTTGGAATTAAATGACTGAGGATTAAAAATTGATGGACAGCAGTTTTGAAGAAGTGCATTCCATAACGATGTGGTTCTGGGAATAAATGAGTTCTGAAAAGCAGTAGTTCTACATTGGGGAGGAGAGATTGTAAAGTCTTGGGGTATAGTTGCCTGATACCACGGGGGAAAGATGTGTTTTTTTTTTTTTTTTTTTTTTTTTTTAATTAAGAGGCAGGCATGCATGCAACTATACCTACAAGTAGACAAAATCATATGAGAGTCAAATTACTACACACACACACACGCTCTCACACACACATATCTTGATAACATAGCAGAATGAAGTACAAGCATACAGACAAACAATTACATTATGACCTATACTTAAATCCACATAATCGAGGGTGGCGTATCAGAAGCTCCTCCAAAACCTGATGGAGAAAGATGTGATGAGGTGGTACGATAATGGTTTTGGTAACAACGTTTGCACCACAGTCCTTTATTTACAAAAGCTAAGTTCACTCTAAACTTTAAAAATTTGTTCGTAAACGGTTATTCTTGGCGAGGAATAGGACCCGGCACTGCTTCAAAATAGTAATAACAAAAATATTTACTGCTACTAAATGAGCCCTTACAATCAGCTTGCAATGAATATATTAGCATAGGAGCAGCTAACAATACAATTATTACTGGTAAACATAAGACACTTCCTGGGAGTTATTAAACAACTATAACTCCGTCCAGCTTTAAGACGGTGAAGAAGTCTTGCCCTCCAGGTGCGGTAGGCAGGTAAAGTACTGAACTCTGTAAAGTAAAGTACTGAACTCTGTAAAGAAAAGTACTGTTATGTACTGTTCTCTTCCCTGTTCTCTCTTCTCTCTGTTCTCTCTTGGCTAGAGGGAGGGAGGGGGGATGGAGGTGCTCTCCTTTTACTAATATATTTCTGATAATTAAGCATTATTCATCACTATTATTGTTCACTCATCATCTTGATTGATATGCGTGTGTCTTACAGGCAAACTTCACAATGACGATATACGACATTAGAAACTCGTAATATCTTGATTAGAATAAACAGTGAACTATTCAGAAAAGAAAAAAGTTCATCTGAAGGACCTCCAAATAACCAATGTGATTTCCCGTGTTAGAAAGCAGATTATTCATTAACGAACCGACACAGAGAAAGTTGATAGTGGAGTGGCCTCTATAGGGTCTGACAGATTAGATAATGACCTAAACAGAAGGAGAGAGAGACTGACACACGTAGTTTTAAAACATTTGAGGGCCCTTACTGGAGCTCTATGAATCCTCCAAATAATCCGGGCCACAAAACGCTTCAGTGTTTCGAATAGGGAATCTGTTGCCTGGAGTAGTTTGGAGGGTTCATAGAGCTCCAGTAAGGGACCTCAAATGTTTTAAAACTACGGGTGTCACTCAGATGAAGGTATCAAAACAGAAGGAATAAAGAACAAAGTGAAATAGCTTATTCTGCATACACCTGTTAATGAAAACAAAAGGAATAAATGTAATAAATAAGAATACATATTATATAATGCCGTTATTCTATGTATTTCTATGCATATGGTACTAAATGTTTAAAAGTTGCAAAACACCTTGGAATCGTATTATATCTCACATCTACTGTATTATCTTATAACAACATGAAATCACTTAGGTTATTAGCCGGGGTGAACAGATTCAATATTACATGGTATCAATTTATTGGTATGGTACAGAGTTACACATTATTATAGCAAGCAATTTGTAGGAGTTGTAACCCGCCTGCCGTAGTAGCGTAGAGAGAGGGACGTAGGTGCTGCTGGAGTGTTGTAGAGGCTTGGTGGACGCAGGAGTCATAGAGTACACGGTTAGACCCAAGGCCGCTTGGTTAGACCGACTCTGGCTGGGCGAGCATATCTGACATAGGCTGGCATCACGGGAAATGGGTTGGATGGTAGAGGGGAGAGGATGGACGGTTATATTAAAAGGAAAACGTGCCTACCGTATTTTTTTAGGAATAACTAAAACAAGTTTTGGTAAATTTTTACAAGTTGCCACAACAGGATTTCACTGGAAAAAAATATATTTCCTAGAAGGATTTAGTGTGATTTGAGTGATATTGACCTTTGTTTCCTTAGGAAAAACTTCGATTTTGAGATAGCCCCCCCCCCCCCCATCCAACAATCTTGGGGAGAGCCTGGGAAATCAGGGGTTTAGGATGAGGGGAAACTCATAATATAGTATATTTGTCTTTCTAGATTGCACTCATGACCTGCCATAAATGTGGAAAAATGGAAAACCTGAGCCAAGTTTCGATAATTAACCAAACCTGGACTGGGACACACTACCGGGACCTAACCTAACCTAATCTGGACTGGGACACACTACCGGGACCTAACTTGGGCAATTTAAAAAAAATTTGGACTTTGAAAAATAGGAGGTCCATTTCAATTATAAGAGGTAACTACTGTTATGCAGCATTTGCAGAAGAAATGGTATATAGAAAAGTGGTTTGTAATAGTGAAATATAAACACAGGTATTAGTAAAAGTTTCGAAATAGAGTTGTGGCAACTTGTAAAAATATTCCTAAATTATGAACCAAAGTGTAAACTATAATCTCCACCAAATCATGACGTCATTATACGATAATCAAGGGGAGGGGTAGGGGAGTGGGGTGGGGGTATGGTGTTAGGGGGGTTAGGGACATGGGTTGCTCACCAACACTCCACTATCACCCATGGCTGTAGATACATACATCGAAATATATGTAACTGCACTAAATTGGCTATTAATATATGTTTCTATAATAGCCCCATTGGTACCTCTGATTCCCCATATCTAGGGAAAATTCCCCATACTTGGCATCACTTAATAATAATAATAATAATAATAATAATAATAATAATAATAATAATAATAATAATAATAAATTCTTTCTTTCACTTGCTGAAGCCTCCAGAAGCCTACTGAAACCACCAGAAGTCTACTGAAACCTCCAGAACTCTGCTGAAGCCTATAGAAGTCTCCTGAAGCCTACTGAAGTCTACTGAAACCTCCAGAACTCTGCTGAAGCCTATAGAAGTCTCCTGAAGCCTACTGAAGTCTCCTGAAGTCTACTGAAACCTCCAGAACTCTGCTGAAGCCTATAGAAGTCTCCTGAAGCCTACTGAAGTCTACTGAGACATTGTATGTATGTATGTTTTTGTCTTTACTTATATATGTGTGTGTGTGTATGAATGAAAGAAGGAAACTGTGTGTATGAGAGAGAATATGAGACTACATTTTTGTGAGATAGAGATTGATGTGTGTGTGAGAGAGATGTTTGTATGTGTTAAAGAGTGAGAGGGAGAGTCGGTATGTGTGTGTGTGTGTGTTTGTGTCTGTGTAAGAAACTATACATGAAAATTTATAGAAAAAATGATTAAGAAATAAATATATAAATAAAAAATAAAGATATAAAACAGATTTGTGTTTGTTGTCCTCTTTTCCTTCTATAAGATTCTTTCTCTCTCTCTCTCTCTCTCTCTCTCTCTCTCTCTCTCTCTCTCTCTCTCTCTCTCTCTCTCTCTCTCTCTCGTGCTTCCAAGAATATTAGATAAATATAAAATGTGTTTCAATGTCCTTGATAAATAAAAAAAATATAAATAATTATTAATTATTCCATGAGATAAATGGGTTTAATATTTATCAATAATTAATTAAGGTATAAGAAAATATACAACAATAAATAATTAAGGTAAGAATGAAAATAAAAATATCAATTAAGATAAAAAAATAAAAGATAAAAATAATGAAATTAATATAAATAAATAGATAAGTGTTTGTTGTCCCTTCTTTCCTTTCTCTCTCTCTCTCTCTCTCTCTCTCTCTCTCTCTCTCTCTCTCTCTCTCTCTCTCTCTCTCTCTCTCTCTCTCTCTCTCTCTTCCCACCTTCGTATTCACTCTCTTTCTCTCTTTCTCTCTCTCCTTTCTTCATGGTTGCTGTCCAATAATAACAATAATAAAATAAATAAATAATAATGATGTGTTTTAATTTCCTTAGTAAAAAATAGATATATAAATACTTATTAATTATGCCATGAAATAAATGGGTTTGGTGGCAATATTGGAGCAACTTGATTCCTCCAAACTATTCCAGGCAACAGGGTAGATAGATACCATTATATTTATTAATTAATCCTGTTTCCTGACATACTTTGGAGGAATCAATGTACTCCAAAGTTACTACAAGGGACCTCAGATCTCTCTTGGGTAATTTTGGAGCAAACTGATTCCTCCAAACAATAATTTGACGTCATTAGAGAGAGAGATAGAGAGAGAGAATGTATATATGTATCTATGTATGAGAGAGAGAGAGAGAGAGAGAATGTATGTATGTATGAGAGAGATTATGTATGTATCTATGAATGAGAGAGAGAGAGAATGTATGTATGTATAAGAGAGAGAGAGAGAGAGAGAGAGAGAGAGAGAGAGATAATGTATGTATATATGTATGTATCTATATATGAGAGAGAGAGAAAATGTATGTACAGTTGCCAAAAAAGGTATTGCGACAACTATTGATAGAACTTTAACCATAGTAATATCCACAACTATTTGTAGGGACTATAAGCATGTATAACAGAAGGAAAGATACATATAGTTCTGTAATACATACTTATAATCCCTACAAACAACTATGGACATTAATATATTTAATGTTGCATAAATAGTTGTCGCAATACCTTTTTTGGCAACTGTATGTATGTATATAATATCATGTATGTATGTATGTATGAGAGAGAGATATATAGATAATGTATGAGAGAGAGAAAGTATGTATGTATGTTTGAGAGGGAGAGAGATGGAATCTTTGTTCAAATTTGATCTCTGAATGGCAGTCCATAAAGGTGGTTACTGAGTTGACTTGCCCTCCCCCCTACCCCTCATCCACTCTACCCATACCCCCTCCCTCACACCCATGTCCCTACCCCCCCTAACACCATACCCCCCACCCCACTCCCCTACCCCTCATCCACTCTACCCATACCCCCTCCCTCACACCCATGTCCATACCCCCCCTAACACCATACCCCCACCCCACTCCCCTACCCCTCATCCACTCTACCCATACCCCCTCCCTCACACCCATGTCCCTACCCCCCTTAACACCATACCCCCACTCCCCTACCCCCCCCCCCCCCCCCATTGATTATCATATAATGACATCATGATTTGGTGGATAATGTAGTTCACGTTTAGGTTCATAATTCATTTATTACTAATTATTTTGAATTAATTATTATATCATTAAATTCCCCATAATATTCCCTACATTTTGATATAATGATTTCTTTAATTACGCAATTAATTAACGAAATTAGCGAATATTTTCTATTTATAATTTCCAACCGTGACTAATTGGTACATTGGAGCACTTTGGGTGCTCCAAGGTATCTCAGGCAACACAACTTAATGCAGGAATAATACAGTTTGGAGGAATCAGTTTGCTCCACAATTACTCTATGGAAATCTGGGTTCCTTTATAGTACTTTGATTCCTCCAAAGTATGTCAGCAAAGAGAATTAATTAATAAATATAATGATATCAATCCTGTTGTATGGAATAGTTTGGAGGAATCCAATTGGTCCAGTATTAACACAACCAACACCACAGCTTCGAATGAGTGAATCAGCTTCGAAGCTACCACCCCTACACCAAACATACCCCCTAATACCCCCCCCCCTCCCTACACCCTCTTTAGAATAGTTCAGTCCCAGGTTCACCAAGTTAATTCATTCGAAGCTAATTAGGGAAGCTGTGGTGTTGGTTGTGTTAATACTGGACCAATTGGATTCCTCCAAACTATTCCATACAACGACATTGATACCATTATATTTATTAATTAATTCTCTTTCCTGACATACTTTGGAGGAATCAAAGTACTATAAAGGAACCCAGATTTCCATAGAGTAATTGTGGAGCAAACTGATTCCTCCAAACTGTATTATTCCTGCATAAAGTTGTGTTGCCTGAGATACCTTGGAGGACCCAAAGTGCTCCAATGTA
>JAWZYT010000847.1:792500-995000 GCA_034508575.1 Petrolisthes manimaculis | reverse complement strand
TGACCCACTCCTACCTTTTGAGGGTCATGGATGGTGGTCCGGTCTTCTGTTACTGATCAGTTGAGGGAACAACACAAACATTACTCCCCTAGTTAACCTCCTCTACTCGAGTATTACCTCACAACCTCGTCACTCACCCTCTTGAAACGCCAATAACCAGCCGTGTGTGTGATCCTATGACCCTCTCTCCATCAACACATGCTCTTCTATATGTTTTACCTTCATCATTCTCTCCTTTCACTAAGGGGTGACTACAGTCCCAGTTGTCACTCCCACCCTATACGGTGTACTAAAGTCAATCACTTCAGTTTGTCATTTCAAATACTATTACCTAACTTTTACCAACAGTTTTCTTTGTTTACACTGGAACTGAAACTCATCCACCACCCTCTGCAGCTCCCTATTACTCTCAGCCATCATCACAGTATCATCAGCAAGTAAGCTTGTCACCAAGGACAATATTTTTCCCTCCAGCCTCAGCTTGGCACCCACCCAAACCATTCACTTTGGCCTTCATCTCCTTCAATGTCTTCCAGCAACCACCCACCAACACCATAAATCCTTAGCACAACTGCCATAGCTCTCCAATCAACCCTATCATATGCCTTTTTCTCCGTCCATGAAGGCACATACAGCTTCCTACCCTTCACAATATATTTCTCCAATGTTGATTTTATTGTAAAGATCTGGTGGACACATTCCTTTCTGAACCACACCTAACTTTATTCGCAGTTACTTCAGTCATCACTCAGTAAAAACCTTCCCATACACCTTCCCTGTGACACGAAGGCTTTTTCCACTATAGTTACCATACTCATCCCTAGTCCCCATACCATTCCTTATACAGTCACAATTATGGTTCTACTCCAGTCCTCTGGCACCTCTCCCTGTCTCCAAGGCAATGTTAATGAATAGCACAAGTCTGGGAACACACTCACTAGCCTTTTAACACAGGGTCAGTAAATCACTTAGTGTGTATGATAATGAGTAACACAAGCCTGGGTTCTTTAAACACAGGGTGAGAATGGTAATGAATAACAGAAGGCTGGGAACACACATACATTTTGTGGTCATCAATGAGGAACTGAGTGTAAAATGAAGACAGTGATTGATACAAGGATTTATTCATTTTATATTCAGGGTTTACAATATCAGCAACATCCACTCCACAAACACCACTACCACTACACAAACACACGCTTCAGTCCTACATATACCATACATTTAATATTATGGACCCTGTGATCGTATATGAGAATTAGTGGCTTCTGATTCCTCCTGACTACACCACAAAACAAACTCCTTCCATGTAGGTGGTGTTTCATAGCAGTAATTGAAGGACTCATTTACCTCCAATTTTCTGACTACATCACAGGGTCCTTTAAGACACCAACCTGTCACTACAAACAGCAGCTGTTATTTTAACATATATCAAGGACACATAATATTATATTATATCAGACTTAAGTTCTAATGATACATTTAATATTAAGACACCAACCTGTCACCAAACATTACTGTCATCTTTGTGTTGTGTGTGTGTGACAATTTTTTTTTTTTTTAACAATACATTTAATAATCAATTTTGTTCCACATTTATTAAAGGGTGGTAAACAATGATAGCCTCCCCCACCCCCCTGCTAGACAAATACTGTATTAGCTAGAAATATGATGGTGATATCATCTGAAAGTATATTCAATTCTTCTTCTTTGCTTGTATCAACATGTGTGCTGCTGTGTTAAATGACAGTGAAAAGAAGCACCATATGTGAAAGTGCTTTGAACCCAGCCAGAACCTTTTGAAGGACAACAACATTGACTTCTTTGGTAATGACGAGGGGCCCAGTAATTCTCCTGATCTGTGAAAATGTTGGGTGTATCTTGAAGGACGAGGTTGAAAAAAGGATGTTGTCTGAACCTTTATCAATTCAATAAATTCATACCAAGTTGGAAGAGCACATCAATGCTGTGCTTCAGGGAGTGGAGTTCAACCCGGAGCTTTTTGAGTCACTATTGTCTTCCTACCCTGCTGGTCTTCAAGCTGTTCATGATGCCAATGGAGGCAACACTGAGGGTCCATTCCACAGTGGTTGGTATTGGTTTGTAAGCATGCAAACGAATAAATCTTAGCCATGTAAATGACTTATGAGGGAATTATTTAATGAACTTGGTGAGTAAAGTATGCAGTGATCATTATCATCTAACTGTTTGATAGAATTTGTTAATGTGGATACTCAGTTTTGGGGATATAATAAAGCCTTACAGGTGTGGTTGGTTGGTAAGCTAACAAACTAATACCACTGTGGAATCAACACTGAATACTCACCTTGTCACCATACACCTACAATATAATGTACTACCTCTTGATATTTTCAGTTTTTTACTATCATGCTTAGGGGGGAAGGGAGCAATCATTGTTTGCCACCGCTTATGTTCAGTGTTTTATTTCACGTGTGAACTGTCTATCTATCTATCTATCTATAGCTCTGACGCCTCGTTCCCTCTGGGAACTCCTCCAAGGGGGTGGCCTCGGCAGAAGTGTCTCCAGTTTTCCCTGTTCCAACACTCCCTCTATTCCTTTCCACACCCTCCCAGACACCAACAATGCACAACCTTCTTTTCCTCTCCCTTTACTCTTTTCATCCATACCCGTCCATACTAGGCATCCTTCCGTTCCTTCCCACAACACACTCCACTCTTCCCTCCATCCCCACTCTCTTCCAACCCCCATCCTTTCACATGCATCTCTGTTATGCCTCACACATCTATTCTACTTTTTCTGCAACACTCCACTATCTCTCTCTTTTCATTTCATGCACCATTCCATTCACATTGATCTCAACCACCTTGAAGCATTCTTCCCCTTTCCTGCCCCCCAAAGGGACTACCAGAGACTCCTCCACGCCACTAGCCGCAGCCGTCCTTCCCCCTGATTGGGGAGCCGCTGGTGGCTGGCAAGGCCAACGCAGCGCTCATTCCCGGAGGGACACGGGCCATCAGCATTGTCAAGTTTAAAAACCAACACAGTATTAAAAAAGAAAGCAAATTACACATAAACACTTAAAAATATAAATGTCGTTAAAATTTATACATTACAAACAAATTTAAAACCTATATGTGGGGAACTGCCTCCCCCTTTAGCTTCACCTCCAGCCTTTTACAATAAAATAAATTAATATTAGGGAGGTGTCACCCGAGGTTACCACGTGGAGGCGGGATGAGACTTACCTACCCTTCCTCAGGAAGGATAGGTCACCGAGATGTTTTGAAAACTTTCCAATGTTTGATGGTGGCCTGTGTGCAATGGCCGCACCTTTTAACCTCATTCGTTATGATATTGCCACAGCACAAATGTGTGAACAGTTTTGTGTAACATGAGTTGGGATTTGTCTGTAAACTTTTTACCACATTCATTACATTCAAAATCCTATACTCTTGAATGAACTTTTATATGTTGATTAAGGTTAGATTTCCAACCAAACTGTTTACCACATTCATTACATTCAAAATCCTTTACTCCTGTATGAACTCTTAAATGACTATTAAGGCTTGATTTCTGACAAAACTTTTTACCACATTCTTCACATTCAAAGTTCCTCTCTCCTGTGTGTATAAGTATGTGTCGCTTTAACTCACCCTTTGTCACAAACTTTTTACCACATTCTTCACATTCAAAGTTCCTCTCTCCTGTGTGTATAAGTATGTGTCGCTTTAACTCACCCTTTGTCACAAACTTTTTACTACATTCTTCACATTCAAAGTTCTTCACTCCTGTGTGTATAAGTAGGTGTTCTTTTAAATGACATTTTGTCACAAACTTTTTACCACATTCTTCACATTCAAAGTTCCTCTCTCCTGTGTGTAGAAGTACGTGTCGCTTTAATTCATGCTTTGTCACAAACTTTTTACCACATTCTTCACATTCAAAGTTCCTCTCTCCTGTGTGTATAAGTATGTGTCGCTTTAACTCACCCTTTGTCACAAACTTTTTACCACATTCTTCACATTCAAAGTTCCTCTCTCCTGTGTGTAGAAGTACGTGTCGCTTTAATTCATGCTTTGTCACTAACTTTTTACCACATTCATCACATTTAAAGTTCTTCACTCCTGTGTGTAGAAGTATGTGTCTATTTAGATCACCCTTTATCATAAACTTTTTACCACATTCTTCACATTCAAAGTTCCTCTCTCCTGTGTGTCTACGTATGTGTTTATTTAGATCGCCCTTTGTCATAAACTTTTTACCACATTCTTCACATTCAAAGTTCCTCTCTCCTGTGTGTATAAGTATGTGTTGGTTTAATTCACTCTTTGTCCGAAACTTTTTACCACATTCTTCACATTCAAAGTCCTTCACTCCTGTGTGTAAAAGTATGTGTAGCTTTACTTCATACTTTGTCCGAAACTTTTTACCACATTCTTCACATTCAAAGTTCTTCACTCCTGTGTGTATAAGTATGTGTTGCTTTAAATTACTTTTTGTCACCCATTTTTTACCACATTCATCACATTCAAAGTTCTTCACTCCTGTGTGAACAAAGCTGTGTTTCTTTAGGTCAGATTTACAACTAAACTCTTTACCACACTCATCACACATAAACATTTTCTTTCCAGTATAAGTCAACAAATGGCGAGTGAGATTTGACCACAATGTTGACAGACCAACTTGTTACACTTCTCTTCTCTGACAACATTGATGGTGTCACTTCCTTCCACCTCCATCACTAACACAGCTTTATTCTGCCACCAATATGACCACTTGGTTATTACTGTTGTCAGGGATGACAACCACACTGTTGCTGGTGTCAGGGCAGCCAACCACTCTGTTATGGTGTCAGTGTTGTCACACTCTTACTGGTGTTATCTGAAACAAAAATATATTTTAACAGCAACCGAGAAGGAAAAGATGGAGAGTTAAAGAGTTGAAAGCTAGTGACTGGGGCCTAAGGGGTGCCAAAATCCTTACACCCTTAAAGTATTGGCCACATCACTATAGAGTCTGAGTATAGACAATACCTCCCTACTGGAATATTTCTACAAAACACACACACCTATATGGAAGGAGTTTGTTTCGTGGCATAGTCAGGAGGAATCAGAAGCCTTATACATGATCACAGGGTCCTTAAAGGGGAAGTACAGTGTTGGTAAATCTAGAGTAACTGATTACTCCAAACTATTCCAAGCAAGGCGCCATATGACTTCACTGTTGCAGTGCCTAATATCAATTCATCTATTCCAAGCAACAGGCCACCATTAATTTTAGGTATTTATTGAAAGAATTGCAGTTTTGTAGCAGTGTTGCCAAATCCGGCTAGGTCTCAGTATTTTGCCCCGGTCATTTCCTGTACTATACCATGATTATTTCCCAGTAGTTTGCCCAGGTTAGGTCCTGGTAGTCTGTTGTGGTCTAGGTTAGGTTAGGTAAGGTCAGGGTAATTTCAAAATGCCCCATCTTGGAAATGGGGCAATTGCAGACAAAATTACATAGAAGAAATAATCTTTGAATGGTGTAATGAAGGTAGAAAACAGTACGCGACAATGACAATTCTCTAAATATTTAACAAATTTTGTTCCTCAGCTCCTGTTTCCTGGCATAATACTTTGAAGAAATCAAGGCACTCCAATGTATCCAAAGTGTATTTTCCCCTTAATTATGCCTCCAAACTCTCCTCCTACCTCTTTGTATGTATAGAAGTTCATTTGAGTCTTGAAATACAAAGTATAAATGATGGTGATGGGTGACATTGAACCTGAGGCATGTGCATGTTGTAGGGTGCCAGAAATTGATCTCTCTTAAAACTCGGAGTGATGTTTATACCAGGGATCGAACCCGGGACCTCTAGCAATGGGCTAAAGAAGTACTCCATTAGCCCAGTGACGAGATTCGCCTTTTCAGGTCACTACAATGTGAGGGCATGATCAAGATATCTTGCCCAATATCCAATAAAGAAATATTGAACTTGACTTTATTAGCCGTTCACACGAGCAGTAAGTTCAATATGATATTGAACTTGGGCAATATCACTCAAGATTTTTCAAAATAGCTCCAGAGGTATTTTGTTTGATATTGAATACTGATATGTAAACATTACCAGTGTCTCTTGGCCATTTCAGGTGTCTGCAATTGTACATTTGGCGTGTGTTTTTAGCAGCTCTTCTTAAAGGTTCTAACCGATAAATATAACATTTGACATTTTAACGCAATTTTTACTCAAGTTACGTCATAAATACTTTGCCGGTGGTGCTGATTCAAAATACAGTAAAAGTCCCTTAATCCGGAGGTCTACACCTCGGAATGCTCGCTCCCCCGGAACTTTTTGGGCCCACCAATTTTACCTATAATTACTGTATCCCAGAGAATTGCAAAAAAATAATAATGATAATTATTACCAAAAAATAATGAGCCGAACTCCCGCCATTTTCCCAACCAGTGTGTGTTTTTATGGTTGAGTCGATTCAGTACCTGCCTCATGTGCATTCCTCTCGTATCTCCAGGGAGTGTATTCATGATGGCTCCTAGTAAACCACCAAAGAAGACCACTAAGAAGTTGAGACCTCATAAGACATTAAATTACAAGTGTCTGCTGCGATTATCATCATCCCACCACCCCCTCCCGACACTCATAAATTATATGTGACGGTCAGTGTTGCCAGGTCTGATGCACAAGATTTCCCCAACTTCAACAACAGAATTTCCCTTATTGCCTCATAAATTCCCTGTTTACTTTTCTCTTGAACATTGACAGTCTTTATTTTATATATTTCGTCTGGTAGAAATTTCCCAATATATTCTTGAACTATCATTATATAATTTTGTTGTGTCGACTACAAAATTCCCCAAGACAGAGAAATTTCCCTGCACCTGGCAACAAGTTCAGGGAAATTTCTCAGTTTTTGGGAATTTTGAAATACACATAGGGAAATTATATAAAGATGGTTCAATAATAACCAGGGAAAATTCTACCAGCTGAAGAACTAAGACGACCATAATTGTTCAAGAATAAACAGGAAATTATTGAGGCACAATGGGAAATTTTAAAGGTGAAGTTAGGGAAATTTTATCAAGCAGACTTGGCAACAGCTGCGATCCTCCCACCACCCCCTCCCCCCATCATAAATTACGTGTGACAGAGAAACCTGTATTCAAAAGTAATCAGAGTATTTTATACATATTTTGGGGGGTATTTTCCGAAAACATGGAATTTTCGTTAATTCGGAGGTCTCAAACCCCCCTGCCTTCCGTAATAAGGAACTTTTACTGTATATAGTTTTTGATGTCAAACTGGGTTTGGTTAGCGGATTTATAGTAGATGACGTAATTTTTACGTCGAGTTATGTCATGTTACTTCATATCAAAACCTGCTCCTGGTGATTCAGAATATAATTTATACAGTATGTGTTTTGGATGTAGATGTAACCATTTTTAAGTTATAAGAGGACAAACAGAGACAGTTTGCCATTTATAGTATAGATTGAGAATAAATTATTATAATGTCATAATATTATTCTTATATCTCAAGTAATGATATATTTCTATTAATAATGTTAATATTATACACAGCCTCTACATTGACTTATCACCAATGTAAACAAACAACTGAGAAATTAATCAGTAATAAAATGATCTTGAGTACCTGTAGGAGTACTGTAATAATAAAAAGGTATTAGTACAGAAGTACTCCGTTCACTATATTGTATATTTTAGTATCCTTACCCACTATTTTGGACCATTCTAATGGTGTTGACAGATCAGGCTAGGTCCCAGTATTTTGTACAGGTCATATCCTGTACTTTACCATGGTTATTTCCTGGCAGTTTGACCAGGTTAAGTCCCTATAGTCTGCTCTGGTCTAAGTTGGGTTAGGAAGGTCAGGTTATTTTTTTAAATATTTGAATATCTTGCAATATCATGCGGAGAAAATGTCATAGAATAAAATAGTCTTAAGAGTGGTCTAAATAAGTGGGTAATGAAGGTAGAAAAACTGTACACAATAACGGCAATTCTTTCAATATTTACCAGATTTACTGAGCCTGTGTTAAATTTAATTATTTTATATAAGGGAGATGATTGCTGTATTTGACTTGTTTTCCTTCTCTTTACACTTGTATATATTATAAAAGGATATATGTATTAAGTTTTAGTATTTTGGGTATTTATCTAGACTATTGCCGTTTTGTAGTAGTGTTGCCACATCTGGCTAGTTCCCGGTAGTTTGCCGAGGTTAGGTTCCGGTAGTCTGCTGTGGTCTAGGTTAGGTCAGGTAAGGTCTGGTTGATTTGAAAATGCCCCATTTGAATATGACTAATCTTAGAAACGGGGCATTTCCGAAGATGATGCCATAGAATAAGAGTGTCTTAGAATGATATAACTTAGTGGGTAAAGGTAAAAACATCATAATAGACAACGTCAATAGAATAGATAATTACCAATCATTAATATAAGGAAATATAATATACTGTAATTCTTCTTTATTCACTTGTATATATTATAATATAATATTATGTGTTAAATTTAATCATTTTATAGAAAGGAATAAATAATTATGAAGGTAGAAAAACTGTACATGATAACGGCAATTCTTTCAATATTTACCGTTTGGGAGTGTAACCGTTTTTTTCAGCGGATTTATATAGTAAATGACGTATTTCTTACATTGAGTAATGTCATACCAAAACCTTCAGCTAATATTGTGATTATCTGCACCAGTGAACTAATGGTTAGGTTAAGTTGGGTTAGGTAGCATTTGATTACCTTTATCAATACCCAGTGGAATTATCATGTGAAAAAAATGAATTCTTTTGTTAGATATTTCAATTTTCAGATACAACATTTTTGTAGAGGAGGGCCGAACTGAGGTCGGGCGGATAGTGTTACCAGATCCCCTTGGCAACATTGTGAAAGGTCCAGCAGGCAGTTGTGTACAATACACCCAATACAGTTGTAGTGTACAATACACCTGACCCACCCAATCAGGATACTTTTAGCTCCTATCAACAGTATCTATTTTATTTTTAAAGGTCCCAAAGGACATTAAGTTAAGTCTCAAAGGACATTAAGAAAGGTCTCAAAGGACATTAAAATAGGTCTCAAAGGACATTAATATAGGTCTCAAAGGACATTAAGATAGGTCTCAAAGGACATTAAGATAGGTCTCAAAGGACATTAAGTTAGGTCTCAAAGGACATTAAGATAGGTCTCAAAGGACATTAAGATAGGTCTCAAAGGACATTAAGATAGGTCTCAAAGGACATTAAGATAGGTCTCAAAGGACATAAAGATAGGTCTCAAAGGACATTAAGATAGGTCTCAAAGGACATTAAGATAGGTCTCAAAGGACATTAAGATAGGTCTCAAAGGACATAAAGATAGGTCTCAAAGGACATAAAGATAGGTCTCAAAGGACATTAAGATAGGTCTCAAAGGACATTAAGATAGGTCTCAAAGGACATTAAGATAGGTCTCAAAGGTAGCAACAGTCTAGGTTAGGTGAGATAGGTCAGGTTATTTCATCTGGTGTTTAAAAATTATTTGTCCCAATTTTAAACTATTGAATTTCCCGCCCAACTGGACTACTTATTGAACATTCTTCTTACAATTATCCGTGTGGACAAAATTTGTCGAAAACATGAAAGTATTCCTTAATCTGGCAACACTGCAATTAGAGGTGGGAAGTTGGGGACCCGCTAGGAAAACCTCGCTCCCATTTCAAAGTAAATACATACAAAGGTAAATGTATACAAATGTTATTAAGGTTATTTACGTATTCCACATAACAGTCTCTAAAATACAACGGGAAAATAAATGGACAATTTTGGTTGAACAGAAAGTGTGAAAATCGAGGACGCAGAAAAATAATTTCAATATTTACCGAAAATTTATCCAATAATAATAATAAGGTAAATTTACAGAAGAACTATGTTCACTATATTGTATATTTTAGTATTATTACCCATTACTTTGGACCATTCTAACACACTTTCCAACTATGGTGTTTCTCTCAGTGTAAACTTATCATAAAGTGACTGGGGCAAATTCCCTGGACCTAGCAAGATGTGGTAACACTACGCGGCCCAAGGAAAAAACCCCGATCACTTTATGATAGCTTACATTGGTCATATCCCGGCAGTTTGTCTAGGTTAGGTCGAGTTCAAGTTGTTTAGGCCGTGATCCCTTTAGGCCGAGAGTCGTTTAGGCCGTGATCCCTTTAGGTCGAGAGTTGTTTAGGCCGTGATCCTTATTTTATTCATAGCTAACCCTTATATTTTCATTATACTCTCAGCATTATGTTCCACAGCTGAGAGTAGAGTGCTACCTAAAATGCAAAACACAATAATAATAATAATGAGTTATGTCCATAAATTGTAACTGACAGGAGGGGATTAAGAGTGGACCGATCCAGATATGATCACCAAAATTTGTTTCTTTCGCCATTTCGGACATTTCCTGAAAATTTCATCAAAATTCGTCCATAACTTTTTGAGTTATGTCCATAACTCTCACCTTCTAATACACTTCCACTATCCCCACTTGACTCTCCCCCCCTTTACCTGTACTTTATTCTGTTCTGTTCTGCGGAGGTTAATATTACTGACTTGTTCAATGAGAATACATTTCTATGCGAATTGTGTGATTATGTACTACATGTGGAAGCAATATAACTAGGGAAGTTATAACACAAAACAAACAAGTTGTAAAAGTATCTACATACCGTAAGGCAACAAATTTCATTCAATACAAATATTAAAAGGTTCATACAAAAACTAAATTAAAAGGAGGGTAAAAAACGCTACACTATATTTAGGGGAACTGCTGACATGGTATTATTGAGGGAGGGTTTATTCTTGTATGACTTTGTATTTGCCTTTTTGTCAATAAACCAACTAACTGTGTGTGTGTGTGTGTGTGTGTGAGTGTACTTACCATTACTGGTGTCTGCCACTGCTGACATCCTAGGAATTGAACAATTGGCGCAGTACCAGCTCAGCAAATCAAACTCTCCACTCACAAGATCAAGATACTGCTGCCTAGTAAACTCAGTGTTGCAAACCCTGTGCTGCCATTCTTGACATTGGTCACACTGCAAAGCATGCTGGTTGGATCTCACAGGTCGAGAGCAAACAACACAAGGAAATTTGGTAGGCATCCTGAGCGATGAGGTGTGAGGGAATAACGAATACGGAATTTGACTTCAACACATCAACTAAGTAAGTAAGACAGTGTTTTGAGACTATTTCGAAATTATAATATTATGTTTCGAATTGAGTATTGTTTTGAATTAAGTAATTGTAATCGCACTTGTACGGACAAGGCAATGTGTGCTGTGTGACAGGTGTGAGAGGTGGCAGCACAGGAAATGTGATAATGGTGTATCTTGAGCTGATTAATGGCCAGCTGTGAAAACCTCATAAATCGGATATCGTTTCATGGGTTTTTGGGGTGCTGAATACAATGGTGACGCCTGTTTTGAGATTTGTAGTTTGTATATATATATATGTGGAACATAATGCTGAGAGTATAATGAAAATATAAGGGTTAGCTATGAATAAAATAAGGATCACGACCTAAACGACTCTCGACCTAAATGACTCTCGGCCTAAAGGGATCACGGCCTAAACGACTCTCGGCCTAAAGGGATCACGGCCTAAACGACTCTCGGCCTAAAGTGCTCACGGCCGAAACGACCTGCTCCCGTTAGGTCCTGGTAGTCTGATGCGGTCTAGGTTAGGTCAGGCAAATTTCAAAATGCCCCATTTGAATATGCCCTATTTTGGAAATGGGGCATTTATGGAGGAAATGGTATAGAAGAAAATAGTCTTAGAATGGTCTAAATTAGTGGGTGATGAAAATGGAAAAACCATACGCAGTAACGGCAATTCATTCAATATTTACCAAATATACAATATAGTGAACACAGTCTTTTTGTAAATTTATCTAATAATACTAATAATAATACTAATGATAATAATAATAATAATACCATAACAATAATAATAATTATAAATACCATCTTGGTGTTGTTGTTGTTGTTTACACTTTTGTTGTTTCTGCCATGTACACACAGCCTGGAAAATTTGTATACATAAGTAACGCACACAATATGTATGTGTGTATGTGTAGCCTACAATTATTATTATTATTAAGGGGGTGTGGGAGTAGGGGACAAGCTTAGGGGGGTGGGGGGGTGCAGGAATAGGGGGACAGGCCTGGGATGGGTAGAAAGCCTGTCCCCTATTCCTACACCCCCTCCCCCCCCGAGCCTGTCCTCCTACTCCCGCACCCCCCACAACCCGCCCAAGCCTATTCCCGCACTCCCCTAAACTCCCCCCAAGCCTGTCCCCCTATTACCACACCCTCTTAATATTATTAAGAGAGAGAAAAAACCTGGTAATTCTGCATAAGAGATCCACGTTTTTTTTTTCCTGCCTATTTTTACTTGTTCTATTCATTAGTGACCATAATATTAATAGGAAACCACTTGGTTTATACATATTCCCTAACCCCTTTCATCTTCAGGCAGGAACTAAAAAATAAACCCACATGGAACTTTTATGCAGACTTACCTAAATTAGTTCAAAACACATTATAAAACATTGCAATCTGAAAACCTTTGAGTCGAAAGCAGATTATGGACAAACACTTGACTATTACCGAAAATAGTCTTAGAATGGTCTAAATAAGTGACTAATGAAGGTAGAAAATAGTCTTAGAATGGTCTAAATAAGTGACTAATGAAGGTAGAAAATAGTCTTAGAATGGTCTAAATAAGTGAATAATGAAGGTAGAAAATAGTCTTAGAATGGTTTAAATAAGTGAATAATGAAGGTAGAAAAACCGTACACAATAATGGTAATTCATTCAATATTTACCAAATTATTTTTATTATTTGTATACCAAATTCATTCAATATTTACCAAATTATTTTTATTATTTGTAAACCAAATGATTATTTTTCATTATATAATGCATGTCCATTTTATCTATAGAAGGCACATGGCCACGGAGAAACAGATAAGAAAAATACAACTAAATAGGCCATATTCAAGAACATCCGTGGTGTATACGATGGTGTGGTACTGTACGACGGCTCACTGGTTTGTATGTGGAGTCATCGTATCGGTACCATGCCATCGTATGCACCACGAATGTTTTTTACTATGGACCATGAGGTGTTAAGTACTTACAGTTATTGTTGTCAGAATGTCAGTGTTGCCAGTGCCAGGGGAGGTTGTTGTCAGTGTTGCCAGAAGTTACAGTTATCAGTGATGCTGGCAATATATTATAGATTAAATATAGCGTTATATAACTTCTATAAAACAAAATAAAATAAAATAAAAATAAGATTAATTAATTAAGGGAGACATGGAACAACAGCAAAGGATAAAACAAATAAGATATGTGCCGTTGAAAAGGCTACACACCCTTGCTCTTGTTCTTTGCTGTTACAGGAACCCCGGGTGTTTATTCCAGGGTTGGCCTTTGTATCAGCAGCTCCTGTAAATAGAAATAGAAAAAAAAAAACAATCCCACGCATATCTATTCACTTTCTACATCTTCTTGCATACCACATTTTCTTCAAGAATTCTTTCACAGCACCAATCATCTCATCTCATCTGTGGTCTGCTCACACAAACCTAACAGTAATATCATCCATTCTCTCCCTGTTAATTCCATTCCATCACATTCCATTTCAGTCAAGATGATCTGCATCATCTCTGTTCTGTCTCTCTCCTACTTCTCACATCCCTGGCAGCATCATATGTTGTACCGTTTCATCCTCTCCTGTGTCACACATCTGGTATACCTTTCTTCGGGATTCACACCATCTATAACTTCTTGCATTCACCTCCATACATTGTGCTCTGGCTCGAAAGAGTAGATCACCACCCAGACTTCCCTCATACCACTTCACATACTCTGGACATTCTTTCTCCTTATACCATACAAGAGTTTCCTTTTGTTCCATTTCATTTTTCCACTTTCTTAACCCCAGGCATTTCACTTCTTTGTCAATCTCACTTTTCCACTTTCTTGCATCCCAGTCTAGCCCCTCTCTATTCCTGCTCATTACTTTCCACTCATGCATAATTCCTCAAACTACCATACCATTCATAAATACCATTCTCTCACACTTCTTTCCCCATTTGCCATTTCTAATGTTCCACATATAAACCTTCCTTGCCAGTCTTGTATGTTCCATACGTTCCAGTCTTACTTTGTATCTAAGAGTTGCTTTCACCAGTCTTTCTCTGAATGTACTCCATCCCATATCACCTCTCAAAGCTGCTGTCGCTGCATACCTTGGTGCATTCAGTGCCATTCTCGCTACTCGGTTCTGTCCCACCTCTAACTTGTCTATCTCACTCTCCTTCCATGCAAACACTTCCATGCCATACCTAATGCTCGGGACAGCCACACTCTTCCATACTTCTCTCACCACATCATACTTGCTTGCTCTCAGCCTTCTTACACTCTCCTTCCATGCAATAACTTCCATACCATACATAATGCTCGGGACAGCCACACTCTTCCATACTTCTCTCACCACATCATACTTGCTTGCTCTCAGCCTCGCTGCACTTGCCAGTCGTCCAACCCATTGGTTCGTCATGCTAATCTTTTCATTCTTTGTCTTTTCACTTCCACTTGGACTCAGCCATACCCCTAAGTACTTATATTAATCAGTCTGTTTCAGAACATTCTCTCCCACTCTTAATGTATGCTCTCTCTCATCATCTGTTCTATTCACAATCATTACTTGGCTTTTTTCATTACTAAATTTCACACCAAAATCTCTCCCATACCCACCTACAACATCCAAAATCCTTTGCAGTTCCTCTGCAGTTCCACTCATAACTATCACATCATCTGCATACAGTAACATACAGTAATATCTTGTCATCTCCAACCCTTACTCCTGCATTCATACCTATTGTTCTCATGGCTAGTTCTTCTGTTTATAAGCTAAATAGGGTTGGAGAAAGTATACATTCTTGCCTAACTCCTCTCTCACTTCTTACCCATTCTGTTTCTAGATCTCCCAGCCTGTACATTGCTCTTGTGTTCTCATACATACTTCTCACAATATTTACTAATTTATCACTCACACCTATCTTTTCTAAGACTCTACATAGCATCTTCCTATCAACCCTGTCATAAGCTTTCTCTATATCTAAGAAACATAGGTATAGCTTACATCCATCCTTTTTCTTTCTTTCAATCAATTCATTCACCACAAACATATTATTTTCTGCTCTTCTATCTTTACGGAAACCATTTTGCTCTTCACCCAGCACTCTGAATCTCTCAATCCATCTGCACAATCTTTCATTCAACACTGCACTGAAAATCTTTCCCAGTGTGTTCAGTAGGGCTATTGGTCTGTAGTTTCTAAGCTCATTCTTACTCTTACAGCCTCACTTATGCAGCAACGTCACTCTACATTCATTCCATCACTTAGGCACTATCTCTTCTTCCCACACTTTGTTAAACAACTCTTTTCAATCATAAACTCACCTCCATTCTTGTACATTTCATACGGAATATCATCTGGTCCTGCGGCCTTACAATTTTTCTGCCTTTTCACACATCTTTCAACTTCTTCTCTGCTAATTCTTACATTCAGTTCCTGTGCATCCTTCCATTCCAGTGTTACATTCTCTCCTCTTACATCAGTCACCTCACCTACACCTCCAATATTCTCCCAGAACTCTTTTATGGCCTTCCTCATTTCTTCCTTGTCAGTTATACATATACCATTTACCTTGAGACTGTCTACACTTTCAGTACTAGACATTCCCTCACCTCTCATAAATCTATATCATTCACGCCCACCTTCCAACCCCTTTTCTTTTAGGTTCTGAATCACTCTCCTTTCACATTTTACCTTTTCATCTCTAATCTTGCACTTAGCAACTCTCTGCTGCTTAACATATGCTGTCCATGCATTCAGGTACTCATTCTCAGCTTCGTCACTTTCATGCCTTTTCTTTCTCAACTGCCTACATGTTCTATTTAGTCTTTTTCGCTCTTTCCTTGCATTCTTAATCTCTTCATTCCACCATGGCTTACGTTCTCTCTTTCTTCCATTTACTTTTACAAAACCTATCTGGCTAACTGCTGCATTTTTCACATTTTCTACAAATTTTTCATTCACTTCGTTCACATCATGTAGACTTTCATTGCTCCAACTTCTTTCACTCAGGTCAACCTGGAAATCTTCCCAATTTACATCCCTCAACTTCCATTTTCTTTTTCTCTCCTTCACACTTTTTTTCCTTTCTCCCCTGCAACATACATTCTACCATCAGCATATTATGATCAGACACAACATCTATCCTCCTGTCTTCATCTATCCACATGCGAGTTACAATTTCTCTCATTCTACCATTTGCTAACATATAGTCAATTGCAGATTCTTGGTTCCTTGCACTCCATGTCACACGACCTTCTGATAAGGTTTCATTCAGGTTCTCCATATCCATGTCATTTACAAACTCAACAAGCATTTAACCATTCCTGTTCATTTGTTCTCCTAATAAACCAATATGTCCATTCATGTCTCCCATAACAATCACTCTTTCATTTGCATACTCTCTTACAATCTTCTTCAATATACTGTACTTTTCACCATTCTCTCTCCTTACTCTCTCACCTTCCACAGTCATGTATACTACTACCATTATAACTCTTTCAGGCCTTCGCTGATTATTCATGCATTCAACTCTTACAGCTAACACGTCCTCACTACTTCCACTGCTTCCAACTTCTAGTTCTTCAACTTTCAGATTCCTTTCTTTCCTGTGGAGGAAGGCTACGCCTCCTCCTAGTTTTTCTTGCTTTTTCCGTCCTTTTCCAATCATCACATACCTCATCTCTCACGTGTGTCTCATTCAGGCCCACAACATCAAAATTCCACTCATTCAGTTCTTTGCATATATCCTCATATTTTCCAATTCCCCATCCTCTAACATTCATACATCAAATGTTCATGCATTTACTCGCCTGGTTGGTGTCTACTCCTCTCCTTTCCACATCTATGCATCTAGGTCGTCAAACACAAGGATGAGATACTGTTTCTCATCCTTGGCATTCGTGATCGGGGACAGCGACCTCGCCCTCACCCACTCACACAGCCGTCTTCCCAAGTTCCCAACGTTTCATTCCCTGCCTCGTTCAGGTGTACTCCATCCATCACAAACAGTCTGTCCTCTCGTAACACTCCATCCATGTCGATGAAGCTGACGTTACCATTCTTCTCCTGCCTCCAGGTGATCTTCAGCTTCATTAGTTCGTCATGGATCTTTTTGTTCGTTCTCTTCCTCACACGTTCATACTGTAGACCTTCCCGTGGTCTCCTCATCACTCCCACTACCCCAACACTCATATTATTTCCTTCCACTGCCTTCACTGCTTCTACCACTTCCTTCACAATTACTTTTTCTCCAACTTTTTTCTAGATCGTTTCCCCCACGTACCTTGCACAATCAGCATGCCATATTTCATTAGTCTAGCTTCCTCCTTCACTCTCTTGCTCACCTGATGCACTAGTGATCCACTCATACTTATCCGTCCGCTTCCTTATGCATTCATCTTCACATGCAATCCTATATTCCTCACCATACTGTCCCCGATTATTCTAATATTCCTCGTCATCATTTTCTGTCTGAGTGCAGTTGGTCTTGGCCTGGGTTGGTCCACCTGTACGGCTCTCTCTTCCACAATCTCCACTTCATTTACCCCTTTTTCGTCTGTATTCTCCTTCTCCGTCCTTACCCTCTGCTCTTCTATACCTTCATTCCCTGTCTGTACACTCTGGTCCTCTGTATCTTCCTTCACTGTCTGCACACTCTTCTCTTTTCGTTCTTCAGTCTCACTCTTCCATTCATTCCTCGCTCGTTCTAGGCAAGGGTCACACAGGTATACCACATTCTTCAAAGATAGCAGTTTTGTTTTTGTGTAGACACTCACACAAGACATATGGTACCACCTCTCGGACCTCTCACACGCCAGGCCACTCCAACCTCACACACAGCACTACTACTCACACAAGACATATGGTACCACCTCTCGGACCTCTCACACGCCAGGCCACCCCAATCTCACACACATCACTACTACTCACAGCAGATGCTATCAATGATATAGATACAATACTTTAAACAAATATCAAAGAAATGGGAAGAAAGGATACACACGTTGTCTGCATGCTACAGTATACATGTTTAATTGGTTTTGGGGTTCAAAATGTTTTTCAACGGTATACATTATTTCACTGCTTCCAATGTACACATTAGTGAGAAAGTCCCATTGTATATTAATGTTACACAAGTGGTCCCAGTCAAGTATCCTTCATTAAATATCACTCAGCTCATCAAAGTTTGGTTCTCTAATGTCGGGTAATTTTTCATTGCCTGTGTATGGATTCTAGTAATGAATATTTTGATTGTAATAACTTGGTGATCGCTATTCCTATACTCATCTCCTACATTAATATTCTCTACCAAGTCTTCCTTTGTTACAACATTTAATATTAAGTCAAGTACGTTATTTCCACGAGATAGATTATGGACAAATTGGATAAGGGAAGTAAAATATAATAGACCAATTAAAAATAACGTGTAGCAGAGCGTAGTTTCGATCTACGGACCTCTGGGTTATGGGCCCAGCACGCTTCCACTGCGCCACTCTGCTCCATTAATGAACGGGAATAAAACACAAACCAATACGAAGAGTAGGAGAGAATAAAGTTGATGCGAGAGGAAAGGAGAAAGTGTGAGGAAGGAGAGGAAGTGAGAAAGAAAAGAAAGGAGAAAGAGAAAACAGTGCATGAGTGAGGAAAGGAGAAAGTGAGAGGAAATGAGAAAGAAAAGAAAGGAGAGAGAGAAAACAGTGCATGAGTGAGGAAAGGAGAAAGTGAGAGGAAGGAGAGGAAGTGAAAAAGAAAAGAAAGGAGAGAGATAAAACAGTGCATGAGTGAGGAAAGGAGAAAGAGCAGGGGATGAGATCGAGGAGTGTCGTGAAATGTTAACTAAATATGTATTGATATTTCCCAGGTATTAAATGTTAACAAGTATTTAACATGAATATTGTATGTATTTTAATGTTTGTTTATATTAGTATTAGATGGACTCTTATATAAATGGGAGTTAGGTGTGTGTTTGTGGGCGTGGGCGTGTGTGCTCTTTCCCTCTCTCTCACTCTCCCCCTTCCCTCCCCACCTTTTCCCTACTACCTATCTCTCTCTCCCCCTTCCCTCCCTATATCTCTCTCTCCCCCTTCCCTCCCTATCTCTCTCTCCCCCTTCCCTCCCTATATCACGATCTCCCCTTCCCTCCCCACTTCTCCTCCTTTCCCTCCCCACTTCTCCTTTTCCTTCCCACTACACTCCATTTCTCTCCCTATCTCTCTCCCCCTTCCCTCCTCCATATCCCTTTCCCATTCACTCCCTCTCTCTCTCCCCCTTTCCTTTCCTATCTCTCTCTCCCTCTTCCCTCTTCATCTTTCTCTTCCCCTTCCTTCCCCAGTATAGGCTGCCGGTTATAAAAATAACGATAAGCGTCAGATTGAAAACTGAAGGTTGATGTAAACATATGTCTGACGTCAGCTGTACAGTCCCTGACAAAAGTTCTGTCATCTTACACTCATATTGAAGGATAATATAAAGGGTAATCATCAAACAAACACACATTTACATTACAACATTACAATGTACAGTACATGGGACAATATAATATTAATCATTTACACTATTAAGGGAAAACATTAAATAAACTTTTTCAGTTCCTCTGTTTCCGAGTATGTGAAGCTTATATTTCCATACTGTACTAATAGTAGAAAAAAGAAATTATATTTGTAATAATTTGCATTAAGAGTTGTGATGCTAATGTAGCCTACAGTCTGCTGCATACTTCCCCAACCACTCTGAGAGAGAGGCTCGGTGGCAATCTTGGCTGCAAGTGAAAATGTCACAGATGCATAGAAATTGGCCAGCCATCGGCCATGTGTTTGTTTCATTGTAAAGCTACTCTCAGATTGTTCAGGGAACTGTGCCGCAGACCATACTTTACAATTGCAAGGAGTATAATTTGTTACTGCAAAGAGTACAGTAACCATTCCTGACAAATTGAAGAAAGTTGTTGTTTTTTCATAATAGTATCAATAAGAAAACCTGGGGCATGCTTACAAGTATGATTAATAACATAATCACTAGTGAATGTAATTCTGTAAATAATCCTTTAGGTTTAACTGTTGCTTTACAAGGTTACGTAAGAGAGGCGCAAGCGCTATTTTCATCAATATAAAAAAGAAATCGCAAAAATTCATAGGTATACCCTACAGCAGACACTCTTCCATACTCTTTTATCGCCTAGTCAGAGCAGCAGAAAATAGTGTTATTTCAAGTTTGTAGCCCTAACTAAATTTTTTTTAATAAATATTTCCTTTTCTTTTAAGGGGGTACGTGACACCTTGGGGCTACTTTCTAAACTATTTGGAGTAAAGTGTTGAAACTTTGCAGGTGAAAAGGTATTAATGTTGCCTACATTTGTTGTGAGTAACAATGATCTATGTATATAATTATGTATACATATACGTATATGTATACATTTCGTAACGCGGTATTTTAAATTAACGCAGCAGTATTAATACTTGACCAATGGTTTTTATTTTTTGGCTATAAAGAGTCATTTAGTATGTCTACCACCAAATGTAAAGAGTCATTTAGTATGTCTACCACCAAATGGAAAGCATTTGGAAATTATCACATATGCAACTGAATGCTGGCATGACCTTTTTTCATTCACGAAAACTTTGAAAAAATATTGATTTTCGATCACTTCTACCAATCATCACTCCTACACCCGTTATCTTTTCCACAATATCTAAACATATGTTGCTAGCTGCTAGTAAAAGCAATGTCCCCTGGTAGTTTCATTAAAATCTGATTGATTTTAGATTTTTTGTGAATAAAAAATAAGAGTAAATGATCGAATGGAGATACGGGCTGCTGAAAATTAGAAAAGTATGTAACTTCCTTATTTCTTCACCAATTTGAATGATATTTATATATGTTGGTCATTATCATATAGAGATATAGTTCCCAAAAAATTATCCGAATATCTCAATTACAAATACTTTATTTATAGGAATATAGGGCGCCAAAACACTTAAGATTACAGTATTGGTCACATTAGGACACGTCCACACTGGTGTTAAAACATGTGTTTGTAACATGTAAGTAACATATTACTGAATAAACTGTTAACATGTTGTCAACTGTTATGTCCAGGTAACAACATTGGCAGCAACTGTTATGAACATGTTTGTAACACCCAAGAGGAAGAGACAGTGTGACTGTTTTGATGTGTGTTCAAAGAGGTATTACCAGAAGTGTTCAAAGAGGTATTACCAGAAGTGTTCAAACAGGTATTACCAGAAGTGTTCAATCAGGTATTACCAGAAGTGTTCAAAGAGGTATTACCAGAAGTGTTCAAAGAGGTATTACCAGAAGTGTTCAAACAGGTGTGGACGATAATATTACGTCATCGTTGGTGTAAACATGTTTGTATACTGTTTCTAAATCATGTTCCTAAACAACTGTGTATAATTATACTGTTATAAACATACATGTAAACATGTTACATAAAGTGTCGACAACAGATGTTTGAACATAAGTGTGGACAAGACCTAACACGAGAGATGTGAACAAGAAATATAAAAGAGGAAGGAGAAACAGAAAGGATGAAATGGATAACTGTAAATAAGGGAATGAAGGAAGGAAAACCAAAACATTGATATAGACGAATAAAAGGAAAAAGGAAGGAAAAGGAATGATGAATGATGAAAAGAGAGGTAAGGGAAATAAAGAGGAAGGAAAGGAAGAAACGAACGAGGCATAGATAGGCAACTGAGAATGATGGATGGAAGAAGGGAAGGAAGAGAAAAATGTGGAAAAATAACGAAAGAAAAGTAATAGCTGAGAGGAAGAGAAATGGAGAACTGTGAGGAATAGAGGAAAACAGAGAGGATTAATTGATTGATTGATATTAGACGCCACAACAGCGAAGTCATATAGCGCCCGTGGAATAAGGAGATTGAGAGGTGGGACTAAAATGAGAGAATGGGAAAACCGAAAGAAAGGAATAAATGATAGCCAACTGAGAATGATGAATGATGAATGATGGATGGAAGAAGGGAGAGAAGAGGAGAATAATGAAAGGAGAAACAAAACGGAAAGGAGAAACAGAATGAAAAGGAAAAACAGAATGAAAAGGAGAAACAGAATGAAAAGGAGAAACAGAATGAAAAGGAAAAACAGAATGAAAAGGAAAAACAGAATGAAAAGGAAAAACAGAATGAAAAGGAAAAACAGAATGAAAAGGAGAAACAGAATGAAAAGGAAAAACAGAATGAAAAGGAGAAACAGAATGAAAAGGAAAAAGAGAATGAAAAGGAGAAACAGAATGAAAAGGAATAGACTGTAATGAATGAAAGGAAAAAGGGAGGGAAGCGATAGAAAGAAAGAGACAAAGGAAGAGACAGGGGAAGACAGGAAGAGGGAATTGTAGGAGACTGGAAATGATGAAGAAAGGAGAGAAATAGAGAAAGGAGGAGAAGAGGAGAAGCCAGGAAGGAAGAAGAGAAGGAAGGAAGCACAATGAACAATGAATAATAAACAATATCAATAATAAGGAATGAACAATAAAAATAATGAGTAAGGAAGAGAAGAGGAGAAGCCAGGAAGGAAGAAGGGAAGGAAGGAAGCACAATGAACAATGAATAATAAACAATAAATATCAATAATAAGCAATGAACAATACAAATAATAATGAGTAAGGAAGAGACAGAATCCAACAGCAGAGGAAGGAAGAGAGGAACAGCAAAAAGGGAAGATGGGAGAAAAGAAACGCGATAATAATAGTGATGAATAAACATTTGCAACAAAAAGATAACGAATAGGTGGAAGAGAGGGAGAGAAAGAGAGATAAAGAGAGAGAGAGATAAAGAGAGAGAGAGAGAGAGAGAGAGAGAGAGAGAGAGAGAGAGAAAGAGAGAAAGAGAGTATTGAATGTATTAGTGTTGAAACAAGTAAAATGTTAATGGATATGAACTGGTCTGATGGTGGAGGTAAAACAAACTATATGTGAACACCGTTGTAAAGTGTGTGTGTCTATATTGTAGAAAAGTGTTGTCAATAGTTTGGGAGGAAAGTTATCCAAGGCTTGGTTGACTATATTTGTAAGATAAAGTTTCCTCTAAGAAGCAGTATTTTAAACAACAACAGTCATTCCAAAAAGTAGTCAACTCGTTTTCAACCCAGCCTATTCGAACCTTTAGTCTGTGTGTGTATGTGTGTGTCTAGGATTAGTTGTGTTTCTATAGGATATGTTGTGTGTGTGTGTGTGTGTGTCATCATGACGGCTTTGAAACACTTTGTGATATATTGATAAGTTCCTTGATTATAAACTTAATTAAACATTTCGATATAAGTACAGTTTTATCTCCCTATAATAGTATGATAATTCTATAGTTTCTGTTGCCTTTCACTAGGATGATGTTATTTTAACCTTGTACCGGTTCATAATAATCAGAATAGGTTTGTGGTTTATGTTTTAATCTTCACATTTTACTGAATCTAAGAATATTTCCCCAGTTTTAGTATAGATGTGTCTGGTTCAAGGCTAAGAGTGATATTATATAGGGACTAATACAATTTTGGTACATTAGAGCGCTTTGGTTCCTCCTAAGTAAGCCAGGAAACAGGACAAGATGAACAAAAATAATGGTGTCCTGTTGCCTGGAGTGTCTTGAAGGAATTACTTGCTCCAGATTTAACAACAATGTAATACCCTCTTAAGGACCCTGTGATCGTGTATGAAAATTGGAGACTTCTGATTCCTCCTGACTATGCCACAAAACAGGCTTTAATTCCCTATAGGTGGTGTTTCGTGGCAATATTTGAAGGACTTATTTACCTCCAATTTTCTGACTACAATACGGGGTCCCTTAAACTATTTCTTCGAGGAAAAGTTCTCCGTGGCTCACTTCCTATTATATAGCAATATGAATTTAGCGACGATGTTAAATTTTACGAACCAAATACTCATGACTGATATCTTAGCATCTCCTCATTAACTTAATGGACCCTGCGATGTAGTCAGAAAACTGGAGGTTAGTGAGTCCTTCAAACATGGCCACAAAACACCACCTATATAGAAGGAACGTGTTTTGTGGCATAGTCAGGAGGTCTCATATAAGATCCATAAAGTCCTTTAAGGGCATAGTATAGTTTTGTTACATTAGAGTGCCATAATTCCTCCAAAGTATGCCAGGAAACAGGACCAGATGAACAACACAATAAGATCTAACCAGGGAATCAAAACTCTGGGACTTAATCAACAACTAAATGAACATTCATTTGTAGAGCGAGGAATTGGTGAAAGTATGGCAAAATTCAGACCCCTTGAATTTCGACCTAATGCTCATACCGCGAGTTTTAGGAATACGGCCATCGCTCAAGTACCACCCCTTTCCTCACTCACCATTGATTCGAACCCTGCTCAGGTGTTATATTTATTCAGTTTTTTTTTTTTACCTTGATTTTTTAGTTTTGACTTTGAAAAAATAGGTGACCTAGAAATGTTGATGCCTACCTGTGGTGAAAATTTCAGCAAAATCGGACAAGAATTAGACCGCGAACTCTACAGACATTGCTCTACAAACACACAAGACCACTGAGCAACATACTTGGCGAAAATTCGCCAAGTAATGAACCTTGTTACACTAACCAGGTCAGGTCAGCCTTCAAGGACCAACTGTAACCTGTTCAACTTTGTACCAACTAATTAAATCAACATTCCAACACATTGTCTTCAGTGGCATTTAAAGGTGATTATTCTCTGTTGCATTGTGTGTGTTATTATTTTTGTTTGCAGTGCGTGTGTGTGTGTGTGTTATTATTGCTTGTTGTATTGTGTGTATGTGTGTGTTATTATTGCTTGTTGCATTGTGTGTGTATGTGTGTGTTATTATTGTTTGTTGCATTGTGTGTGTGTGTGTTATTATTGTTTGGTGAATTGTGTGTGTTTTTATTGGTTGCATTTTGTGTGTATGTTATTATTGTGTGTTTGTGTGTTATTATTATGTTTGTGTGTGTATGTGTTATTATTATTGTGTGTGTGTGTTTGTGTACTGTACTGTATGTGTGTGTGTGTACACAGAGGGTAATATGTTGAGTCTAGGGCAGTAGCATTATTTAGTGTTAAGTGCACGCTTTGCTTGCCCTTTCACTTTTAGTTACTGCCACTGGCTAGCCCTCGTGGTGAAAAGGGAAGATGAGTGTGTAAGTCTTCCCCTGCCAATACACAGCCTCTCCATCACCAAGACTCCTGCTGTGCCTCCTCGTGGTCACACACGGTAACTGGGTGTCTTGCGACTCCAGGCCAAACCAGCAGGGGATCTCGGAGCAGCAGTGTGCCCCAGAGGTACGGCGGTGTGTGGACACGTCCTGGTGGCTGCCAACCACTGCACCCACCCATTGCATTGTAGGTTAGTCTGGAAGGACATAAGGCTTCGGGAGCACACCGTGAGGAAGTGAACCCACTGCTTTATGGGAGATCTTGGTTGGTCAAAGGCTAGGGGAACACACCCTAAGATAAAAGTAGGTGTGGAGGGCACGCCTAGGCTGACTGCGATAGACAGAAGCACCGACAGCCCCTGCAATGTTGGACAGTTCCTGATTGTCTTGTGCCTTCCCCTTACCATCAGTCAACCCTGTTCAGCACCAAGACAGAGCTGCAGGACATGCGAGCTTCCTGTGGCACTCTAAACTCTTTCTTTGTGCTGGTTTCTCTCTCCTCCTTTTACATCGTCTTTAATGTCCTTACAATGACCAAAATCTGACGGCGATGAGGTGTTGGGTGCCGGGAGCAGGAACAGGATGGTTCTGGGAGCTTTTAGCCTGACCCTTGCACGTCAGCGACTCAGGGCTATTTATGGTCTTTGGTGACTGGGACTGGAGTAGCAGTGACCTCCGGCAGACCTCTGTGCGTCTGAGCAGCACTATTTAGGATCCGCACTGCTCACCCCTGATTGGGGAAGGACCTAGAAAAAGTGGTCCAAACATCGCCTACTCCACTCTTTCTCGGGTAGGCCACCCCTCCTACCGAGTCATCCATTCTAGCGGTCGTAATTATAAAAAAGAAGCAAATGCCACTAAAGATGGCTACATGGAATGTGAGAACATTAATGGACACACAAAACAGATCAGACAGACCACAAAGAACCACCCTCATTGCTACAGAACTGAAAAGATTCAAGATTGACATAGCGGCACTCAGCGAGATATGCCTATTAGAGGAAGGGTCACTGTGAAATAGGCGGAGGTTATACATTTCTCTGGAAGGGTTACCCTTAAGGAGGTTAACACGTACATGGAGTTGGGTTTGCTATTAGCAACGATATCCTGAAAAAAAACCTCCTGAGTCTCCAATTGGGTAAATGAAAGACTGATGACAATTAGAATCTCACTTACAAACAACAGTTATGCCACCATAATCAGTGCCTACGTACCTACATTATAATGCAACAGAAGAAGATAAAGACCACTTCTATCTTCCTCTAGATGAAATCCTGTCCAGAATTACAAGAAAGGACAAAACACTATTACTAGGAGATTTCAATGCAAGAGTTGGCAAGGACAGTAACATATGGGACAACGTCCTAGGTAAGCACGGTATGGGCAAGATGAATGCCAATGGTCTTAGACTGCTGACACTATGTGCTGCACTTTACCTCACCATCACTAATACCATCTTCCAACAAAAAAATAAATATAAAACATCCTGGATGCACCCACGGTCTAAGCATTGGCATCTGATTGACTATATCATAGTGAAAAGGAAAGATCTCCAAGATATTCTACACACAAGAGCAATGAGGGGTGCAGATTGCTGGACAGATCATCTACTGATAAGATCCACACTCAAACTGTCAATTCGTCCACCTGCACGTCTACAAAAACTATGCAAGAGGAGATAAATCACAAGGAAAGTTAAGAGTGAGATGGACCGAAACAAGCTTCGAAGTGCTATAGCAAAAACCTTAAGAGAGAAGAGACCTCTAATTGACATGACAATATCTTTAGATGATATATGGGATAATATATTAGATAATATGCATAAGTCCCACTGTGCCTCACTTAACAACCCAAGTTCCCATGCATTGAAATTACGTTGGCAAAATGCAAGGGCATAGGTACAAGGAACTATAAGAAATATACAGAATGAATGGTGGACAATGAAGGGAAAAGAAATACAAGCTTATGCTGACTCTCACGATATGCACAATTTCTATGATGCTGTGAAACGTTTATATGGTCCCCAAAATAGCGCTATCACACCAGTTAGAACATTTGACGGAACTACACTGTTGAAAGACCAAAGACAAATAGAACAAAGATGGGGTGAACATTTCAATGATCTACTCAATCAAGCAACCCCGACAGACCACACAACACTACAAGAAATGGAAGAACGACCCACGTCACATAATATAGACCTACTCCCAACTTTCAACGAATTATTAAATGTAGTCAAAACACTCAAAGATAATAAATCCCCAGGTTCTGATGGCATACCAGTGGAAATCCTAAAGCAAGGTGGCTACTTACTTATGCGTAATCTCCATCAATTTATTAATGAAGTATATATGGGAAACAGAACAGGTCCCTCAACAATGGAAAGATGCCAACATCATCACAATATACAAAAATAAAAGTGACAAATCTCTGTGTGGCAATAGCAGGGGCATCTCTTTACTATCTATTGCAGGGAAATCCCTCTCTAAAATCTTACTTCAGAGACTTGCATCCAAAATTCCTGAAGATAATTTGCCAGAATCTCAGTGTGGCTTCTGCAAAGATCGTGGCACAGTGGATATGATCTTCACAACACGACAGCTGCAAGAAAAGGCAAGAGAACAAAACAAATATCTGCATATGGCTTTCATTTACCTTACAAAAGCCTTTGATACTGACAATAGAGATTTCCTGTGGGAGATGCTACGTATCTTTGGATGACCACCAAAATTTGTTAGCATCATTCAAAAATTCCATGTTGGCATTAAGTCCAGGGTCACTATGGCTGGTCAGGAGTCTGAGCCATTCGATGTTGGCTTAGGAATCAGACAGGGTTATGTGATGGCACCTGTCCTGTTTAACATGTACAGTTGGACACAGGAATTCGAGGAATAGCCCAAGTGAAAGATGGTCAATTTCTCCCAATATCAAGTTCCTTAGTGCCAAATAGGAGACACCAGAGGCAGAAGTCAGTATTGAGGATGGTAATAAAAAGCAACTACCAGATAATAGACACTGGTTACTCAAATGGGACAAGTATATTTCACCTGGGCTGTAGCACAATTCCTGTGTCCAACTGTACAGTCGCGAGCTGATGGGATGGAGACAGGAGCTCACTCATCATGGGGTCGTTTCTACCTGACAAGTTATGGAGGAGAGAGAGCGAGAGAGAGGAAGAGATAGGGGCAGGTTGTGGAGGGGCTGGTGGAGTGTTGTCACTTCTGACTGATACAGAACTATCGCACCATCCACTGAAACATTCATTCGAAGTATTCACTGGTGGGAAGAAACTGAAGTGATTGATTTTGCTACACCTTACAGAGTGGATGTACCAACTGGGACAAAGTGTGAGATAACTCTGAGGGATGAGAGGATGGAGAAAGTGAAGGAGTTTAAGTACCTGGGGACAGTTATGTGTAAACATGGAAGTATGGAAGGAGAAATAAGGGAGAGAGCAATGAAGGGTAGACAAGTCATGGGATCACTGGGGAGGATAATGAAAGTTAGAAGTGTGAGTATGGAAGTGAAAAGGGGACTACGAAATAGTATAATTCTGCCAACACTGACGTATGCGTCGGAGACCTGGACATGGAGTAGGGCTCATCAGTCAAGAATAGGTGCTGTGGAAATGAGTTACTTGAGAGGTATATGTGGACTGACAAGGTGGGATGGAGAAAGTAATGAGAGTGTGTATAAGAGATGTGGTATGAGTGAGAAGGCAATTGGTATTGAGTGTGGAGTGGTTGAGAGAGTGAAGCGTAATACTCTGAGGTGGTTTGGACATGTAGAGAGAATGCAAGGTGAGGAGTTTGTAAAAAAGGTGTGTGGAAGTGAAGTTGTGGGCTGTGGTGTGAGAGGCAGACCACCAGTAAGATGGCAGAACAGAGTGGAAGAATATGTGAAGGAGAGAAACATGAGGGGGAGTGGAGGGCTGGACCGAGTGAGGAGGGAGTGTTTGAATAGGGAAGACTGGAGACTTTTCTGCCATGGCCACCCCCTTTGGGGGAGTTCCCGAAGGGAACGAGGCGTCAGAGCTATAGATAGATAGATAGGAAGAACGGGAAGGAAACATGATAGTGGTTGGGGATGACTGTGGGTCGGTTCCACAGTGGTATTGGTTTGTTAGCCTCCTAACCAGCCACAAATTTATGGCTTAATTATTTCCACATTCATAAAATATATCCAACAGTTAGATGATGATAATCACTGTATAGTTTACTCACCAAAATAATTAAATAATTCACCCAGACGTCATTTAATTAATGGCTAACATTCTATAACGATCGATTGTGGAATCGACACATAGTATTTAGAACACTTTGTTAGACACGTAATAACAATTTGAGTCTCTTTAACTTTGCTATGAAGTCTGCCACCTCAAAGGTTGTCAGCACTAATTATTATATGTTTCACAAATAGTAACTAGCTTTATTCTACTATGTCTACATGTTAATGATTTTCTTGTTATGGGCAGAAATTTACTTGTAATCCAATAATACACTCTATGTAACGTAGAACAAGCTATTTTTTCCCCGTGTGTTAGGTTGGTAAGCCTGCGAAAGCTACAAGATGTGGGATTGGTGTGTGTGTGTGTGTGTGTGTGTGTGTGTGTGTGTAAAGAGAACTGTGGTTCACATGACTCGAACCCTCACTTCACCAGAAATAAGCCTATATTCTGCAGAAGAGATTCGATTGTCTCATTCCGTTTCACAGAATATTCTTTTCACATAAATATATGGAAACTTGTGGTTCTCATAATTTTGTGTAATATTGATCATTGTTGAAACACATTTATAATTGATTATAACAATCATATTAAATAAGTCAAGTTTTATAGACACCCATCCCATCTGATGTCATTACAGTTCTGCTGATATTGAACAATACTTAGCCTGCATATAGGGTAGTAACCTACTCTTAAAAATATGATAATAATGATAGAATTCAATCTATATACATAAAGCCGAAATTCTGTCTGTGTTTTGTGTGTGTATGTGTGTCCGCGATGCACGCTCACATCCTTGGTCCTAGAGTGAAAATTTTTACATGAGTTTGATCGCTAAAACCTGGGGAGTGTTTTCGACCTATATATATATTTTTTCAATGATCAATGTTGGGGGGATTCGAACCCCTGGATTTATGAGCCATGGTCATGTCACCTCCACAAACATTCTCTCTCTCTCTTTCTCTCTCTCTCCCCCCCACATGCTCTCTGTCTCTCTCTCTCTCTCTTTAATTTCAAAGAGAGAGAGAGAGGGTGTGTGTGATAGAGAGATAATATTGGGTTTGGTTACATTTGTGTGTGAGAGAGAGATAGAGTGTCTGTGTGTGTGAGAAAGTGAAAAATAGATATAGTGTGTGTGAGATAGAGATAGATAGATAGATAGATTGTGAGAGAGAGAGAGAGAGAATGTGTGTGTGAGAGAGAAATAGATAGATAGATTGTGATATATATATATATATATATATATATATATATATATATATATATATATATATATATATAGAGAGAGAGAGAGAGAGAGAGAGAGAGAGAGAGAGAGAGAGAGAGAGAGAGACTGTGTGAGAGAGATAGACTTTATATGCGTTAAAAGGGGACAGGCTTGGGGTGGAGGGGTTTGGGGGGTGCAGGAATAGGGGACAGGCTGAGGGGGGGTAAAAAGCCTGTCCCCTACCGCCACACACCCCAAGCATGCCCCATAATCCCACACCCCTCTAAACCCCCCAAACCTGTCCCCCTACTCCTGCACCCCCCATCCCCCCTATCGTAAACAACACACACTAGGGTACACACATACATACACACACACACACACACCATACACACACACACCTTACACACACACACACACATACACTCCCACATACACACATACACAGACATACACACACACACACACACATACACTAGGTAAGGTAATGCTTGGGGTGGGGGGTGCGGGGGGTGCGGGAATAGGTGATGGTGGTAGTAGTGGAGGTGGTAGTGGTTGATGTAGTGGTGGTGGTCGATGTAGTGGTGGTGGTGAACCTGTCCTATTCCTGTTCATGAGTTACATTGGAGAGAGAGATAGATAGAGAGAGAGAGAGAGAGAGAGAGACTGTGTGTGAGATAGACTATATATGCTAGAATGGGGGACAGGCTTGGGGTGGGGGGGTTTGGAGGATTCTGGAATAGGGGACAGGCTGGGAGGGGTAAAAAGCCTGTTCCCTACCGCCACACACCCCAAGCATGCCCCATATTCCCGGACCCCTCTAAACCCCCTAAAGCGTGTCCCCCCACCCCCCCTATCGTAAACAACACACAATAGGGTACACACACACATACAGTACATACACACACGCACAAACCGTACACACACACCCCTACCGTACACACACACACACACACATACACTAGGTAAGGTAAGGCTTGGGGTGGGGGGTTTGGGGGGTGCGGGAATAGGTAGTGGTGGTAGTAGTGGTAGTGGTGGTGGTAGTATGTCCTTTGTTTATTTAGAACTCTGTGATCGTGTATGAAATTTCCACCGCCAAAAGGGCGGTGGAAGGGTGGCCATAGGCCGCCATCCCTCCGCAGGATCTAGTGGCTCTTAGCTGCCCAAAGGGCGGCGGAGCCAGCTAGTACATATATAGGTCTGTTAATGTGAACTCCATCGCCATTACTCCCTTCGTCCAAAGTCAACCATAAATCCTTAAGATACAGAAAAACGTTTCTACAGCAACGGTTATTGGTGTCTGTCTTGTGTTTTCTCCCTCCACCAGCCAATAATTAGTCATTTGTCATTGTCACGGGTCGGCCGTGATCATAACGTAACGTACGTAAGTAGTAGAATGCTATTAAATATATATATATTAACAAAGGGACACCACGTGTATGGGAATTTCCATTCGGTCAAGTCAGGAAGACAGAGACAGAAATTTGAAATAGAGGAGTGCTGGTACCTGGTAATTAAGGAAATGTCAGGTCAGGTGAGGTCGAGTACCCACTCACTCCATCCCGTGTCTGGAGTCATTGCTACAAATTTTGCATTAATAATTATGCTATGGGGGCATCTATTACTTATTAAAATTGATTTTGAAGTGGAAGGGAATCAATTGCAAGCAGTTGCATGTTATGGGAAAAGTGATTTGCATGTATAACTAAAGTGTGAGTGACATATGTAAACGTAGTCAAGGACTAGGCCATACGAACACGTAGATATTGGACAGTCTTTCATGAGTCACTGGCCAGGTAGAAAAAGGGTAATTATCCCACCACCCTTGTCTTGATTTTGAGAAATATATTTAGTTGGTAGATAGACACTCGACGAAGAACACCTCGTATCCAGCCCTCGTTGCTTTGCCTAGGGGCCTATAGTTTTAACGTAACGTCGAAATTGTTTAATTACTTTTTCACAAGACTTATTGTTAATTAACTCACTATTCATTCGCTAGACGAGAATCAGTAAGGTGTCATTTTATAGGTGAGGAGAGGGCTGGCAGGAATTTACGAGTGTGTGTGTGTGTACGAGGGACAGTAAACGAGTGTGGAATTGACATTGAAATATACCAACTGGGTTGCTTGATTTCCATTACTATTACGATAACGTAATTACCGTCTCCTGTGTGTGCGAGGGGAAGTGCTAGCTCGTGATAAATATATTAAAGTAAAGTAATATTACTGTCCACGTGTACTACGAGCGACCGAGGAAGCACGTGTGGAGAGGAGCGACGAGGAGTAAGTACCGTACGTATATAGCTATCTATTGGAGCGTGAACGGAAGTGTGTGTGTGTGATTTTTTTTATTGAATTTAATTATTCATTTTGTTGGCTTGGAATTTATTAATAAATAGAGAAAATTGTCATTTTGTGTTGTAATTGACCATTATTGCATGCTCTATAATCATACATATATAGCAGGACGAACCCAGAAATAAATTTATTGTGTTGGAGGGAAGGATACAGGGATTATAACTCTGGGTAACTCGCTGCAGCCAACCAACGAGATTACATATTTCCAGCAAGGTAAGCTTTGGTAATTATTATAAAGCTACATTCATTGATATCTTCCAGTCCACCCCCACATAATTGGCGCCCGAACAGGGACCTGCTCTTTGTATTAATTCCAGTCACACACTCGCACACCTTCACGAGTAGATAGATTACGGTTGTCCAGGAATTAAGGCAAAGGAAACAATAAGAAATATTTTAATATGTATACCGTAGCCGAATTAATGGAGGAAGCCCGATGCTTGGGATATGCAGATACGGTCGAGATTCGACAGTACGTAGAGCGTCGTCAAGAGGAAGACAGGCTCGAAAGGGTGAGTGTAAGGGAGGCAGAAAAGGAACAGAGAGAGGCTGAAAAGGAACAGAGAGAGGCAGAAAGGGAACAGAGAGAGGCAGAAAGGGAAGAGAGAGAGCATGAAAAAGAAAGATGGGCACACGAACAGAAAATGGTGGAACTGCAAGCACAGGGGAATAGTAGTCAAAGCAGTATTGCAAGCCCGACTACAGTAACTCCGAGACTACAACTGGCGAAGTATGTAGAGGGAGACGAAATTGAACCGTTTATTGAGCGATTCGAGATGCTTGCAGACACATATGTCTTTGGTGACGATGTAAAGAAGATAGAGTTCCTTAATCTGTTCGATGGTAAAGCCCTTAGTATCCTCTACCGACTCGATCCTGACACCAGGAATTATGCGAGCATGAAAAAAGCTCTGTTACAAGCATATGGGGTGACGGTCGATGATGCACGGAAGCAGTTTTTGAGTGCTTCCTTGCAAGATAAAGAGACCGTTGCACAGTTTAGTGCACGTCTCGCTAGCCACCTGGATCAGTGGTTTGATAAGGCCGAAACACCCAAGACGTTGGAGGGGATAAAGGACTTGTTGCTTCGCACGCAACTGGAGAAGTCGTGTCCGCCAGAATTGTCGGCCCAAACTCTTGACTGGAGTCTGTCAAGCTGCCCTCCTACCGGTGGATGTGCCTACTACTGTAATACTCTTACTCCATACTCCACCAGCAGCTCCTTCACGACCGTCTTCTCGAAGTGGCGAAGGGTGACGGTCGTGTCTTGATGCTGCTGGGTGTAGAGTATGTAGGCGTTCAATACACAGATGTCGATCAGGTTCAAGAACGCCTTTTTATACCACTTGCAGGTTTTTCTCAGGCAATCGATGGAACTGATCATCATGTCTGATTTGTCAAAGAGTCTCATGTTGATGTTATAATCAAGCATGACATCAGGTTTGAGGATGGGATTACCTGTGTCGCGGTCGACCCTGCCGGAATCCAACATCTCACCCTTGTGCACAGTGGTGAGCATGTGTACTGGCCTCTTGTCATGCCACTTCATGGCAAGTAGAGGGCCAGATTTTTGGGTGAGAAAATCGCCCCGATGTGTTGCAGGGAAGGTTGGTAACCACCTTCTGTTGGGACGAACAGTGCCACAGGATTCCGTTCCATGCTCTTTCAGGAACTGACTCAACAATGGAGATGTGTAATAATTATCCGTGTACAGAATGTGATTTCGGTTATAGAAATGGTCCATCAGGTGCTTCACAACAGCACCTGAGAAGCCATGAGGATCATTCTCAGCGATATCCACATCTGAACCCGTATAAATTACAAAATCTAAAATATATCCCGTCTGACAGTCACAGATGACATCAAACTTTATGCCAAATCTGTGCCTCTCAGACAGGATATAGTGAATGAAGGACAGTCTACCTCTGAAGAGCATGAGAGACTCGTCGATTACCACTTTCTGGAATGGTCGTAGGAATGAGCGGATATTCTGGAGCAACATGGACATAATTGTACGGATTTTCCACAGACTATCACTCGGGGGGGGGGGGGGGGGTGCCCAGGTTGCTGGTGAGGATGTCCCTGTAGCGGTCCCGTGACATATACCTCCCGAAGATAGGTGTGGATAATAAATCCTCTGTGCTCCAGTAATCCCGCAATCGATGTTTTTTATTGTGCGGCATCAACATTGTTAGTGCAAGCCACACATACATTTCTGCAACGTTCACATCTTCCCAATCTAGCATATGAGAATGTTCCCGTTGCGTTCTGTGGTGCCAGTTGTTGATAATTTGGGTGTAGTTGTTCGTCTCCCGAACGATCCATGACACTACAGCTACGTCAAAAAATGCGACGAAGTAATCCATCATCCTAGACGCAGCTGTACAGGGAAATTCTGGTTGAATTCCTGATTCCCATTCATCAAAAGCAGGAATATCAGGCTGAAAATTCCTGTCATCAGTCCACACAAACGGACCCACATCTGCTACTCATCGTCGTCATGGTTGTGGTGGTTGTTGTTGTGGTTGTGGTCGTGGTGATGGGTGCCGGTGAGAGAGTGAGGTCTGCTGAGTCAATAGAAGGATCGTCTGGGTCAGAAAACGGCTCTCTTATCTCGTACGAGATAAGACGTCCTCTCCTGCCTCCTCTCACTCCTCTTCCTCTACTCCTTGATCTTGGTGGTGGAGGTATATCTTCACCCGACGATGAAGAAGAGGTAAAATGTAACCTCCCCTACTCGTCGACGGGATTTCGACTGGCACAGCAGAGGTTGCAAGTACTAACCTAACACTCGAAGGTGGCTCACTTACTTGGGAGAGGTTGAGCAGCAGGTGGAATAACATCCTCCTCCTCCGTTGTGTAGGTTACTCTCGCCTCGTTGTTGATATGAAATTCTGGGTCAGAATCATCTATTTCAAAATAGACATCACTATCATCACTGTCACTGTCCATCATAGAGATAGTTCGAGTTCTCGCCCTATTGCAGAGTCAGTAAAGCGTTGTGGAATGCGGCGAATACGTGGAGGCAACGATGGTGTAGAGGTAGCAAGTGGAGCGCGCCGATGCGAAGGTGTAGCGCGCACCAAATCGAACAAGGGATAATCAACAGTACGTCTTCCCGACATCATGGTGGGTAGCCTACTGGATAATTTAGCTGACTGAACCCTTTTCTGCTATTGTAAACGACGTGGCTACACTGCTAGATCGCCCAAACCCACCCAGAATAGCCGCGCTTGGCTGAAAATATTTAATATTTAATATATGTGTAAAAATTTCATTCAACGTTTTCCTTCTAAAATATTCCTCCTTAAGTTAAATAAGAGAATAAATGTGTTCGTATGTCAACACTCGCCAGCACATTCATGGCGCTGTGTGTGTGTCCACCACCTCCCCTCACCGCACCTCATCTCTCTCATAATTTCTTTTTATATACCAATATATTCCCATTTCCAATCTCAATTTTTTTCTGTTAGCGCACACACGTATATGCACATTCTTTCTACAAAAATTAAAATCAGCCAAATGATACCACAAGTTACTGCGTGTCTTGGCCACACTTACATCACTCAACCGCACTTACAACACCCAAGTGCAATACACCGTGCAGTCCCGCCACCCTACCTGACCCTTGTTTCCACCCTACAAAGGATGCACTGTAGCATCTGTACATGTATCGTAACACTATAACAATAGATGCATACATGAAAATACTTACCAACTGTCTGTGCACTGTTGAAAAGTAAACATTTACCGACCAAACCATCACTTGAGGGAAGCTCCCTCACGATGCAATTGATGCATACAAGAAAATATAAACACTTTTCCATTTCATGTACATAAACATTTATTGACCATATGTGCCTCCAACGCACAACTGACTGGACTGGGGTTAGGTTCAAATTTCGTACCCGTCTTATACGCCGAACATATATTACGACTGAGAATTTCCCCCAGAAGTTTGGGGGTCGTCTTATACACTGGCATATACGGTAGGTTTAGTTATTTACATGCAATTAGCTGCTAAATATGTGTTTATGTTATGTATATTATGCCTGCACTGCAAGGCAGATGTGTGGGAATAAGCCTGCTTTTTAACCACCTAACTGCAGGCATTTTTGAGCAAGTCAACTTGTACATACATACCTTGGGCATATTTTTTCAAAGGTAAACAACACTTTTGATGGCTATTAGCATGTAAACTACTTGAGCTACATAAATAAATGATACAGGATATTAAAGTACAAATATTTAGTTGTCTTTTGATGTACTTGTGAAGACTAAATGGACATCTGTACGATGGGTAGCATGCTCAGAATGACCACAACTCAGAATTAAATTTACATTCCGAACAATTGTAAGTAGATTAGGTTCATCTTTTAAGCGTGTTCTCAATGCGCGATTCATCTATTGAGCGACAAAACCCTAAATCAGCACCTTTTATTATCTTATGTGTGATGCTTTCACAGTATGTGTTTTTGTGGCCAAGAGTGGCCCGAGCTGCTCCACCAAGCCGATGCCACAACCAGCCGCTCTCCCTAGACACTTTCACAGACACCACACAAGACACACATACACTTCTCCACAAAAATAAACACACACATACACTTCTCCACAAAAATAAACACACACATACACTTCTCCATATACACATACTCTGTCACTCTATAAATATATCGCTTTAACCCTTAACCCCTAGAGACCAGGGCATGACATAGACCGTCCTACGCTAGAGAGCGGGTCACGACATACACCGTCACGGCGATTTAGTGCTATTTCCCGCCATGTAGGGCTAGTTTTTCTTGTCGTTGGGCGAGAAAATACACTCACAATATCGATCCGCTACCCACTCAGTCGATTCTGGGACCCCACGATGGCTGGGCGATTTTTAAGTATTTACCCTTGTCCGAATTTGTGCTCTAACGATCGTAAGACAATACCGTAGTGAATATATGTACGTGAGTGACACCATGATATTCCTACAAGGTTACAAATTATTATTTAGTGTATAGATCATGACACACGATACATAATGGGGTAGTAATAAGAAAATAACACCACAAAACACACCCATACAGGCACAATTGATAGTAAATATACGTGTTTCCTACAGTACAAATCGGTTTGTTTATCATTTTCTAAGTGACAGTTACACGATGATATATTCCTACAAGTGTTCATACTATTTTTAGTGTTGAAATCATGACATACGATACATAATAGTAGTAATACGAGTGAGTTGACAAGGGAGTTACGCGGGAAACTGGACACTAAGCCGTGGTCGAGTCTATCCCGCTCGTAGACACAGACACACTGCAGATTCGCTCGCAGACATGGTCTACTTAAACTCGCCCTATCTCCACAACTATTCATCGTACAGCCCTCCCGATGGTACCATTGGAAAGAGGAAGAGTTGAAGGTAAGGATGAAAGTCAGTACACTATATAGGTTAAGAGTGTGAGCGTTGTGAATATAGGGCAAATCGAGGAATTTTGACGCTAGCGGCAGGGTAGAAATGTTGAAGTAGGGAACCCCCCTCCCGGTCTGCTGGGGTTAAACAACACATTGTACATAAAATACACAAATTAACAACAAAATTAAAGATCAGAAAACACTCAAATGGCATTTGATCACAATACAAACACCAGCAAATTTTACAAAACACTAAACAGCATCACACTGTCCAACAGCGCAACACTACACAATCACATGCAGTCATCATAACAGACATCATACCCTGTAATAAAGCAAACACCCTCATCTAGCATTTTTCTTATGTAAGTCACCTTCACCCTCATCATGAAGACCGACAAGTCATCAGACATAAGAGATATTTTCCCATTGACCCGACTATACACCATTTACAAACCGTCAAACAAATCCCATCATCCACAACCTTAAGCACTCGTCTGTGGCCATGACAACATCAGTAACATTCACCTTAAAACACCTTGGACCACAAGGCATACAATCACTCACTAACATAGCAAACTACAGCTACTCTCACAACTCAATATCCAACATCTGGAAGCACGGAAATAACATCACTATTCCCAAACTCAATAAAGATCCCACACTACCCACATCACACCATCCCATCTCCCTCCTTTGCACCCCCTCCAAAGGTACTGAGCGCCTGATCAGCTTAATCACACCACACATTCCCCTTGCATCCTCACAACATGGTTTCAGACCACTTCACTCAACAAACACTCTTCTCACTGACCTCACACAAAGAATATATGATGGTATCAACTCAGATAGGCACACACACAGAACACTCCTAGTTCAACTGGACAATTGTAAAGCATTTGATGCCATCCCCTGCCACAAACTCACAAATAAAATATACAACACAAACATGCATAACAACACAAAAAGAGGATGAGTCAGCTTCTTGGGAGGAAGAGTAGCCCATGTTACATTCGTTGATCAGTCATCTAACATTAAAAGTTTCAACAAGTATCTCCAAGAGTCTGTTCTGTCATTCACCCTTTTCAATTAATACATGCACGACCTACCAACACCCCAGTCACCACAATTACATGTAGCCTCATACGCAGATGACATAACATTCACATGTACACACAGAAATGCAAACACAGCCACACACATACTCCAACCCTACCTCGACATACTTAATGCCTGGTTCACCACAAACAGACTTAAAATAGCAGCCACCAAGTCAACTGTCACCCTTCTTACCAAATGGAATGCAGAACACTGCTACAAGCCCCACCTCACCATAAACAACACACAAATACCACACACACACACACAAAATGCTTGGCATCACAACTATGACATTCAAACAACAAATCACGGCCATCAAAAACAAATGCATGCAAAGACTTAGCACCCTCGGATCACTTACCAGCACAATATTTGAACACAACAAAGTAACCACAACCAAAGTGTACAAACAATATATCAGATCAGTGATGGATTACGCAAGCCTTGCCTGGGACTCAAACCTCACTGTGACTCACCTCATCACCTTTCATGTAGTGACTGGACCTGAGATAAAGGCAAAATTCGAAAGCTAGGCCAATGGAGTACTTCTTTGGTTTACCCGGTAGAATCACTGCCAGAGATCTCTCTGGTTCGGGGTTCGATTCCCCGTGGGTACGGCTAGAGAATTTGAATAGATCAATTTCAGGGCCTGACTGGACTTGGTCGTTTGATTTCGTACTTATACATTCAGACCATACAAAATAAGAGTCCAAAAAATAATCACAGGCTGCATAGCCACCACACCCACAGACCACCTTCACCACGAACCCAAAATAATAAAAATCAAGGACAACCTTGACATGAGAGGCACACAAACACTTGCTGCAGCCTCCACAAGCACACACCATTCACTACATTACATGGCAAGGAACATTAAAACAACTCCCAGTATATGATACCATCCACAAATATTATCATCTCTTACACTCTGCCCACCCCAAACCAGTCTCCAGAAACATATCCATACTCAAATCACTCGCCAATCCATCCAAACACTCAAAAACAACACTCAGCTGCCTGCACGACCTCCTGACATCCACGCATCCCCATGAGAACAGAGTCCACCTGGCCAGGCTGCGATGTGGCCACCACCCGGCCCTTCTAACTTATCAGAAGCTTGATGGAGCCATTGTGGATGCCTGTCTGGGATGCAACACAGCACCCCATTCTATTAAACACATTATGAAAGACTGCAATACACACATCCACACTCGCCAAGAACACAACATACACTCTCTGAGGGCACTGTGGGAATGCCCTGTGTAGCAGAATGAAGTGAAGCTTCCTCGTGCGTCCATACTGCGCATGCGTGGGTGCTGGGGCTGCCAGGTGTTGCTAGCGTAGGTGATTGAGTTGCCAGATGCTGCCATATCCTACCCTACTATATATACATGTATTTTATATGCCTATTTTTAAAATCGTATACAGTTCATTTTATTAAAAGGGAACAACTATATTATTTGCAAGCGATTGGCAGAAAAAAACAGTACATATGATGCCCTTAGTATGGAAAAAACTCATAATTATGCATACGTTCGTACGGGGAGGTTGCCCTCCGCTGCTCTATGCTCGCTCCGACTTCCTGCCTGTGGTAGTGGTAGTGATGGTGGTAGTGGTAGTGGTAGTAATGGTAGTGGTAGTAATGGTGGTAGTAGTAGTAGTGGTAGTAGTAGTGGTAGCAGTAGTGGTAGTAATGGTAGTGGTAGTAGTAGTAGTAATAGTGGTGGTAGTAGTAGTAGTAATAGTAAAAAATGAACTGTATAAGATTTTAAAAAATAGGCATATAAAATACATGTATATATAGTAGGGTAGGATATGGCAGCATCTGGCAACTCAATCACCCATGCTAGCAACACCTGGCAGCCCCACCACCCACGCATGCGCAGTATGGACGCACGGGGACGCTTCACTTCATTCTGCTACACCAGCACAGGCAATGGTCTTCCAAAGGAGTTCGGGGCTGCTTGACCAGACAGCTTGAGGAACTTCAACAACAGTGTGGCTGATGTGTGCAATATTCAACTGTCCCATATCATCTCAGGCTCCAAGGCCTGATAGGGTCCATTAGCTATGTACAGTCGGCCTCAGGAATTCATATACACCACTTTGACATCAAAGGTTTGTAACAACTAAAAAATTTAATATATCATTTTTCCTAACACCAAACTTTTCTAGTAATGTTATATGGCTCATAGTTTAATTGGTCAACAGAACAATGCAGAATAAACACCCCACGACTGTACAGCTAAACCTTGTATTATTGTATTTAAATGCAACAGTAAATGCAGTTTTACACTCAAGAATGCAAGGTCATGATACTAAACAGGGATACAGTAGGCTACCAGTACTGTACAGTTTAGAAACTGTATTACATAATCATACTATATACAGTACCACACAGTATTTCATTTTTCACCAGAAGCGGGCAGTAATATACTGTACAGTAAAGCAGTACCAGTATACATTGTACGTATGAACCAGCATGAACAGTTTTCAGTATGACAATGCATTTGGGAGAGGTATTTTAATTTTTTTTTGGAATAATAACTTATCGATACACACTAAATTAAATTTGATAAAACTATGGTTAGAACTCTTATAATTTATGGGCATGAACCTTGATATAATACAGTAACATCAGATAAGAAATTCTTGGTCTTCGAAAATAAGGCTTTGAGAAGAATACTGTATTAGGAATTAAATGGCCTAGGGTTTCATATGACAGATAGAGAGAAATTACAGGGGTGCAACCGGTTGTTGTTGTTGTTGAAGTTCCTCAAGCTGTCTGGCCGATCAGCCCCGTAGATAAATATGTTAGACTGTCTCGATGGAAATAGCTAGGACACGTCTTGAGAAGGAATGGCAAGTGCAGGGTAGAAGAGTGAGAGGAAGGCCGAAGAAGACGTGGGTACTCACAATGAGGCGGGAAGCTGGTGAAGAGTGCTGAAGAGATATTATATATGGTGGTGACGTGAATTCATTGAGACCCTATGCATCATCACCTTGGGTACCACAGGAGTTGATTGATTGATATAATCCCGTATTTCTAAAACTCTACTTAGCAATAGACCCCTGACATAACTACGTCACAGAGCGTGTTTACCACGGTGCATTCTGGGTAGAGGGGGATGGTTTGACTGACTCGGTGGAGGAAAACAATACAATTTCTTGAAATTGTTTGTTTGCCTAATGTAATCGGTTGTGTTCCATTTTGTGTAGTCTCTAGTAAGAGAACTCCTTCGTTGAGCTTTTACAAGTTTCCTAAAGAGCAGAAGAGGAGAAAGCTGTGGATAAGGTTATTAAAAAATGAAAATTTGAGAACGGATTCTCTGTGGACCAGTGTTTGCAGTTTGGTTGGGTCGATGTTTTTTCTGAGTAGCTAGATATTGTAAGCATTGAGCATAGAGACATCTATCAAGTGGAAAAAGAATTTGTGATACCACTTGACAGACTATCTCAAACATTCAACGCTGCTGAGCTGGCAGTCCGACTTGTCAACCAAGCGCATATTTTGCGTGTAATCAACCACCACATCTGGTTTCAAGATTGGTTTCTTAGTACGGTGGTGGATCTTGCCCGTTTCAACTATCTCACCCTTGTGGATGGTTGAGAGTAAGTGGACTGCCCGTCTGTCGTTCCACTTGAACGCTCCAATCTTGCCTGCCTTTTCTCGCTGAATGAACAAGTCAGTCTTTCTTCCTTTTCGTTTTTTCCTTCTCTTCTCGGGGCGGACGGGAGCTGCAACTTCATTTTCATTTGTGTCACTTGCATTTAGGTTATCCAAGTGAATCTTGCTCCCATCAAATTTGGGCATAAATTTTCTGTTTTTCTTTACAGTTCCACAAGCTCCAGGTCGGTATAAAGAATGTGGCCCTTGCCCAGGTAATCTTCCATCATTTTTCTTACTATAGCACCAGACATACCCATGGGGTCTTTCTTGCTGACTGTGGGTATATCTATATCTGTGCCTGTGTACACAATTATGTCCACAATAAAACCTGTTTCACAGTCACACAAAACAAACATCTTGATGCCAAATCGGTGTCTCTTGGATGGAATGTATTATTTGAAGACGAGACGACCCTTGTACAGCATAAGTGACTCGTCGATTACCAACTTCTGGAAGGGATAAAAATATTTCTTGAACCGGGAAACTAACATAGAAAATATCTTTCTCAACTTCCAGAGACGGTCTTCATTGTTGGGATTTTCATTGTCTGCAAAGTGTATAAAACTTAGCAGCAATAAAAATTTGTCATGAGCCATATACTTAGAGAAAACAGGTAAGAATAAGAGTGGATTGTTGCGCCAGTAGTCCTGTAGTACATGTTTCTTACAAAGCGGTATTACCACTGCCAGAGTTCCCTGGCAGTGGTGTCCGCCCACTGGCGTATTCTGGACTTTGGAGGAATAAACTCCATATGTCTAAACACCCAGCGGTAATATGCATTTGTTTTTTCTGCCACAAATGACATTACTTCGTCATCTAAAAAGGAACAGAAGTAGTCACTTTCCCTCGCTTCATCATTGCAGGGCCATTCTTGGGTAACACCACTCCTGTTATTTTGGAATTTGTGTAGCACTGGAACGAAGTCTGACCCATCTGACCAGTCAAAGGCAATTGAATCTTGCAGGGATACATGTCTTTCCTCGGTGCCTTCGATTCCCTCCTCATCACTGCATGAATAGTCCAAATCACTTTCCTCTTGCAACCCCCTATCATCCAGATCACTAACGTCTGATCCACTCACACCTTCAGCTTCACTATCCTCAGTAAACAAGAGTGGCAGGAATTGAGTTGGCGTTAGATTATATTTCCGTTTTGATGTGGCCATGGCTGAGGGTGGAACATGGGTTGTCTGGCGCCGTTTCATCAAATTCTTGCAGCTAGATGAGGCTTGATGACTACGGGTGTTGGTCGGAAGGTTGTGGGCTTCATCTTCGTCACTTGAATGTTCAGGGGAGGAAGGGAGACGGCGCTTTTGATTATATACCCCGTTAGCAGACACCTGCACCTGACGACCTCTGCTACTGGTGCTCCCCCAAGGGTTTGGCTGGCTAGAGTTTGAAGTGTCCATTCGTCTTCCCTCCATCGTGACTTGTGGGTGACTGAATCGAGAGGTGACAGGAAGTGATTGCCGGATTTACCTGACCTTAAATTAACCCAGTTAGGGTCGGCAGGTAGTGGACAGATATGGGTGTACAGCAGTCACTCAGTGGTACCTATATGTAGGTGTGTAGCAGTTAAAGGGTTAATATTGGCCTCATTTTGTAATATTCAGATAGAAAATGTCACCAAGGTTAGGTTGCACTTTGAACGTAGATTTTCAGTTAGGCAGTATAATTGAAAACTTATAGACAAGATTATACTACCATACAGTATATTGTACTGTGGAGATCAGTGATTTCTTAGAACATTAGCCTATATAGCCTAGTAGTGTGCTATTTACTGTACCATACTCAATAAATTTTATATTTTCAGGCCACTTCACCAGGTGAGGTGCCTCAAAGTACAGATTCATCACCCAACATCTCTGGTGATGGATTTGCTGAAGAAGCCGTGGATGATAACGGGTTGGAAGATATGGATCTTTGTCAGGTATGTGATGGATACCTTCATTAACCCCTGCAGTCCGGGAAGGGTAGACCTTGCCTCCACGTTACTACCCTGCCGCTAGCGTCAAAATTCCTCGATTTGCCCTATATTCACAATGCTCACACTCTTAACCTATATAGTGTACTGACTTCAAAATTGTTCCATCATTACCTTCAACTCTTCCTCTTTCCAATGGTACCATCGGGAGGGCTGTACGATGAATAGTTGTGGAGATAGGGCGAGTTGAAGTGAACCATGTTTGTGCGCGAGACAGCGGTGTGTCTGTGTGTATGCGTGAGTGCGGTGTGACTACGGCATGGGTGTTCAGTTTCCCGCCCAAGTCCCTTGTCAACTCACTCGTATTACTACTATTATGTATCGTATGTCATGATTTCAACACTAAAAATAGTATGAACACTTGTAGGAATATATCATCGTGTAACTGTCACTTAGAAAATGATAAACAAACCGACTTGTACCGTAGGAAACACGTATATTTATTATCAATTGTGCCTGTATGGGCGTGTTTTGTGGTGTTATTTTCTTATTACTACCCCATTATATATCGTCTGTCATGATCTATACACTAAATAATAATTTGTAACCTTGTAGGAATATCATGGTGTCACTCACGTACATATATTCACTACGGTATTGTCTTACGATCGTTAGAGCACAAATTCGGACAAGGGCAATTACTTAAAAATCGCCCAGCCATCGTGGGGTCCCAGAATCGACTGAGTGGGTAGCGGATCGATATTGTGAGTGTATTTTCTTGCCCAACGACAAGAAAAACTAGCCGTACAGGGCGCGAAATAGCGCTAAATCGCTGTGACGGTAGGTGCAGTTGCCCGGTTCCTTACGTAAGATGGTCTATCACGTCAACCGGCCTTTAGGGGTTAAATACTTACTTCATGACATCAATGGAAAATTTACCTTTGTACTCACCTTGTTTGAAGATGTAATATATGAAAGTACTTATAGTTCTTGCTTCTCTTCTCCTATGGTTGATTTACCAGAAAGGATATCAAAATTCCTCTAGCACTGCCACCAACCTCTCACTATGCCTGTATTCACAAAAATAAGATTCCCAACAGAGATCACCATACCAACATGAGGTTGCTAGAGTCTGCAGAATTTACCTTATCACTGGGCAGAGACGATGTGTCCATGGGGCATGCCTGTGGCAGAGAAAGAGGGAATGACATAATGTGGTGGTTGGTTGGGCTTGGAAGAGGAGGGAGATTTTAGTGTTCTGCTATGGTGCTGTTGTGGTAGTAGAATTTCTCTAGGCCCTGAAAGAATATTGGAGTAATTAAATGCACATAACGATAGACAGATTGAACAAGAAAACGTTGAGCTACACAACATATTTATAATTTACCCATCTCTATTACACACATTACAAAAAGGTGTCCGAATGATGCCAGAGGGAGATTCCTTATGTGACCTGTAGATAATGTTCATGTGAAGTCAGAGGTTACATTACTAGAGTTGACATACCCTTGTTGAAAGCATGATCTTATATGAAAATTACTTATGTACTATCGTGGACAATAATATCGCGCCCCTCTTCTAACTGAGAGACTTGATTTGAGCTGGTAACACTGTTGATCTCACCTCTCTCTCTCTCTCTCAAGTCATGCTGGACTTGCTAAGAGAGAGTAGGAATAACGCATTACTTTAGATGAGGTGAGATCAAGTGTTTCCATCTCCAACCTAGTGTCTCAGTCAGGAGTGGCGCAATATTTTTGTCCACGACTGTACATTTCTTCTGTTAGTACAATACATCACTGTACATGTAGTATTAGTGTGCAACATACTCTGCATCAGCGATAATCTGGTTTTAATAACCTCTAAACCTAGAACCTACAAAACAAACTGGAGGCCACAAGTAGCCCAATTCCACTTTTTAAACTTGGTGTTAAGAAAGGAGGAGGTAGTAGCCTCTCTTTATCTTAGCCACACACCTCATCTATTACTCCAAAGTATTTTATACACATTATTTCATTTTTGTTCTATATTCTATATCACTATGTAGAATTATATGACTAAAATTAACACATCTCACCATGGATGGAAGTGGAGAGCAAGAGGAGGGTGGAGGTGATGGTGGTATTTTGAAGAAGGGAGTAGAGCCCAGTAGTCCTCCTCTGTCTAATTCACACACCCAGGCTGTACTAAGCCTACCAGTTTCTGCACAAATAAACAAAAAACACATTAGTCACCCATTATTTCAGTGTAATTAGTGCTACCCTGACAATGAAAAAGTGACATCTGGAAAAACCCTCTCGGTTTGAAATCTTTCAGATATGTTACAGATTTGTTACAAAGGCTTCTGACATCCCATAACTTATTAAGAACATTTATTCTATGTAAAAGCTTGACTTACCCTGGCTTCCACCCTCCCATTATATAGTTCACATATTATGGTTTATAAAATACTACATCATGGTTGGGCCACCTTTTGATGCCTCAGGCTGAATCAAATGTCCAATATGCAATATATTTTTATTTCCTTTCCAAAAATAAAATACTGCATAAGAAATAAGGAATTCCTATTTAAATATGATAAATGTAATTATTTCCTTATTATATAAAAAATAAGTTAATATACTGTAACGACCCTCAATACTAGACTCATTGGGTCATTTGCAGCAAACTACCCAGCCAGGAACCAAGAATGGTCAGGCAGATTATCCCATAGTTTAAGCTTCAACCAATCAGATCTTTACCCCTCTGCCAATGGGAGAGGAGGATTTTGATAACGTCACGTTTTGGGGGCAACCGCAATTCGTGGCGACAGACTTCACCCCCAGCCGCATATACAACCTGATTTTAAAAGTTACTCTAAGGTTAGTTTTAGTCTTATAGGTTTGTAGAGCTTTATTTTACACACCAGAATATGCAAACAAAAGTCTTCTATCTCCACTGGTTAGAGTACAGCAGCACATCAAAGTAGGAAAATAATATGACAGTTACCCCCCCCCCCCCCCCTAATAACATACGAAGGCATACGCATGTGTAATGCATTTGTATAATGCGTAGATGCATGAGTATGTGTACCTCGATGTGTGCTTGCGTGTTTGTGTATGCAAAACGAGTATATAAATGCACTGAAATAGACAAAAAGGCAACATACAAGTCATTTTTGCATACAACTGTGGATATCTGTTATAACACTAACGCATGCATGCACAATGTATGGGAGTGTTTGAAAGTGTGTTATACTAATGTCCAATGGCTATAAGAGGCAGAGAGAGGCTAGGGGAGACAGGGAGAGGGAGTGTATATGAATGATGGCATTGGCTGCAGATAACAGTGTGGATGTGGATGTACTTTGGCCACACCCTCCTACACCATAGGGGGGGGGGGGGAAGTCAGCCAATCACGATCAATTACAATAGTCCAAGGCTACAGCTTCCCTTTGGTACTACTGTTGTGGCTATATGTAGCCCAAGCAGTTATTTATGGGCTGTTCATTTAAACCAGGGGTTCTCAAAGTGGTCGATATCGACCCCCAGGGGGTCGATGGGATCATCCAAGGGGTCGATGAATAGCCAAGGGGTCGAAAGGGGGTCGATGAATAACCAGGGGGTCGATGAATAACCAGGGGGGTCGGTGAATGTTTACTGTTAGGGTCGAACAGACCATTGAAGCCTCCAATTTGAAGTTCTCGATTATAATTAGTATTAGTAAAAATCTGAAAAATACCAAGACACCATTAGATTAAAAAAATTATATCAACAAGCACTGGGCTTCGCCCACCACGGCTGCGCCGTGGGTGCTTTTGCCTGCGGCGCTGCTCGCTGCGCACGCTCCCCCCCACTCACGGCTCGCTTCGTTCGCCCCTCCACCCCCCAATCAGATGTCACATCAGGTAGTGAAGATGTTAATACTTATCTCTGCTAAATATAAAGGGCAATGTCTCTTCCACTTAATAATGAGGATGTTAACACTTATCATGATGTCACACCGGGTAGTGAAGATGATAATACCTATCCAGATGTGTTGAAGTGTCACAATTTATCATGGAATGAACCATGAGATTTTTTGGAATTTTTGGGAGTTGGGGATGGTTGTATTTTTTATAAGATTTTTTGGGAGTTAGGGACGGTTGCATTTTTTAAGATTTTTTGGGAGTTGGGGATGGTTGCATTTTTAAAGATACACAAGCACTGGGCTTCGCCCATCACGGCTGCGCCGTGGGTGCTTTTGCCTGCGTCGCTGCTCGCTACGCTCGCTCCTCCCCCACTCTTGAATTATTAAAACCTAGGCTGCTACGGGGTCAACAGTAAATGTGCAACTTCATTGGAGGGTCGACGAGTAAAAAAGTTTGAGAACCCCTGATTTAAACGGACCATCGACTTCAATGCCTAAATTCGTAACGTCCATTTAAACGGACAATAGGCATTTATGGGTTAAAGGTAGGACTCCACAGAAAGCTTTCATATAGTGTACATATCTTGTGTTGTGTATCAGTCTTCCACCAGGATCTACTCAAGCTATCTCTCAGCTCTGCCCACCTCTTAATTCATTGTGTTGAGTATACATATATATATATATAACTTTTACCTCTGCCCTCTCCTTGTGTATAAGTGTAGCTTAGACCAATGGGACATCAGCTTAGGTCTGTGAACTTTATAGGTGGTGTTACTTATATTTTTGGTATTCAATATTTTGTAATGTATGCTGAACCTTATTTGTGTTAATTTCCGTGATATTAGTAACTATCAGCGATACCCGACTTAGTTCGGGTGAAGATACTACATGTGGTTTTGTCAATATATTTCCTCTAATTATTTTTATATTTTTATAAAATGTGAACTTATTAGGAGGGTGGAAGGAGTCCATTATCTGGTGTGGTTACTGGTCCCAGAGAAAAAATGCCAGCTTTACAACCACAAAAGTTATCCATGACGCAACTACAGCACAAGGTGGCATTGTAACAGCCACGATTAACTAGCAAGGCAATATCTGCTCAAAGGAAACCTTACCTGGCTTGGACTCCTCTGTATTAGGCCTTCGGAGAAGCAGGTATCATCCACACCAGTGGACTCATTGTAGCCAGCTTTCACCGAAAATGGAGGACACACGTGGGAAAGATACGATAGTCTAACTACGTGTAGAAAAGGTCAAAGGACAGCACTGCATTGGTAAATACTTCAAGGGTCCATCTGAATTGAGATTTGTGACCAAAAGACCGAACTCACAATTAGGGGCGTGGGCAGTATTAAATAGGATTTATGACAGCAAAGTTGTCAGCAAAATCTCTTTATATAAAACACTCTGTCTGTCTGTGTGTGTGTGTGTCTGTTTACCCGCTATGCACGGCCGCATCATTTGACCTAGAGTAAAAAGTAATACCCCATTTTGATTGGTGAAGCCTGGGAAGCATCCTCAGCCTACTTTTGTTTTTGTAGCATAATTATTTCTCGAGTAATAACTTACGGAAGTACACATAGTACCCCTTTATTGAGTTGGGGGAGCAATAAATTCAAGGGTGGCAGTACGGTACGGTAGGAAAACAAAATCGTAATTCCGCACGCTTAAAAATATCGTACTATAATTTCGTACCTTACCCAAAGAACCATACCTTACTAGTACGAAAAAGTAATACTGTATTTCGTACCGTAATTTTGTACCCATTATCGTACCCTGCAGAGTCTATATAATAGGATTATAGGAGACAATATATTTTTTTCTTTTTCTGGAACTTGCACTAGGTTACCAAGGGTGAAGGCTACAGTGTATTATTACAAAACAATGAGGCATACACCATGATAATTCAAGGGTAAATTAGAACTGCAACTATATATTTCTGTTAGCAGGTGCAGTAGTATGAACTTACATAATAGACTATACTGTACACATTTTCCATATTTGTCTTGGAATCAACTTAGAGACTTAGAGACCTTAGAGACCAGCCGGTCTCTAAGGGTTAACCACTTATTTATAACATTCTAAGACTATTTTCTTCTTTGGCATATCGTGCACAAATGCCCCAATTCCAAGATAGCCTGACCTTACGTAACCTAACCTGGACCACATCAGACTAGTGGGACTTAACCTGGGCAAACTACTGGAAAATAACCGTGGTAGAGTACAGGAAATGACAGAGGCAAAATACTGGGACCTAGCTGGATCTGGCAACACTGCTATAAAATAGCAATTCTTTCAATAAATACCCTGTAGGTTATGTTGCGTTTGTCAAGTTGGATTCTTTCAAATTTCCACCAAACTTTACCATAAAACCTTCACCTAATACCACATTGACCCCAAGTTAGGTCATATCTTGAAAACTAGACAAATCTGCCAACAATTGTGCTTTGTGGGTTGCCATAAGACAGCAGGGATTTACTGAGCCTGTGTTAAATCTAATTATCTTATATTGAGGGAGTTGGTGTACTTGACTTGCCTTCCTTCTCTGTTCACTTGTATAAATTATAAATGGCCATGTGTTAAATTTAATAATTTTAGGCATTTATCTAGACTATTGCCATTTTGCCACATCCAGCTAGGACCCAGAAATTTGCCCAGGTTAGGTCCCAGTACTTTACAACAGTTAGCAGGATGATTAGTTGGTTTCACAGGTGCCATCTTGGTTCTTCCACCAAAATAGTCGAAACAGATCACCTACGGATTCGTCACAGAGAATATCTCACCACATACTGAGGAATGTGATTACAGTATAATCTCAAATTTCGACGGTTTTAATTTTGACAACAAAATTAATATAACACTACCCTAATGCCAATTTTGACACAAAAATTGATTTCGATGCATGCCGAGTTATATATACAGTTGACTCAAATAAATCTGAGGACTTCTTACACATAATGAGCGAAATTATAATAAATATGTCACGAAATGATATCACTGTCGTCTGTGAAGTGTGTGTGTGCGTGTGTTCCCACCACTTCTCCCACGCTCCTTCCCCCTTACCCTCAGTCTCCATTCACCCTAGCCCAAGGTCAAAGGAATATATACAGTAGGCCTGACATGCCTTGTCACCGTGTGTGTGACTCGCTCGTTTTTAGTAAATATGAGTTATTCACCAGCTTCAACACTCAGTCATGCCAGGTGGTGCATTTACAAAACAGAAGGAAGGTTTTTTTCGAACAGAGAAAGAAGGAAATACCAGAATAAACTCAATAAAATGTAAACAAACGATATCGCGCTATCTCCCCCCTTCCCCCTACTCTCCCTCTACCACCTCCAGTCCTCCACCACTACTACACATGCCGAGTTGCCGACGACTCATTTCAGTTATGAATCGTCTGCGAAAACCTTTAATGCAAATTGTTATACGAATTTAATATGCTTAATACGAGTTGTAATACTGTATTTACATTTGTAAAGTAACTCTTACTTATTACTATGCATTAACTCGTGTTTGTATGTGAATAAGGGCGATATATTTACTCAAGGTTGGCCAGCTGTGGAACCATGCTAATTTTCTCTATAAGAAGTTCAGTTTAAATTTCGACAATTTAAATTTTGTGAGGTTTTGGGAGCACCAATCTCTGTCGAAATGAAGAACAAATGAAGATTTTTGTTGTATAACAATCTTTACACCTCTTTATTTATGACTGATTCCGTAAAAAACGCCACTGGCGTCGAATGGCAATGGTGACGAATCCGACTGGTAGCTGGTGCTAAATATGGTGTGTTGTGGTTGTTTTACTGGTGCTTTTTTGGTAGAAAATATGGTTGGGTGTTCTGCATATGGATGTCAGAACAAAAATAGACCTCATATGCGTCTGTTTCGGTTCCCAAGATATGCTGAGAGAAGAAAAAATTGGGAAAATAAGGTCCGAAGAGCGAACTGGTCAGCCAATGAAAATCATTGACTCTGCCAGGTTAATATATTCATTTTACTTGTAGTTTATCCATTAATACAATGATTTACCATACTTTAATATAATATACACAGGAGGAGACAGCGTGAAGGAAAACTATTATTCTAATAAAATAATTACTGTGATGCTATTAATTAACACGTTACCCGCGTTTGGGAACTCGGCGATCTAGCCATTACAGCTTTGTCTTTTTTTCCCATCCTCTCAGTGTCCGTTGGACTACAGCAGAGAGAGGAGGTACGTATTACTGTGAGAAGGTGGCCTGTGGCTTAGAACTGTCAAACCCATGGTACAAATGTATACCGAACCGCGGCACACTAATATTTTTGGCTAGCTAACGCTTATTGGTACATCGAAGTACCGAGTATGTCTCTGCAGCCTGGTGTACCATTTCGCTAACAGCTTTTTTTTTTTTTTGTGCTCTAATTTTTCATGCATGGAAATAGCTTCTGATTACACCTATTTTGGCATGTAATTGTGCATGAAAGAGTTACTATCATTACAATAACTTATATTTTCATGATCATGTACAGTTGGCTCCACTTCTGTGTTTACCACTTTGCGTTGCCAATGTCGAGCCACCCAGAATCTGAATTCCGAACCACACGTGATCAGGATGTGAACCACTGACCAAGTGAGATGGAAAACGGGGTTGAATTGGAGAGGGAAAGCTTCAACAGTGATGGAGTATTATCACTGGAAAGAGAGAGAATTATTACAGTATAAGCACCTGAAGTTTTTGAGTATTCGTCTGCTATATACAGGAAATTCACCTGTATAATGTTACATTCCAAGGGATTTGCTATAAATTACATAGCCTAATGAATGCAAAATTTATGTGGCAATTCTAGAACCACACCCATTCAGTCATTAACTCATGCACACTCACACACACATTCAAGCATTAACTCATTCACACACACACACCCATTCAGTCATTAACTCATGCACACTCACACACCCATTCAAGCATTAACTCATTCACACACACACACCCATTCAGTCATTAACTCAAGCACGCACACAATACACAATCGATCATTGATTGATTTACACACACACATTCAATTATTAACTCATTCACACACACACACACACACACCACAAACATATTTAATCATTAACTCAACAACACAAACACAAACACTAACTTTAATTTATACAGCCCCATTTGAGTATGCCCTATCTTGGAAATTTACTTCGCAAATATTGAAAGAATTACCTTTATTGCGTACGCCCATATTATTATTATTATTCACGAATACATTTTTTTTATTTTTTTATTACTGATTTTGTTATGATTGACGTGAGCATTATCTGGGGACGATAAACATTTAATGAATTCTTACCGATATAAACGTGATAATTCACACTCGGTCTTACCAATTAAACACACAATTATTCAGCTTTCTTCCCTCGCATAGTCAGGCAGTAAGCGTCTCCTAATAAGAAAGATAAAGGAATGACTTGCATCTTTAAGTATAATATGGAATTATGGATGTGCTGCTTGTAATCCAAATATAATAGATAAGGTAAATGAAGAGGACCAAACTGCACCTGGATGACACTAACAAGAGAAGGATAGAGATAGAGAAGAGGAACAGTAACCATGAAGGAAACACAAGGTGAGATAGGACAGTTGAACAAGTTAAATAGTCCATAGGGAAGCCAAACCTTTCAAGAGTCCTACCATATCTAATATATTACCATGTTATAAAATATAACCTTCTACACCCTACTCAGTGTACAAAAATATCACAAACAAAATTTGTAACTTTGCATTAGTCAAGACATTTTCTGATTACTTTGTGTTACTGGTTACAAAAGGATACTGTTTTGTGAGAAAGGTTCTCAATTAGCCAATAATCACTTTGTCGCTTTTCTTCCACCCTGTTCTCACTCACTCCATTCGCCTTATCCTATTCCCCCCTCCCAGTATTCATTCACTCTATACTTCCACTTTCCCACCTCACCACCATTATCATTCCGACTGTTGTAGTAATGACACAGTGCAATTATGCAAACAGGACCAGGAAAGAAATTATGTGACAATTTGTAAACAAATGCAATACATGCGATTTGGCAGGACCTTATTTTACACTGACATATTCATCGAGATTAATGTGTTGGCCAGACAGTCAGACGCCAGCGTTAGTGAACCAATCATAAGTGTCGGAGTGAGCAGTGTTCGAAAATCCGAGTTAAGTTCACAACCGTATATCAGCTACTCCTCATTCCATCTCACTCTGTAGTGAGTGATTCGCATCATGATCACACGTGATTCGGGATTCAAATTTCTGTGTGGCTCATCATTGGCAACGGTAAGTGGTAAACGCGGAAGTGGATCCAACTGTACATCTAAAAGCACTCAAATTTGTTTCTTTCCCCTCTGAACAGAAATGAACTCATCACTGTTTTATGGAGCACAATCTGATGATTCTGATGAATCAGAGTTTGTTACAAACTCAGATGATGATACAGATGAGTCAGATGAATTACTAGATGAGTCACAAGAGCAAGATGATCAAGAGACAGACAGTTCAACATCTGAGTGGGGGGTCTGTATCTACAAGGCAGCGCATGCATGCCTTTACTGGGAAGGAGGAAAATGGTTGTCAATATAAACTCTGCTGGTAATGAGAATGAGGTACTGCCAATGGTGAATTTTCTAAACTCGTGGTTGCCACCAGGTGGCATCACAATCGGCGGTTCATCGAGCACACAAGCAAAATAAAATATTCCTTCAGTCATTCTATACACAAAAAAAATGCATCAAGCTTAAATGATACATATTTCTACACAATTCTTTCTAAGTAGTAAAACACAGGTAAAATAGTACTATTCGTGATCAAAAGGAGTCGAGTTGATTTTCTGGTGAAATTGGCATTCAGATTATTTGGCCATCTCGGGATTACCAAACAGGTACACCATTGATTGGAAACAAAGTAAATGAAAATACAATAAACATAAAAAGAACATGCAGGTGATAGTTAAAACTCCGAATTACATAGATCAACTTCCTGGTTTATTGAAATACATATTTCAACTCGATGGCATGGTTGATAAAGTTGATTGTTGAGGTCTTGAGGAGTGAGGACTCTCAGTCTCAGGCAGACACCAGACAGGCTCTCAAATGTTTGTTTTGGTTCCAACTCGCTGAGTCTCGCACGGCTACTTTTGACTTGTTGATCACTTGATGAAGGAGAAGCTAATATCTCCACAAAAATAACTATATCTATATATTACCATGTTACTGGGTATCTTACGTCATAATATGTAGTACAGTCATCCTTCTGCTATCGCGTCTAATTGGTACCGTAAGTACAACGTGATAGAAGAAATCGCGATAGCAGAATTTAATAACTAATGGGAATAATTAAAATTGGTTCCCAGTCCCTCATATTTCAAGATTTTTCCTCCCTAAACATGTTTTTTTTTACTAATATTTCTTTGCATATAATGAAAACTTAAGTAGATTAGTAAGAAAATAACATTTTTAACCTAATACAGTGGACCCCACAAGTAGGGGTGTAAAGTGTTCACAAGTGCAGTAGGCGTGTCGAGTGTTGTCGTTAGGTGGTGCGTAAATGGATATGCCTGACTGACCTTAGGGACTAAAGATTAATGATGAAAATTGTGATAGGTTCTTATGTCTCTCGAAAGTGACGTTTTTTATTTTTACTATGAGACCTCAAACACGATGGAAATTCATTAATTAAACATAATAGATGTGAGGAGAATAAGGGTGCGAATATCACTGCCCTTTCTCCAGGATTCCAGGAACGCCTAGAACTCAGTAGTGTACGAGCCGTAAGGGTGACAACACACAAAACAACGGAGTTTTCTCTTGTATTGCAATCAATCAGACAGACGTTATAGAATGCTACACGGAACACTTCCGGTATAGCAATGAACATATAAATACAATGTTGAACACCACACAACTGGGAATAGCACACAAGTACAAAATAACAATTCCCTTCCTACGACTCTCGTCCTTCTCAATATTATCAGCTCAATTATCACGAAGGAATACCAGTCGAGGGGCACCGGTAGAGTGAGAGAGTGAAGAACCGTCTGGTTCCAAGTCTGGAGGCTCTCTGCTGAAGATGGGTGGAAGTACGTCGCTTGTAGCTTCGGTTGAGGCCTCACGAAACCCCGAGAAGTCCATGAGCAGGGTCGACACAGGATAGACCGAGTTGCTGACGTGGCCAACGAGTCTTGAGTTGGTTGAAGTCGAAGCTCCAAGAAGATGTACATCAGGGACGGGACCAAACATAGGATGGGTAGTTAGCTGCAGTGGTGATTCCCCTCACACAACTACCCCAACAAGAGTCTACTTCAGGTAGACTTTCATGGGAAACACCATCTGAGATAAGGAATTGCAGGAATTAACATACATTTCTATATACGTGAGAGGAGATCAGCTCCAATGTTGTCTACCCCGGCCACATGAACAACCCTGAATTTGTAAGCCTGAAGACTAAGGGCCCAGCGTAGAAGTCTGTCGTTCTTCCCCTTGAAGGTTTGCAGATAGGTGAGTGGCTTGTGCTCAGTTTCCAAGATGAACTCTCGACCACGAAGATAATCTCAGTATACCAAACACAACTGCAGGACACTCACGTTCAATAGTAGAATATTTACATTCTCGAGGAAGAAGCTTACGGCTGGCATAGGCGACAGGATGAGGGCAGCCAAGGTGGTACTGGAGAATAACTTCTCTACTTGATGCATCTGTCCGTAGAACAAATGGGAGGCTGGCGTCGGGGAGTCTGAGGACAGGACTGGAAGATAAAACGAACTTGAGGTGATTAAAACTGGCTTCTAGGTCCTCCGTCCAGACGAGGGGCTCCCGCACAGTCTTCTTCAATAAATCAGACAGTGGTGCTGTGAAGTAGGCAGCCTGTGGAATAAACCCTTTCTCCATTCCAAGGAAACTGCGTAAAAGTTTCTTGGAGGGTAGGGGTTGTATGCGACATATGGCCTCAACTTTATTAGGTTGTGGTTGCAGAAAGTGTCCACCAAGGATAAACCCTAGATACTGGATGGTTGGGAATCCATAGCGACATTTTGATATCTTGAGGGTAAGTCCATGGGTCCTTATTCTGTCAAAAACTATTCTCAGTGTTGCCTGATGTTGTGGCCAGTCTGTAGAATAAACAAATATGTTGTCAAAATAGAAAGATACAAATGGGATACCTTGTAGGACAATGCGCATCAAACGAATGTAGGTAGCACAAGCAGTGACAAGTCCAAAAGGTAGTCTGCAAATTTCCATGAGTCCAAGATGAGTGGAAAATGCAGTAAGGGGTTTTGCTCTCTCTGACAGGGGGATTTGATAGTAGGCCTTACACAGATCTAATTCAAAGAAATAGTTAGCTCCAGAGAATTTGTACAAGTCTTCTTCAATACTGCAGCAAGGTTCAGCATGAAAGGTCATAACTGCGTTAATTTGCCTATAGTCTATAGCCATCCGATATGATCCATCAGATTTTCGCACCATTACGACTGGTGAACAATGAGGCGAGGATGAACGCCTAATGATGCCTTGCTTGAAGAGACACTCTACTTCTTCTTCGAAGGAGGGCTTGAGGTGAATGGGGACCTAATAAACCTTAGAATGAATACGGCTAGTGGTAGTGAGGACAATATCATGTTCGATGGTTGAAGTACATCCAGGAATATCTGAGAAGAGATGATCATACTCACTGAGAAGTTGACACAGCATAGTTCGTTGTTCCTCTCTTAAGTTGGGATTAATTGGAGGTTGAACATCTATGACGTCTGATTGTCCATCGGGAGTTACTGGGAGATGTATGTACTCATCTTCGGGGTCTTCAGAGCAGGACAAGGCTTCTTCAGATGCATTTTCCTTCTGATCTGGGATTTCATCCAGGACTTCTGCAAAGTTAACCTGCGAACGACGGAAATATCGTTTGAGCAAATTTGCATGGTACAGTCGTGGACCCATGGGATGATCAATGAGATAATCCACTTTACCTCTCCTTTCCAAAACTTTGTAAGGCCCCTGCCAAGCTACTAGCAGTTTGCTAGAATCACTGGACAGTAACACCAGTACTTCATCACCTGGTTGGAACTTGCGATCCTGGGATTTAATATCGAAGTATGATTTGTATCTAGACACACTCACCTCTGCATTTAGAGCTGCAATTTTAGCGGTTTCGGCCAGTTTATCCTGAAGCTCTATGACGTAATGAAGGGCAGATCGATAGTCATCTTGGATATTGCGGTCCTCCCATAGATCTCTCAGGACGGATAGTGGCCCACGAACAGCTCTTCCATAGAGCAGAAAATCCAGTCCGGTCGCTTGGAATTTCCCTGAGGGCGAACAAGGTTGGGATTAGGTAACGGTGCCATTATCGAGGTTTCTCAGTGCATAACTTACGAAGTGATGCTTTGAGAGGACCGTGGAGTCTCTCAATCCGACCATTAGCACTAGGATGGTAGGGAGTGGCGAATGAAGGTTTGATTCCAAGGAGTTTATGCAGTTCCCCCATCAGCTGTGATGTAAACTGTGTCCCTTGATCCGAAAGAATCTCACGAGGGATGCCATCTCTAGAGAAGATGGAAAGGAGTGCTTCCGATACAGAGATGGAATCAATTTCCTTTAGAGGTATAGCTTCAGGAAATCCTGTAGCATAGTCAATAAGTGTGAGAATGTAGCGATGATTTTCCGAAGAAGGTGGAGACAATGGTCCAACAAGGTCAATGGCTACTCTGGAAAATGGTTCTGTTATTACTGGAGGAGGGTGTAGAGGCACAGGTCTAACCCTGCTTTTAGAAGACATACATTGACACACATCACAAGACCAACAGAAGTCCCGTATGTCCATAACCATACCTGGCCAGAAGAAATTATCGGATATCTTCATAACAGTCTTCCTATGAGAGAAGTGACCAGCCAAAGGATTCTCATGACCCACTGATAAAATAATAGGGCAGCAATCTTTGGGAACAATGAGGCTCAATTTACCAACCTTCACCTCATGCTTTGAAGAAAGACACTTCCAGTACAAAAGGCCCTCGATGCGAAGGAACAAGTAGCTCGATCCGTCTTTGGACCTCTCTTCCTCACGCAAGTCTGCCTTCTTTCTTACGCCGGCAAGAGTGGAACACGATTCTTGGAGGTGGCTGAATTCTTCCGGTGTAATAGTCAAGGGTTGACACTCTGGGAGTACTAATGGGTGAACTCTCTTCATCCGATTACTACGAGTCTGGACTGCATCGCATATGGCATCTGTAGGTGAAGGACATCTTGTAGCTACATCATTATTCTGTAAAGAGTAAGGCTCATTGGCATCCGGAATAGGGTCCTTAGGGTCCCTTGCACTGGGAATATTCCCAATAAGGAGGCTCGAACGCTTCATGGGGGCTCTCACAGCATTAACCCAACCCTCATAGTATGGACAGCGGATGAAACAACGAACCACAGGAAATTTGTCTACCCTTCCTAAGAAATCTTCAACACAGACTGTAGGACAAGATGTTATGTCCGCATCGGGGAGAGCTTCCTCCGAAACGATCACACAGTTGCATCCAGTGTCCCTAACGATAGTAGAAGTCCATGAACCATTTATAGTTCCAGCAACAGTAAACTCGAGAGGGGTCCTATCACTCATACAGAATCCTACCTTGTATTGAGCCTCTGTCTCTGCTTTGAAGGCACGGGGATTCTAAGGACAGCGAGCTCTAAGGTGGCCCTCTTCCCCACAGTTGAAACACTTTATTCTGGAAGTCTTATTTTTAGAGTGAAAGATAGACGACGTCAAGGAATTTTCTGACTTGGTTCCAGTATTAACTGGTTTCTTGCTGAAGGGTGCAGTCTTACTGGAGGCACTGCTAGAATGAACCCTCGGGTATGCGTTGTGAGCCGAGGCCCATGCATCAGCTTTTCCTACAGCAGTTTTAAGGTCAGTCACTTGGTTTTCCTTGATAAAAAGACGAATGTCAGGCGAGAGGGAAGCAAAAAACTGATCCAAAATCATAAACTCACGAAGTGTCTGAAATAAACAAGTGACCTTAGAGGACTCCAGCCAAGAGTCAAACAGCCGCTGAAGGCGAGTAGAAAATTGGCGGTAGTTCTCACCAACTCTAATCCGGTTATTCCTGAAATCTATTCGATACCGTTCAGGAGTCTTGTCAAAGCCGGTCAGGAGGGCTTGTTTCACCCTTAATGGCCGGATTGCGGTCATAGACGCCCCCAAGAAGCGCCCGGATTGTGTCGTACGCCACTGCTATGTGGTGACCGGGCGGGATGAAGCACCGCTATTGCCAATGTCGGCATTTGCGAGCCCAATTTGGCGTTTTTTTTTTTACTTGGCTATACTTCACCACCATCCCTACAAATCACCATCGTCAGTCAGTGTGTTACTGACTGTAAACATGGATGGATGTGGATTAGATTTCTCGTGCGTGTCCGATTCTGTGTTGCGCCATGCTTACTTACAACACTGACTGCCACCCGCGCGGGCCACGTTCAGTTGTCGTCAGAGCCACTCCACCTAAGCGAACACAACCGCGCTCACACGAGAAAGTACCCTTCATTCCTCACTTAATTTCTCGGCAACGGAGAGTTGTAGAGAGCTGGGGTTGGTTTTATTGGAAAGAGGAAGAGTTGATGGTGCTAACAAGACCAAATTTAAGTTGTTCAGTATCGTAGTTTAGACGTACAGAGTAAGTGGAATAGAGCGATTTTGGAAAAATCGGCCAAAAGCGCCCGGACAGGCAGTAGGGAAAGTAAGACTAGCCCCGGACTGACAGATTGGCTATTCATAGTTATCCCGTCGCGGAGGGGTTAAGGAGGGAGAAATCACTGATGGTGGCAGAATCCAAGGTGAAGTACAGTTCAGCAGCATCACCAGTTAACAAACTACCTAATCTAACAGCAAGGGAATCTTCCACGAGCTTCAATAACCTAGCAATTCGTTCAAACCTGGTGATGTATGAAGCGATGTCTTCACCTTCGTGGTAGCTAGGGAGGCTGAGTCCACATGGAAAAGGATCTTGAAGTCACAGGGACGAATTTGAAGAACGTTCGAGCTTTGCTAGCTCAAACTGTCGTATTTTCTCCCGCTCTTCATATTCTCGTTGTTTCTCCATCTCTTCATGTTCTCGTTGTTTCTCCATCTCTTTACATTCTCGTTCTCTGGCCCACTCTACACGTTCTTTTTCCCTTTCTTCCCTTTCCATGGCCTGTTGCTGTACAACAAACTGGCCCACTGCACTACCAGACAGACCAAGTTTTTCTGCGTGGGCCGTTAGGTCCTCAAGAGAAGTAAAATTAGACATAGTTTAAGGAAATTACACGACTATTATTAATAAAATATATACAAGTGAATTGTACCAACACCAGGGAAACAACAAAGGAATAAAATATTTACAAGCAACCCATCACCAATAGAGAATTCAAACAAACAATAAATAAGCATACATACAAAGCTTGTGATGCAACAAAACAAATCACTCTACCGAATTACTGGTCAAACATCTCAATCTTGGAGACAACTTGTTTCAAACCTAAAACAGGTGGAGGTTAGATGGTCAATAACTCGCACAATATTAAAACAGCTATCACAACACTCATGACAACACCAGACTTTAGTGCGCTCACAGCACTTATTCACAACACAGCAATCACCAACTCACGACACACTCAACAGTTCTGGTATCCTGGCGAGGTCGCCACTTGTGAGGAGAATAAGGGTGCGAATATCACTGCCCTTTCTCCAGGATTCCAGGAACGCCTAGAATTCAGTAGTGTACGAGCCGTAAGGGTGACAACACACAAAACAACGGAGTTTTCTCTTGTATTGCAATCAATCAGACAGACGTTATAGAATGCTACACGGAACACTTCCGGTATAGCAATGAACATATAAATACAATGTTGAACACCACACAACTGGGAATAGCACACAAGTACAAAATAACAATTCCCTTCCTACGACTCTCGTCCTTCTCAATATTATCAGCTCAATTATCACGAAGGAATACCAGTCGAGGGGCACCGGTAGAGTGAGAGAGTGAAGAACCGTCTGGTTCCGAGTCTGGAGGCTCTCTGCTGAAGATGGGTGGAAGTACGTCGCTTGTAGCTTCGGTTGAGGCCTCACGAAACCCCGAGAAGTCCATGAGCAGGGTCGACACAGGATAGACCGAGTTGCTGACGTGGCCAACGAGTCTTGAGTTGGTTGAAGTCGAAGCTCCAAGAAGATGTACACCAGGGACGGGACCAAACATAGGATGGGTAGTTAGCTGCAGTGGTGATTCCCCTCACAATAGAACATGTTTACATATGGAGAGTCAGGCGCCCGATTCCGAGAGCACGCGCCAGAGTAGGGTGTCCGACTGACTGTAGAATGAGCTACCAAAATATTAAGGAGGTTACCCATGCAAAATCAACGAAAATTTGAAAAATGGTCGAAATTTGTGAAAATTCGCTCAAATAAAGTTCGATCATATGGCAACACTTCCCTAGAGTTTTTTGCCAAAATATTAATATTTAATATTTCTATCGGGTATTTAAATACCGTCACATGTTGTTGCTTGCCGTCGCATGTGTAACACGTGCGAGCATGCATAGATAACGAATTGATCATGTGCTTTTTCCCTCTTATTTTGCTAATTTCAACGGTGTTTTGATTTTCATACGTTCGGCAGCGTCTGTGTGTGTGTGTGCATGCACGTTTTCTCTAGTGTGCGTTTGTGTGTATGTTTACTGTGTACGTTTTCTTTTAAAATTTAGAGCCCACCCACAACTCTTCAGAACTCACACGTTACTCTTTTCCCCTTGTACTTTCTACCGAGTGTTTTCGCTCTTGAACATGGGTCGTGTATCAAAAAAGGTTCTCCAGAGAAGGGAAAAAATTGCCAAGGATAGAATAAGACTGATTGGTGGGTACAAAGAAAAACAAACATTGAAAAACAGATAAAGTAATGTGGAAGTGTGTGTGGCACCACAGTCAGGTCCGCTACCATCACCCCTACCATCGTCACCACCCCCACTTCAGACAGAAGTAAGTACAGAGACAGAAGAAACTACAGAGACAGAAGAAACTACAGAGACAGAAGAAACTACAGAGACAGAAGAAACTACAGAGACAGAAGAAACTACAGAGACAGAAGAAACTACAGAGACAGAAGAAACTACAGAGGCAAAAGAAACTACAGAGACAGAAGAAACTACAGAGACAGAAGAAAATACAGAGGCAGAAGAAAATACAGAGGCAGAAGAAAATACAGAGACAGAAGAAAATACAGAGGCAGAAGAAACTACAGAGGCAGAAGAAAATACAAAGACAGAAGAAACTACAGAGACAGAAGAAACTACAGAGGCAGAAGAAAATACAGAGGCAAAAGAAAATACAGAGGCAGAAGAAAATACAGAGAGTGAGGAGATATCTTCAGGTGTTTTGTCCAGTGCCAGAAAGAGAAAACTTTTATTTCAGAGTTCAGGAGACAGTGAAAATAGAGAGACGAAAGAAAATCTCATGGTGAATGTGGACATTATCCACAAAATGACACAGTGTTTATGTTGTGAGTATTGTTATGGAAAAACGACAGTTTCATACACAAACTGTGCAGTACAGTGCTTTATCAAAGTGATTTGCAATGACTGTGAGAGAGTTTTGTTTGACAGTAAGCCTGCAGTCACTCCAAGAAAGACTGAGAAGCAAACTTTCTATCCCATGACCATGAGTGCAGTGTATGGTTGCATGGTTGAAGGCATGGGTTATACCTCACTGCTAAGAATGTGTGCTGCTCTCAATATAAATTGCATGAACTCCAATACATTTATAAAATATAAAAATGAAGTGGTAAGTGTTACATGTGAAAAAACTAGAGCCCACTTGAGAGAGGAAAGTGTCCCAGCCATTGTAAAGTACTATGGTGAAGAACTTGACAGACATCCAGATGATGAGGGTATCCTTGACATAGATGTTACTTTTGATGGTAAGTTTTTTTTTATTATGTTTATGTAATTTTAATTTTATCTTTATATATAGTAAGCTGGCATTGAGAGTCAATGATTTGGGGAGGCATAGGGAAGAAGTGTGTGAAGATGTGTGCAGTGTAGTACAGTACCATACTCTTTATTTTCAACTCAGGAACATAACATATCTTACTGATATTTTTATGACAGCATAGTTTATTATATTTTTTCTTATTCTATGCTTTTGGGTTTACAGGGTCATGGCACACACGAGGTCACACCTCAACTCTTGGATGTGCTGCAGTTATAGATGCACACACAGGTCTGGTTGTAGATTATGATACACTATCCAAGAAATGCACAATGTGTACAAGAATGAACACAAACCTGAAAAAGAAGAAAATACAACAAGAGCAGTATGAGGAGTGGAAACAGAAGCATTTAGATCAATGTATGCTAAATTTTGAAGGGAGCTCTGGTGCCATGGAGGAGAGGCTGGCAGTGCAGTTGTGGGGTAGAAGTACTGATATCAAGGTCAGATACTGTACTTACATTGGAGATGGAGACTGTAGTGCTTACAGAGCACTACAACAAATCAACAACAATCAGGGCCCATATATCAACCATCAGATTGTAAAAGAAGATTGCATAAACCATTTAAACCAGGTAAACTTAGTGAACCTGTAATTGCAAAGCTCCAGAGCTACTACGGTAAAGCCATCAGAGATAATGTCGAAGGCAGTGTAGCAGAAATGAAGAAAGCAATATGGGCAACTTTTTACCACTGCAATTCGACTGACAGCCAACCCCGTCATAATCTTTGCCCACATGGTGAGAAGAGTTGGTGCTTCTGGAACCGTGCCATTGCCCTACAAGAAATGGAAAGAGAAGAAAAAGACAGATTGCAAAGAGAAAAGGAGGAAGCATTGGGAGAGTCATCTGCGACTTGTGTCTCATTCTATGGAAAGCCGAAGAAACCTAAAACCTCTTTCAAGATGCCATCACACAAAGACATGAAGGTATTTTTCAGTCTTGAGAAGAGTGATTTAGACAAAGTAAAGCAACTGTACATCCGCCTGGCTGATGAAGACCTGCTGAAAAGATGTCTACAGGAAAAGACGCAGAACCCAAATGAATCTTTGCACAGTCGTGTATGGAAGTACTGTCCCAAGACCAAGTGTGTGAGCAAGAAAATTTTAGATTTTGCAATAAGTTATGCAGTACTAAACTATAATATTGGGTATGAAAAGAGCTGGCTTTGGAATCAAACTTTTGGTCACAAGTTCTAACAAAAATGGAGAAAAGAAGAGAACTGTTCAGAACATCAGAACCAAGAATGAAAAGGAAAAAAGTATTAGATAAGCACTATGGTGCTGGTGAGCACTAGACTAACTGTGCTAAGACAAGAAATACTTCTGAGGATAGTGAAGGTGACCCATTGCTGGAAATACAAAACCATATCCTATGAAACAATGTTTTGGAAGTCCCAGCGGTGAAGGTGACTTTCACCTGGTAAGGGCCCACATGATAATTCTCAGCTTTCTGCCTCTATCCACACAAACTGAAGTATGATATATCAATATGATGCATGTTATATCTCAAGAGTGATACTCTTGGCCAGGAGAGCACTTACAATGCCCATTGTTCAAAGCGATGACCCTCGGTTGGTGCATAATCACAGGTTTATATTAAACTCATGTTTTCCGAAAAAGTCATTTTATCAACTTTGTCTCGCAATATCTCCAACAAATATATTCCAATCTTTTTCAAATTTCTCTGAGTTCATTATCAGTGCATCCTGCAAAATATGCGCCAATGTTATTTTGATCTGAGGTTTTGTTTGGATACCAGGCATATATATACAATTTTTTTTTGTGAATATTGAGGATTTTGTACTTTTTAGAAAAGCTATTACTTGGAAACCATATTGAATGAAGAGCTAGGATTTTGCAGGTTTATTTTTGATGATATGGTACATAATCTTGGCCAATTTTATAACTGTAGGTACTATATGAAGAAAAATAGAATTTTTGTAAATGAATTTTCATTTTTTTACGTACTTTATGCCACTCTAATTTTTTTTTCAATAATACTTCCAGCAATGAAACTTTGTCAGTACAATCTAGTGATGACACTAATTAATGGCACAAATAATCAAGTTTCTGTGAATTTGTTTGTTTTTTTTCATATGGGGAAGTATGGGTAACCTCAACTTAAATTTATTTTTCAAAACAATTGCATCCATATAAAATGGGTGGCGAAAGTAAGTGAAGCATATCCAATGAGTTTTTATACAAAACGAGCGAAATGATAATGAACATGTTAGGAAATGATATCACTCGTCTGTGTGTGTTGCCACCACTTCTCCCGCGCTCCTTCCCCCCCTACCCTCAGTCCCTCCATTCCCCCTAGCCCAAGGACAAGGGAATATAGGCCTAGCCTGCCTTGTCACCGTGTGTGTGTGACTCTCTCGCGTTTAGTAATTACGAGTTAAACACTAGCTTCAACACTCAGTCATGCCAGGTGGTGCATTTACAAAATGGAAAGCCATATCCTTCCATATAAAGAAGGAAGTTATTTCGGTATTTCTCAGACAGAAAAAGAAGGAAACACTAATAACGTATTATTAATAAAATGTAAACAAACGATATCACGCTATCTCCCCCCTTCCCCCCTATCACCTCCACTACTACCACGCATGCCATCGATGCCGACGACTCATTTCAGTCATGAGTCATCTTAATACAAATTGTTGTATGCATTTAATATGCTTAATACGAATTGTAATATATATCCCTGTAGGAACGATGTCTTATATCGACGTATTGGACATTCTATTCCAGACCGAGGTGTAATTAGGAGCCGATGAAAAAGCTTTATCTCCGCACATTGTATCACTAGTTAACTCTCTTGTGTTAAACAAAGATAGGGTTGATAAGCAGGGCTAGTATGAAACCCACCCAGTCTTCATCTTTACTGCTGTAACACCATGTCATGGTAAACATGGCTGTCAGTCCAGTTGATAAGTAGGGTTAGTTATAAACCCACACAGTCCTCATCTTTACTGCTATAACACCATGTCATGGTAAACATGGCTGTCAGTCCAGTGTGCTTAGCCAATCACATAGTCGCTACCTTCACTGTTGTAACACCATGTCATGATAAACATAGCTGTCAGTCCAGTGGGCTTGGCTGTTTGAAATTCTCTATAAGTTTCTGCATTTTGTAGACAATACAGGTTGTCAAAATTCCCAAGACAAATTATTCAAGGTCAGACCTCTGATTGACTTACTGGTTAACAACTTTCAAGCTGTGTACAAACCTGGCTCCAAACTTGTTGTAGATGAGAGTATGGTTCCATTTAGAGGAAGACTAGGTATTAAACAGTACATCCCAGGTAAAGCAAACAAATATGGAATGAAAATATATAAGGCTTGCACACCTGATGGATATACATGGAATCTAAAAGTTCATACAGGGAAGCATGATACATTTGCTGGCCTATCTGCAACTGAATCTCTTGTTGCACATCTATGTGAGGAAATGTTCGGTATAGGATGTACTATCTCTACTGATAATACAATTTACCATGAATATACTGTACAATTTTGGTATTACTATGTCATAAGGGATTTATTTTTATATGTACAGTACTTATATTTTTCTGTAGCTCGTCCACAGATTGTGAAATGACTGTGATGCTATTAATTAATAGAATAATGCATCCAGTATGTAAATTGTAGTAATGGAACTTTTGTAATGAGATTATTATTATTTTATCATGAATTAAAAAAAAATACATATGCAGCTTTTTCTTGACTTAAAACCATCCAAGTTTGATACCTCACAAGTTGACAATAATATTATACGATAATTAAAGAAGAAATAATGACTGAAAATGGTTCAATGATTATTTTCAAATATTAAAAAAAAACATCAGGATACATGTTTTGAATTGCGAGTGTACGATCGATACCCTTAGCCATATATTGTCATAATACACAGCGTGGTTACGTGTTCCGAGATGCTTAACTCATAGTAATATAAAATTTAAAGTAATCTAATCTACTTAAACTGGTATATAGAATTATTTTTTCCTCGTATGGAGAAATAACATTGTTCACTATTACGTGACTCATTATGAAAGTGGATACAATGATGATAATTGGTACTTTTAATTAAGCATATGAATGAGATGTGACAATGTTACATGAATATTGTAACCAGTATCCACTTTTAGTGTTTATAATCGCTGAACTCTAAAATATGTAAACACTCGACATTCATCTGTCTAATGTTGTCTGCAAACTCACTCACCCATCTTTATGTGCTTCGATATTAGCGTACATAATGTTTCAAGCTATATACCATATTGCTACATATTTATATCATAAAACGACATCACCTAGTGCAAACATAGTTAAACATACTTAAAAGTCATCGATAATTGGTAAACAATTATAAACTGACTGGTGGTATCTAGCAACACGACGCTCATCTCTATAGTAAATAGAGACAGTGACAAAATTAACTCCGAGACCACCAAGATGGCGGCTGTCCAGTCTCTCTTTCTATGGGGTCTCTAGTTCCCGGTAGTTTGCCCAGGTTAGGTCCCTGTATAGTCTGCTGTACTCTAGGTTAGGTTAGGTCAGGTTAATTTGAAAATGCCATATTTGAATATGACCTATCTTGGAAATGGGGCAAAGAAAGTGTCTTAGAATTATATAAATTTGGTAAAATAATCGTAATAGAAAACAGCAATAGAATAGATAATGACCAATTATTAATATACCGGTAAGGGAATATAATATTATACAGTATTTCTTCTTTCTTCACTCAAATATACTATAAATAGATATATATTAAATGTTAAATTTAATCATTTTATATAAATATAATATTATACTATTCTTTTTCTTTATTCACTCGTATATATTATAAAAGAATAAAATATGTTCAATTTAATCTTCTTATAAAGGAATATAATATTACTTGGGGAGATACACAGCATTGCCTGTGTACTCTGGAGTTCAGAAATAGTCGATATTAACTTTATAATATGGTAAAGCATTTCAGTCTTGTTACAATAGTTTAAAATATTACGTGATCACAGGCCGCTTACCAGTTGCAATACCTACATAAAGACAATATAGTACATATGTGTTTTCAGCTTGAAGGCCCGAGGCTGACTGAATTTCCAAATAGCCTTTTGGCTTTCTTCAGCTCCAACGGAAAAAATCCGTTCAAGCTTTTTTATTTATTTGTTGTACTTTTTTCAACGGTGACTAGGTTTTTTCTATATTTTCAATATTTTCAAAGGTATTTAAATTTATTGAAAGAATTACAGTTTTGCAGATTCGGCTGGGTTTTGCCCCAGTCATTTATTGTACTTTATCACGATTATTTCCCGGTAGTTTGCCCAGAGTTGCGTTTATTAATGTCCCTGTGCCCAGTGGCTTGAGCCGGGCTAGACTCTGGTTAGACTAAAATCTGGGATAATGGAAAACACTAAAAGAGCTCCGACTAACTAATAACAACAACAAAGCTGGCGGAAGGCAGAGGATTCCATTGACAGGAGCTTTGTGGCTCTTTATACTTTTTCCCTCCCCGGAACAACTAAAGATATTATGTTTCCAATCTTGGCGGAGTAACCAACTGCCAGAGACATTTCAAAGTGATATTGATGATTTAAACTCAGACATTAGACAAGTGTAAGCAGAGAGTGGTGAACTCAGTGGTGCATGTATTATCTCAGATGAACATATTCACGAGTGATTGGAGCCATTGATAGCACCCATATTACCATCAAAGCACCAAATGTCTATCCACAATTAAATATAATTATCTACAGAGGAAAGGCTACCACACATTAATCTTCAAGCTATTTGTAATAATAAAAATATAATTACACATATGCTACTATGCTGTTCTCTTCATGCTAAATTTGATGCAGGGTAATTCCAAGACTGCTATTTACTGGGTACCGTTTACCGGTGTGTGTGTGTGATAATTAAATATGAAAGTTACAGTTAAGGTTGGATTGGGTTAACTCACCTGGTTGGATATCCCAATGTGCTGAAGTTAGGCCTTTTGAGGGTTTGTAGTAGGCATATAGGGCTAGCACCAATCTGCAGGTACGCCAGTCTTTATAGGTGTGTATTGTCTATAGGCATAAATATCTTATGTGAAAAAGACTGAGTTGTGTACCCAAAGCAGAATGTAGTTACAACAGGATATATTAGGCCTAATGGTTAGTTTTTAGTAAAAACGGTGGTTGAGAAAGACATGTGTGTATGTGAGTGGGGTGAAGGGGACTTTTAGTCCTCAAACTTGTAAAGTAGAGGACCCAGGAATGAGTGAAGAGCTGACTTAAATGGACCAATGGAACTGAGGGCAACCACCTCATCAGGCAAAGAGTTCCACAAACTAACACATCTTACTGAGAAAAACCTTCTCCAAGCTTCCAAGTTACATTAGGAGTGGAAGATCTTAAATCTGTGCCCCCTTGTACCTGAAGGAGGTGCCAAGGTGAAAATATCACCAGGAGATATGCTACATTCATTATGGAAAATTTTCCAGTACTTTATGAGATCAGCTCGGATTAATCGACCTTGTACAGAATACAAGTCTAATGCTCTAAGTCTCTCGTCGTACGAATAATAAGTAAGTCCATTTATGTGTCTCGTCCAAGTTAGTTGTATTAATTCCAGTAGTCTGAGATCCCCACTAAACCCAGTGTTCCACATACCGGAAACAAATTCCAAAATTGGTCTAATGTGGGTTTTATACAGGGTAAGCATGAACTTTGGGGATCTGCAGAGGATACACCTTAAAAAGTTTGCGGACATACCTGGGGCCTTATTAACAATGGATCTAATATGAAGGTGGAATCTAAGAGTAGTATCCACCAGAACACCAAGGTCCTTCTGGGCATCAACAAAAGGTATGGCATGCCCTAACAAATAATACTCAGACAAGGTACTAATATCCTGCCAGGCCACCGAGCCCCTTTGGAATCTTAGTGCCACACATTTGTCCCTATTAAAATCAAGACCCCACGAGCTGGCAACTAAACAAATGTTATCTATGTCATACTGGCATGAGGATGTATCCACAACCAATGACAAAGGAGAGGATGGGCAGATCTTTAAATAATTTTTTAGGTCATCAGCAAATATCTTTTAGTTATTCACAATAGATGGTTCCGGAAGGTGTCTTACATACATTAAAAACAGCAGGGGACCCAGTACAGAGCCCTGAGGCACCCCACTTGTGATTTCCCTGTAGCCACTCCTGATACTCGAGACTGACACAGACATAGTCCTTCCTTGTAAGAAGGCAGCTATCCACTCCAGCATGGTACCCTGAATACCTATGTGTTTGAGTTTGTCCAAAAGAATATAATGGTTTACCACATCAAACGTCTTGGAGAAGTCAAACAATACCACATCTACCACATTTTCACTGTCATACTCAGAGGTGACAAAGTTATAGGTTGTCAATAACTGGTCATCCACAGTCCTTCTCTATCTAAAGTCATATTGGTCGTCAGTAAGTATATCATTCTGTTCAAGATAGTCATAAATGTGTTCCACCACAATTCTCTCCAAAGTTTTGCAGCAAACTGAAGTCAAACTTATTGGCCTGTAATTTAAGACTTCAGAACGGGACCCCATTTAACCCATACGCTCCGGGACCCCCACCCCCCCACCCTGCCTCTCAGTTTTACCCAGCACAACGCTCACACTATTAACCTATATAGTGTACTGACTTCAAAATAGTTTCTTACATACCTTCAACTCTTCCTCTTTCCTATGGTACCATCGGGAGGGCTGTACGATGAGTAGATGTGGAGATAGGGCGAGTTGAAGTGGAGCATGTTTTGCGCGGGAAGCGAGAAGTGTTCCGACGGGCGGGGTGGCAGTGGCGAGGGTGCCGCGCGCCGCTGCACACCGCACCGCTATGAGCCTACCACGCTGTGTTATAGCTACTTGCAACCTCTACTGTGTGGCTTGCTGACCATTCCAGAGTGGTTTTTGTGCCCCGGGATGAAGTGTGGGAGTAATAACGAGTAAAAATACACTCGTTCTGTGTCTGTATCACCGCACTAATAATACATGTACACTTGAATGAATAAATTTGTGTCACTATCACATATTCACGTCCGCATTTTCTTATCGTGTGTCACTATCAATGCACTAGTTCCTTATATCTAACGTGTCACTATCATTTCACTAAAGCTATTGTGTGTCACTGTCACCATACACTAGTATATACGAATAAAAGTGTCACAGTCACTCCGTTTCCCACACTTCATGCTATCTATATATCATCTAAGGTATGATATTCAGAATAGCATTTCCCGGGGCATAGTGGCACTTGACACCCGGTACACTAGTATTTCGTCTCTCTTCTTCTGGTGGGCCGACGTGTCGTGTCGTGTGCATACAGACATAACACCGGCGGAAGGCAGACCTGCCTGACGCGAGGATAGGCAGGTCGTCAAGGAAGTGGCTCTCGGCCCAAACTCTTGACTGGAGTCTGTCAAGCTGCCCTCCTGCCGGTGGACGTGCCTGCTGCTGTGGTGTTCTGACTCCATACTCCACCAGCAGCTCCTTTACGACCGTCTTCTCGAAGTGGCGAAGGGTGACGGTCGTGTCTTGATGCTGCTGGGTGTAGAGTATGTAGGCGTTCAATACACAGATGTCGATCAGGTGCAAGAACGCCTTTTTGTACCACTTGCAGGTTTTTCTCAGGCAATCGATGGAACTGATCATCATGTCTGATTTGTCGACGAGTCTCATGTTGATGTTATAATCAAGCACGACATCAGGTTTGAGGATGGGATTACCTGTGTCGCACTCGACCTTGCTGGAATCCAACATTTCACCCTTGTGCACAGTGGTGAGCATGTGTACTGGCCTCTTGTCATGCCACTTCATGGCAAGTAGAGAGCCAGATTTTTGGGTGACAAAGTCGCCCCGATGTGTTGCAGGGAAGGTTGGTAACCACCTTCTGTTGGGACGAACAGTGCCACAGGATTCCGTTCCATGCTCTTTCAGGAACTCACTCAACAATGGAGATGTGTAATAATTATCCGTGTATAGAATGGGGTTTCGGTTATAGAAATGGTCCATCAGGTGCTTCACAACAGCACCTGAGAAGCCATGAGGATCATTCTCAGCGATATCCACATTTGAACCCGTATAAATTACAAATTCTAAAATATATCCCGTCTGACAGTCACAGATGACATAAAACTTTATGCCAAATCTGTGCTTATTTACCCTTTATGACCGGATTGCGGTCATAGACGCCCCCAAGAAGCGCCCGGATCGTGTCGTACGCGAGCACAATTTGGCGGTTTCTTTTTTACTTGGCTATACTTCACCACCAGCCCTACTCATCCCATACATATGTTAGTGTGCTACTGACCGTGAACATGGCTGAACGTGATTCTGAATTTTCGCGCGTGTCTGATTCGTTACCCCCTACCGCGCTGCCAAGTACATCATCTCTCGTGACTTCAACTCGCCGCGTGCAGCCTGCAAGAGCTCGCAAACCACCTGCTAGGCTCTCAAACTCTGCAATTGAAAGGAAGTTGGAGGAATTGTCCGAGTTATCGCTTGGTAGTGACGACAATGAGACTATATATGATACGGAATGGCAGCTTGACCAGTCATCTGAGGAAGAAGTGTGTGAAGCTGTATCCCACACAGCTCTTCCTTCAACGTCAAGCGTGCAAGACGTATCCAACGTTGCAGCCCCTGTTGCAATTCCGTCCACGAGTGGGGTGGGAGCTTTGAGAGGTAGTTTGGGAGACAATATTTTGTCTCCTATTGTTGCTACCTCTCACGTGGATGCAGAACAAAAAGCTTCCACCTCCAAACCCCACTACGGGATTACTCCCCCAGGTAAGAAGAGGCCAAGGAGGAGGTTGGATTTTTCATCCTCCTCAGATTCTTCTTCGGATGAGGTGTTGCAAAGACGCTACACAAAGAAAGGTGTTGGAAGAGGGAAGGGGAAGGGAAGAGGGAAGGGTAGAGGGAAGAGAACAGAGGAGCGGCAGCAGCAGCTTATCTCGTCTGACCTGGACCCTGATAATCCCGCAGACCTGACACCATCTCCCCCCTCACCACCACCCCCTGCTACTCATGCTCCCTATCCTTTGTGTGATAATCAGGGGGGTGAAGACGCATCACTGTTGCCTGACCCCCCACTGTTGCCTGCCCCCCCACTGTTGCCTGCCCCCCCACTGTTGCCTGCCCCCCCACTGTTGCCTGACCCCCCACTGTCGCCTGACCCCCCACTGTTGCCTGATCCCCCACTGTTGCCTGACCCCCACTGTCGCCTGACCTCCCACTGTCGCCTGCCCCCCCACTGTTGCCTGATCCCCCACTGTTGCCTGATCCCCCACTGTTGCCTGCCCCCCACAGTTGCCTGCCCCCCCACTGTTGCCTGCCCCCCCACTGTTGCCTGATCCCCCACTGTTGCCTGACCCCCCACTGTCGCCTGACCCCCACTGTCGCCTGACCTCCCACTGTCGCCTGTCGGTCCTACGTTGCCTGACGCGGCGGCGCCGCCACCACCACCACCACCTCCACTTCCTCCACCTCCACCACCAGCGGCAGGTCTTCGCGGCGCACCTCATCCACAGTGGACGGATTGCGATGCGTTTGTGCCTGATATACCGACGTTTGATAACAGTCGGTCAGGTATTCAACCGGTATTTCCCTGTCGTCCGTTGTCATCAATATTGGACTACTTTACTGCGTTCTTTGACGTAATAATGATGACATACTTGACGCAGGAAATAAATCAATTTAGACAATTCAGCAATCCACCAGAGAGGGAACACAGCAAGATGTTGCCCTGGACTGACGTGACTGTTGCTGAGTTGTATGTGTGGTTAGCTCTGACGATGCTGATGCCGCACGTCAGGAAACATCGCCTCAAGGACTTCTGGACCACTAACGTCCTTCTTTCCACGCCTGCCTTTGGAAAATATATGTCCCGGGACAGGTATAGGGACATACTTTCCTATATTCACTTCGCCCTCAACATGGGTCCACAACTGAAAGACAGGCTTTGGAAAATTAGGCCCATTCTGACTATGCTCCAGGAGAAAATGCGAGGCTTTTTTCGACCATTCCAGAATGTTGTTATCGACGAGTCTCTGATGCTGTTCAGGGGACGAGTGTCCTTTATTCAGTATATCCCGTCAAAGAGGCATAGATTTGGCATCAAATTCTATGTCATCTGCGACTGTAAGACTGGCTATGTGTTGGACTTTATACTTTATTCAGGTACGGATGTGGATATCCCGGGCCAGGACCGTCTCGGCTTCAGCGGGAGTGTTGTTAAGCAACTCCTGGGGGATTACCTGGACAAGAACCACATCCTGTACACTGATAATTATTACACCTCTCCAGCACTTAACCAGTTCCTTCTGCAGCACCAAACAGGATCCTGCGGCACCGTTCGTACCAATAGGAGGGTTGGCCAGTATTTCCCCCCACCCACAGGGGTGACTGTCTCAGGAAGAAATCGGGGAAAATGCTGGCCATCACTTGGCACGATAAACGCCCCGTCCGGATGCTCACCACCGTCCACAGGGGCACGATGCTGGATTCTGGGAAGATTGAGTGCGGCACAGGTAACAACATCTTCAAGCCTGATGCTGTGCTTGACTATAATATAAATATGAGGCTCGTCGATAAGTCAGACATGATGGTGAAAGCCATCGATTGTCTGAGAAAAAACTGCAAGTGGTACAAGAAGTCTTTCTTCCACCTTCTTGACGTAACAGTGCTAAATTCGTACTTGCTCTACCTCCAGCAACACCCCGACAGCAGACTATCACTCCGGCAGTATGAATTGGAGTTGATAACCCAACTCCTACAGAAATTTAGCACTGTGTAACCACTGCAGCAGCACAGGCATGCACCAGTGGCGGGACGACCTGACTGATTGCAACAGAGTGCTTACATGTTGCGCCACAGCCTAATTGATCTGCCAACCTTGGCGTCAGGTCGTCTAGGTTATCGCCGCTGCCATGTCTGCAAGCACACAACACGTCGCACTCAGAAACTCAAGGAAACTCGTTACTGGTGTAAGGAGTGTTGTGTGCCATTATGCCCTGGAAACTGCTTTTCAGATTATCATGGACTGGAATTTATATAGAAGCAGGAAGTGATGGGAGTAATGCGAGTGAAGTGACAGTGACACTTGGTGACAGTGACACTATTTAGGATATAAGTGAAGTGATAGTGACACTATTTAGGATATAAGTGAAGTGATAGTGACACGTTTTTAGGATATAAGTGAAGTGATAGTGACACGTATAATTTACGATGAACATAATCAGTGATATTGACACAGAAAATGTTTTGCGTAAATACTCCCACACTTCTCTCCAGGGCATAAAATATTCTGGAATGGTTAGCTAACCACACTAAAACAGGGGCTGCAAAAGGTAGGGGGTACGACGGTGCGCTAACACGGGATAAAAATGATTGAGTCATGCACCTCGCCGACCCACTGTCACCACCGCGCCCAGCCAACGTCAGAGCCACTTCACCAGTGCGAACACAACCACGCTCTCAGCCGTGAAGTGACCTTCATTCCTCACTTCATTTCTCGGCAACGGAGAGTCCCAGAGAGCTGGGGATGGTTTCATTGGAGAGAGGAAGAGTTGATGGTGAGGACAAGACCATATTTAAGTTGTTCAGTATCGTAGTTTAGACGTACGGAGTAAGTGAAATAGAGTGAAATTGAGCGATTTTGGTAAAAGCGCCCGGACAGGGAGGAAGGATAGGCAGAGTAGCCCTGGACTGACAGTGCGGCTATCCATAGTTATCCCATCGCGGAGGGGTTAAACGGGATATACTGAATGAAGGACAGTCTACCTCTGAAGAGCATGAGAGACTCGTCGATTACCACTTTCTGGAATGGTCGTAGGAATGAGCGGATATTCTGGAGCAACATGGACATAATTGTACGGATTTTCCACAGACTATCACTCGGGGGGGGGGGACCCAGGTTGTTGGTGAGGATGTCCCTGTAGCGGTCCCGGGACATATACCTCCTGAAGATAGGTGTGGATAATAAATCCTCTGTGCTCCAGTAATCCCGCAATCGATGTTTCTTGTTGTGCGGCATCAACATCGTTAGTGCAAGCCACACATACATTTCTGCAATGTTCACATCTTCCCAATCTTGCATATGAGAATGTTCCCGTTGCGTTCAGTGGTGCCAGTTGTTCATAACTTGGTTGTAATCGTTCATCTCCCGAACGATCCACGACATTACAGCTACGTCAAAAAATGGGCCGAAGTAATCCATCATCTTTGACGCAGCTGTACAGGGAAATTCTGGTTGAATTCCTGATTCCCGTGCATCAAAATCAGGAATATCAGGCTGGAATTCCCTGCCATCAGTCCACACAAACGGACCCACATCTGCTACTCATCGTCGTCGTGGTTGTGGTTGTGGTGGTGGTTGTTGTTGGTGTTGTTGGGGTCATGGTTGTGATGGGTGCCGTGGTCGTGGTGAAGATAACGATGAGGGAGTGAGGTCAGTTGAGTCAACAGGAGAAGGGTTGTCTGGGTCAGAAGATGGCTCCCTTATCTCGTCTGAGATAAGACCTCCTCTCCTGCCTCCTCTCACTCCTCTTCCTCTACCTCTACCTCCTTGATCTTGTTGGTGGAGTTATTTCTTCAACCGACGATGAAGAAGAGGTAAAATGTAACCTCCTCTTCCTCTTAGGGGGTGAAGGGTTGCTACGGAGCGAGTGGAGGAACCACAAGCTCCACTCGGTCCTGCAATTGGTGATAAATCACCTACAATCCCCCTACTCGTCAACGGGATTTCGACTGGCACAGCAGAGGTTGCAAGTACTAACCTAACACTTGAAGGTGGCTCACTTACTTGGGAGAGAGGTTCAGCAGCAGGTGGAATAACATCCTCCTCCTCCGTGGTGTAGGTTACTCTCGCCTCGTTGTTGATACGCCATTCTGGGTCAGAATCATCATTCTCACCAATCACATTACTGTCCATCATAGAAATGGACAGTTCGAGTTCTCGCCCTCTTACAGAGTCAGTAAGGCGTTGTGGAATGCGGCGACGACGTGGAGGCAACGATGGTGTGGAGGTAGCGAGTGGAGCGCGCCGATGCGAGGGTGTAGCGCGCACCAATTCGGACGCGGTAGAATCAGCAGTACGTCTTCCCGACATGATGGTGGGTAGCCTACTGGAGAATCTGGTTGACTGAACCCTTTTCTGCTATTGTAAGTGACGTGGCTACACTGCTAGATTGCCTAAACCCGCCCAGAATAGCCGCGCTTGGCTCGAAATAGCGCTATATCTCTATGACGGTGTATGTCGTGCGCCGGTCTCTAAGGGTTAAATATTGGTACAATTTCGAACTCCTTCCACTTTGTTGCCACAATACTTGCACTCATGCCAGTCAAAAGTATCTTTAAAATAGGATAAGCTAAGGCTGGACACGACTTAAGTAACCTTGGCTGTAGACCATCGGGTCCTATACTGGAACTGGCGTCAAGCTTTCCCAATCTTGTAGACACATCTAATAAAGTAATGTCAACAGCATCAATTGCACCATGGTAAACTTGATGAGGAGAGGGTCTCAGGATTCCCGTTTTAAAAACAGAGGCAAAGCCTGTAACTAACATTTCAGCCATAATATCACATTGCTCCATCAGCGACCCATCTGAACACTTCAGGGGGCTAACTGAAGGAGCTCCAACCTTTTTACCTTGAATGTACTGGTGAAAAGATTTTGAATTGTCCTTCAGTTTGTCAGCAAGAGACTCCCCATACTGAATCTGAGTATGAACAAAATAGTTCTTAAAATTATGGTTGATATTGTTATAGTTAGCCAGAGCCTGCATACTTTCTAGTGAGTGACGACCAAAGAATCTCCTGGTGTTCTTAAAGAACATCCAGGCAAGCCTTCTGTCTCTTTTTAGTGCTTTGGGAGGGTTGACATCTTGGTTGGGAGGAATTTGTTTACTTATAGGTATGTATGCATCAATCATGCGAGTTAAACCCGCATATTGACAAATTATAATAGGGTTTGTTTCGTCCGAGCAGACGACTGAATTTCGGTTCAATTCATATCTGCCACTGTTACCAGATACAACATCAGCATATTGGTGAATGAGGTGGCCTCGAGTCATCTGCCCGCAACTGTACATACCTGGCCGGCTAAGAATAGACCTGGGATCTAGGAGTGGTATACCTAGTGATACAGTAGTGGCCATATGTGTGTGATACATAGAGTGGCCACACATGTGGTTGCATGCTACATTACCCCCCTCCCCCCAGAAATATTACGAACATACGTGGAGGAAGGGGAGAGGGAACAAATAAGAATACAATTATGTGCAGGTAATGTATAAGGTGTACGACAGAAACTTATTGAATTAATAGTATGGGGTGTGTGATAATGTTTGTGTGTGGTGTGTGTAGTTGCACTGTCTAGTTAGTACTAGTTAGTACTAACTAGACCGTGGGTGGGTGTATGCATTGTGAAACAGGGATAAATATTTTGCTGGTTGCCGTATGGTCCGTCCAGCACGTAATGTGAAATCATTGGGTGGCAAGGAAGGCTCATCATCCTGTAGGTGTTCCCGAGGAGTAGCAGGTGTGACAACGAGTGCTGGTGGCTGAGATGCGGGGTCTGGGTTGAAGGTGTGAGGGGGCGTGGCTGGCAATGGTTATGTGATGGGAATACTGTCCTGGGGAAGATCAGAAGGGATTAAAGTTGGCGTGGTGGATGTGGGTGGGGGGTTTGTTGAGTTGGGGGTAGGGGTAGGAGGGATGGACGGGGTAGAGGGAAGGTGGATCGTAGGAGAGGGTGGAAGAGGGATAGGTAAGGGTGGAATAGGAGAAAGATGTATGGGATGAGTTTGAGGTGTAGGTGTTGAGGGAGATCTTGGAGAGGGACGGGGTGGGGTATACTGGGGGCTGTGTGAGACAGGAGAAGGATGGGGTGAGGGTGGTGGGTGTGGTAGGGATGGGTGATGGTGAGCCAGAGCGGGGTATAGGGTTGACGGTGGTGATGGAGGCTGTGTTGTGGCGGTGAGAGCATTAGTGGTTTGTGGCGTGAATGTGTGTTGTTGCAACGTTCTCTAATGATTAAACTGGCTTATGTGTGTGTGTAATAAAATGACGAGATTGCACACACATATTACCATGTGTATGTGTGTGTGTGTGTTATAAAGTGACGAGATTGCACACACATATTACCGTGTGTGTGTGTGTGTGTGTGTACAATAAATTAATCCTCTCTCTCTACATTACACACACGAAAATATTATAGCAAATTAGATTAACTCTCTTAGCATAATTTTTACACACACACACACACACACAGACACACACACACACACACACGAGTATATCACACACACACACACACATTTTATCTTTTTCGTCTCTAGATCGTAGGCTATGAGAGAGACAGGATTTTGAGTACACACACACTCACACACGAGTATATTACACACACATACACACACACACACGTACTGTATATCTATGGCGCAAACACACTCACACACATGTTGTCGCGTTCTGTGAGGAACATTAAGACACCAGGGTTTTTGTTGTGTGGTATAATTACGTGGCTGTGTGACTGGTTGAAGTCTGGTTGTAGGTTGTAGTCTGGTTGTAGGCTGTAGTCTCTTCCGAGTTTGATTTAATTATATGGTTTCTATAATTATGGTGGAGATAGAGCAAGCGTTATCTGTGGTTGACACAATTTTATTTATAACTCTAGGGGTTTTGTACAGAGTCACAAAAAGGGGTTAAGTAAGACTTTGGATCTAACTTTAAGAGAGAGATATCAGGTAAGATAACGTGTTAAAGCTATGGTTATCTTTAGTAAACTGAAGTTTAGAAGGAGCGAAGACGGTACTCTCCTATGACGTCATTATCTGCTAACGTGTCAGAGGTTTCCATCAAGCTGTGGTCCTGTATCCAACATGTTAATGTCTATGTTAGCAGTTTCAAGGCATCAGGACTGTGATGTATCATTCACTCATGTAAGTGACTCTAAGTAAGTATGTAAGTATTATAAGTAGACTATTAAATGTAGGTACACACACACAGATGTTCTGGTTTTCTGAGTAATGTAGAGAAAACCCAGAATCCATGATGCAATGTACAGTTGACTCCACTCCCACGTTGACCCCTGCGCGTTGCCAATGTTGAGCCACCCAGATATTCAAATCCTGAACGAAGCGAAGCACTCATGACCTCCATCTCCCCAACTCAGTCGTCCCTCCCTCCATCCCACTCGGTCATGAGTGCTTCGCTTCGTTCGGGATTCGAATATCTGGGTGGCTCAACATTGGCAACGCACAGTGGTCAACGCGGGAGTGGAGCCAACTGTACATCTCTCTCTCTCTCTCTCTCTCTCTCTCTCTCTCTCTCTCTCTCTCTCTCTCTCTCTCTTGTTCGTTTATTATTGTTGTTATTATTATAAGTCAGTGGTTCTCAACCCAGGGGTCCATGGCAAGAATTTAAGGGGGGAATGGCTGGCTGTCACAACTATACAATTCTTGCCATAGACAAAAATAAATCTATCAAATATAAGAAATCTATCAAATATAAGATAATTACGACTGTGAACTTGGTAATAAAAATAAAGCAAGTATTCTCTTCATCAACATTTTGCTTTTTTTTTTTTTTTTTTTTTTTTTTTTTTTTTTGGCGAGGTGGGATTTGGTAAAAAACGCAGGGGAGCCACATGAATGTTGAGAATTCATGAAGGGGGGAAATGGACTGAAAAAGGTTGAGAACCACTGTTATAAGTAGTAGTAGTAGTTGTATTCACAGTGGGTGTGGAGAGAGAGAGAGAGAGAGAGAGAGAGAGAGAGAGAGAGAGAGAGAGAGAGAGAGAGAGAGAGAGAGAGAGAGAGAGAGAGAGAGAGAGAGAGAGAGAGAGAGAGAGAGAGAGAGAGAGAGAGAGAGAGAGAGAGAGGGGATATCAGAACGTTTTGGGATCACAAAATTACAAAAACGTTTCGAAATGCTTACTTGTCAGTCACTTTATATGTTGGGTAATTAGGTAATTAACGAGAAAGAGAGAGAGTAAGATTATTCTATATTTTCTCCCTTTTTATTGCACCAAAGCGTCAGTCAATATAAGGATATAAAATGATACATTTCCATGAAAAGTACGACAATAATTACACATTAAGTTTCATACATGTAGAATAATATAGAATTATACTCAATATAAAATTAAATATATAAAGTTAGCAAGTACAAGATGATAATTATGCAGTACTGTAGGGTAAGCACAACAATTTATTATAAAGAGAAAACATTATGTGATATAATAAAGATGAGGCCTACAACACTATGTACAGAACACAATCAAATATTCACCAACACTTTCCTTCCATCTTAGTAAATATCTTGGTAATAAAGAACAACACGTGTAACATTTGCAGCACCTCATAATAATAATAATAATAATAATAATAATAATAATAATAATAATAATAATAATAATAATAATAATAATAATAATAATATTAATAATATCCACCAATACTTTCTTTTCATCTTAGTAAATATCTTGGTAATAAAGAACAATACGTGTATGATTTTGCAGCACCTCACACTAATAATTGAGGGGGTTGAGTTGACATAAAGTGTTGTATGATTCTAGTATGAAATGATACTGAATTATTTGGACGGTGGTAGGAAAGTGTTGGTGGTTACTTGATTGTGGCTGTACAACAAACTACAATTAACAACCACCAAAGTTTGGATGGAAAGTAAGTATCACCTCAAGGTTGTTATCAGTTAAGGACCCTGTGATAGTGTATTAAAAGTTGAGGCTTCTGATTCCTCCTGACAATACCACGAAACAAACTCCTTCACTGTAGGTGGTGTCATTGAAGGACTCAATTACCTCCAATTTTCAAACTGCATTACAGGCTCCTTAACAAGTATTTAAATATTTGTATGAGGGTGTGTACCTGTGTCAATACAAAGGTTTCTCATTGTGTGACACTGAACACAATAGTGGAGAGAGAGAGAGTGTGTGTGTGTGTAAGAGAGATATACCCTGGTGTGTACTCTGCTCGTCGGTTTTTCCAAGATGGTTTCCCCATTGGCCGTATTGTTGTTGTCTGGAGTCAACCTGATCCACCTCCAAACGAGATTTCCTTTGATTTCCTTCTCTGTCTTCCACCGTGTGAGGTGAAGAAACTTAATAATGACCAGCCTTGGTGCTACAGGTGCTGGGGAGTTGGGCATATCTCCCGGTACTGTTCTGCCATGCCAAAGTGTGCATGGTGTGCCGAGGAACATGATTCCAAGATGTGTCCTGTCAGGGGTGAACGATCACGTCCTACTACCTCCACCTCTGAGTCTTCACCTCCTGGGGATACGTCTGGATGGAAGTGTCCACGATGCCTTCAGCCAGGGGTTAGCTTGTGGCATGGATGTACTCGACGTTAGGTCCAGGCTCGTGCATCTATTATTGTTCCTCCTCCACCACCTCCTCCCCAGACTGCTCCTCCTACCAGCCCTGCCTCGCCTCCGGACTTAGCCCTCCGCAAGTCTGTTGTTAGCCTTATGGCACGATGTACTGCCCTTGAGAACCGCTTCTCTGCCCTTGAAGCCAGGATTGATGGGCTGGTTGCCGCTCAGGCTGCCAATGACTCCAAACTGTCCACCTTGGTCGAGGCTCAGCAGGCCATCATTTCAACTGTCACTACCCTTACCGAAAAGATCGATACTGTTGCATCTCGCCTAGAAAAGCTCTTCGAGTCAGTCCCTTCTCCTGGTCCATCACCTTCCTCAGGTCGCCAATCTGCCCCCGCTCACCGGACTTCTTCCTCCAAATACAAAGTTCGCTAGTGATTGCCGGCTTGATGTCATCTCCTGGAATGTATGTGGTATCACCAGTTATGCTAAGCTCACTCATCTCAAGGCATATGTTTTTCGTCATCATCCCAGTGTTATTCTTCTTCAGGAAGCATTTCCAGGACGGCCACTCGCTGCTGGGCAAGCTCCTCCCCTCTCAGGTTATGTTCCATATGTTCATCTGGTAAGGAATGGTCTCCTGACTTACATACATAGATCCTTGCCACATCGTCTTCTCCGTACCTCCACTGATCCTGACATGACCTTTCAGCTATTTGAGGTTCTACCTGGGAATGGAGTACTCCGATTATGTAATGTCTATTCTGCCCCAGCTAGACTCACTCTTGAGGCTCTTCCTTCTTCAACAGTGCGTGGTATGGTGTATATGGGAGATTTTAATGCTCGGCATTCTGATTTGGGTGATGGTTCTGGCTCTATTAATTGTAATGGTGTTCGTCTCCTTTCATATATCCTCAAGCATCATCTGACATGGTGGGACACTGGTGGTGCCACTCATTGCCGGGGAGGTACTCTGGATTACATCCTCTCGTCTGGCCTGATAGCATCTCGGGTCCAGTGCTCCTCAGTGCCAGACTTATTCTCTGATCACATCGCTCTTCGGTTTCATTATTCTCTCCCTGCTGGGTTAAATGCATCAGCTACTCGTTTGCATATTACTGTGCCCCCTAAATATTGCCCGAATTACATCTTATTTATGGCCCATGTATTACCTACATTTGATATATCATCAGCTGAACAGTTGTACTCTGATCTTGTATCCGCTACTCATGACTCTTATAGGCTATATGTCTCCCGGCCACATATTAGTCAAGTCTGGAAGAGTATATTTCATAGGGAAAATTAGAGCCAATCAGAGCTCGAGCTGGCTGTCTGAGCCAATCAGCGCCTGAGTTGCAGTGTTACCATCTCTCTCTCTTTCAAACATACATACACACATACATTCTCTCTCTCTCTCTCTCTCTTATACACACACATACATCTCTCGCTCGCTCGCCAGCTAGGGGTGAACACACACACACAGATAGAGGGAGAGATGTGTGTATGTATGGTAGAGAGAGAGAGAGATGTATGTGTGTGTGTGTAAGAGAGAGAGAGAGATAATAATAATACTGTGAAAGAGAGTAGAGTGAGTGTGTGTGTGTTTGTGAGAGAGAGAGAGAGAGAAGGTGAAAAGGAGTGTGTACAAGAGAGAGTGTATGTGTGTGTGTGTGTGTGTGTGTTTAAGAGAGAGAAAGAGAGACAGTGTGTGTGTAAGAGAGAGAGAAAGAGAGACAGTGTGTGAAAAAGAGATAGTGTATGTGTGTGTGAGAGATAATAATAATAGTGAGAGATAGTGTGTGTGAGAGAGAGAAATATGTGTGTGTGTTTGAAAGAGAGAAAGAGAGAATGTATGTGTGTGTATAAGAGAAAGAGAGAGAGAGAGATGTGTGTGTGTATAAGAGAGAGAGAGAGAGAGAGAGAGAGAGAGAGAGAGAGAGAGAGAGAGAGATGTATGTGTGTGTATAAGAGAGAGAGAAAGAGAGAATGTATGTGTGTGCATGTATGTTTGAAAGAGAGAGATGGTAACACTGCAATTCAGGCGCTGATTGGCTCAGACAGCCAGCTCGAGCTCTGATTGGCTCTAATTTTCCCTATGAAATATACTCTTCCAGACTTGACTAATATGCCTCCCGGCCACACCTCCAGCATCGCCATACTGCCCACTCCTGGAAACTTGATGCACGTATACAGGAGGCAAAGGAGGAGGCTGAACGTGATGGCCTATTATTTCAAGCCATCCCAACTCCTGACCTGCTCCATCATTATCAGATGTCTTGGGATGCTTTAGTTGCCCTGCAAGAGTGTGTTCACACTGAATATTGGCAGCGGTTCATGGACAGTATTAACCAGCAAACAAGTGTGGCTTCTATGAGACATTTAATTCGTCGGGTTGTTAAAAAGACGCCGGCCACTGCTCGTCATCACACTCCCACCAACTATGCCAAACAACTTGTCGATGCCTGGTCAGAACAATCTACCCCAGCCAGTCTACCCATCCACATACAAGATGTACTCGCTTCCCGTGCTGCTATACATTGGCTACGTTTAATGTCTGCTCTGTTGCAAGATGATGACGATGATGCAGAGCAGATAACTGTGGAGGAGTTGCACCGTGCTTTCTCCCAGGGTAAAGCTTCTTCCCCTGGTGATGATGGTATTACTTATGCTGTGCTGCGCCTACTTCAACAAGTTCCTGGGAACCCCTTACTTCAACTGTACAATCTTTGTCTTGGTGATGGTTGTGTACCACGAGCCTGGACCAGCAGCACAATAATACCCATCCCTAAGCCCGGCACAGCAAAGTTCAGTCCAATTTCACTTACTTCCTGTTTTTGTAAGATTATGGAGAGAATCTTATTTAATCGTCTCATGTACAGACTCCAGGATTGCCTTTCTCCATTGCTTTTTGGTTTTCTTCCTCAGAGGAGCACACACCACTGCCTAGTCGACCTGTACTCTCGCCTTTCCAGTTCCAGGGACCTTCGAAGTGCCTTCGATGTTGCTAATGGAGACGTCATTTTGGATCAACTGGTTGATTTTGATATAAAGAGTAATCTACTATGGTGGATTCGGGGTTAAGAGAGAGAGGGAGACAGAGAGTGTGTGTGTGTATGTGTAGGAGAGAGAGAGTGTGTGTATGTGTAAGAGAGATAGAGAGAGAGAATGTGTGTGTGTATGTGTAAGAGAGAGAGAGAGAGAGAGAGAGAGAGAGAGAGAGAGAGAGAGAGAGAGAGAAAGAGAAAGAGAAAGAGAGACAGAGACAGAGAGAGAGAGTGTGTATGTGTAAGAGAGAGAGAGAGTATGTATATGTGTGTGTATTACTTAAGTTCCTTTTGTATTCGTGTCTAGGTATTATATTTTGATAGGTGGTTCAGCTCCTGTATTCGGGTCAATTTCACAGGCGTTCCTTGTGGTTTGTAAGCACGCTAACGAAAGAATGTTAGACTTATGGGTGAATTATTTAATAATTTTGGTGAGTAAACTATGCAGTGATTACTATTATTTTTGTTATTATTATTATTTACCACCCAAAACAATGTAATAATTACGTATTTGAGGCAGGAGGTACAGTGGTGTGTGTGTGTGTGTGTGTGTGTACAGTGTTATGATCATGACTCCTGTGGTACCATTAAGGGCTCGAAACCAATAAGAAAACTTATGTGAAGTCCTGATCAAACAAAATGTACCAGCTCTCCTTCAGCTGTACACGCAGAGCCCAATTATAGTAAAATGGTGTTTATCTTTAGCAGTGGTAGGATTAAAAACAATGATCACTTTAAACATGTTCACTTATAATACAAGGAGAAAATAAAGATTATTTACAAAGTACCTTAAGACTAACATGCATACAAAAACAATGAAACAATTAATAGTAAGCCATCCCAAACAATAACTACACAATCAACCCAATAATCCCCGTGAATATTAGACCTAATCAGACCCTTAACAATAACACAGCTCTCTCTCTTAATACCTGACTTTACTCTGACCATCAATAACCACAAAAACCAAAGACAACAACACATAGGGTATAAATGCAAAAAGAGATGCTCTAACAAACTCTTACCACTATGTGTTGTCAGCACCTTAACTGTAGTTACCACACCACCTGGCGCACCACAGAACGTGAAGTCCCAAAAGAGGGAAGATGTACAGTACAGTACACTAAACGGTCAGAGGGAATCCACAAGGCGTCTGCCTCAAGAGAGAGCTGTGTAGGGACTGCCTCTCCATGGCCTACATTGCCACAAGGAAACTTTACAATTTGAACATTCGACACAAGTATCAAACCCTTAAACCCAACAATAAACACCTCAAAATTCCGAATATTAATTCCTAACACAGAAACACTAATTAACATATTAATATTCCTAACAATACTCCCCCCCAAAAGGAAGTTTTCTGATGCTGCCTTAATCGCTGTGGAATGCACGTGATAAACAATCTGCTAAGACATTGTCTCGTCCTTTAATATGTTGAATTACAAAATTGTAAGGCTGCAGCAGAAAACTCCACCTCATTAATCTCTGATTTTTGTTCTTAAAACTCTCAATAAACACTAAAGGGTTATGGTCAGTAAACACATGGATGGGATATTGTGAGGCACTCAAGTAAACTTCAAAATGTTGTAAGGCCATTACCAATGCCAATGCTTCCTTTTCAATGGTGGCATAATTTAGTTGGTATCTTTTCAACTTTGCACTGTAATAACATACTGGATGTAACACATTTTTAGCATCTTCCTGTAATAATACCGCACCTATTCCTATATCACTGGCATCAATGTGTAGAACGAAGGGAGAGTAGTAGTCTGGAGATCGTAGGACGGGTGCATTAACCATGAGCCCCTTCAGCCTCTTGAACGCCTCCTCACAGTCCCAAGTCCACTCGAACTTACGGTTCTTCCGTAGCAGGTCGGTGAGTGGGGCAGCCACGATGGAGAGATTAGGACAGAATCGGCGATAGTACCCGATCATGCCCAAAAATCTCATTACCTGCTTTTTTGTTTGGGGAGGTGGAAACTCTTCAATGGCTGCAACCTTAGCGGAGACGGGAGCAAGCCGTCCTTGCCCCACCGTATGGCCTAAGTAGATCACCTGGGCTCGACCAAACTCGCTCTTGGCCAAGTTCACTGTAAGTCCCGCCTCCTGCAACCGTCTGAAGAGCTGACCTAGTTGTCGAAGATGGTCCTCCCACTTCCCACTGTACACGATAATGTCGTCGATGTATGCCTCCACCCCCTTCAGGTCCACTGTCAGATGGTGAATCAAGCGCTGGAAAGTCGCTGGAGCATTTTTCATTCCAAATGGCATGACTAAATACTGAAAGAAACCATCAGGTGTAACAAATGCTGATATTATTTTGGCCCTATCCGTTAATCCAATCTGATAATAGCCTTTTAAAAGATCCACTTTGGTAACATACGTGGCTTTTCCCAGCTGATCAATAATATCATCCATCCTCGGTAGGGGATAAGAGTCGGTTTTTGTGAGTCTATTTACTTTTCTATAATCAGTGCAAAGTCTAAAAGATTTGTCTGGCTTTGGCACCAGTATACAAGGTGAAGCCCATTCACTTTTGCTAGACTCGATTATGTTGTGTTCCAACAAGAAGTTAACTTCCTGTCTCAAAATTTCACCTTTCAAGGGGTTAACACGATATGGAGATTGTTTAACAGGTGAAGAATCCCCAACATCCACATCATGTTGGACTAAATGAGTTTTTCCTGGCACATCATTAAACAAAACCTGGAACTCCGTAAACAGAGTATAAAGAGACTCTCTCTTCTCCTCATCTAGGTGTTGGAATTTCTCATCCAAGTTACAAAGAATATCGCTATTACACAACCGTACATCATTTAATATATTACTGTTATACAACTGCACATCTTCTATCATATCTGGTTCAGTCTCTTTGGCAGCACTTAGGTCACGGGTTACCGCTGACACTGGTCGTGATTCTCTATTATAGTACTTTTTTATCATGTTTATGTGACACACCTGTTCCTCCTTACGACGATCGGGAGTTCTGACTGAATAATTGACATCATTAAACTTTCTAGTGATGACATAAGGCCCGTGATACTTTGCACAAAGAGGCTGACCAGTTACAGGTAATAAAACTAATACTTTCTCACCAACCTCGAAAGTCCGACGCTTTGTCTTGCTGTCGAATCTTTCTTTCATTTTCCTTTGTGAAACAGCAAGATTCTCTCTAGCTATGTCCCATGCCTGCAAAAGTTTAGCTCTGAAAGTAGACGCATATGTCAAAACAGGCGGTTTAACATTATCCTGTAGGAACTTCTCCTTTAATACTTGCAAGGGTCCTCTTACCGAATGACCAAAAACAAGCTCATAGGGACTGAAACAGAGAGAATCCTGAACTGCATCTCGCACGGCAAATAACAAATATGGCACACCCTCATCCCAATCCTTGCTAGTTTCATGACAATATTTTTTTATCATAGACTTGAAAGTTTGATGAAATCTCTCAAGAGAGCCTTGACTTTCTGGGTGATATGCACTGGAGGTTACCTGAGTAATACCAAGCTCATACATAGCTTCCTGGAAATATCTCGACACAAAATTGCTTCCCTGATCACTCTGCACCACTTTGGGTAGCCCAAAAGTTGTGAAAAATTTAATCAAAGATTTTATTACTGTTTTCGAGGTTATATTCCTTAGAGGTATAGCTTCAGGAAATCTAGTGTTAGTACACATAATAGTTAGGAGGTATTGATTACCAGATTTTGCCTTGGGTAATGGCCCAACACAATCAACCAAAACTCTAGAAAATGGTTCATCTACAGCTGGGATAGGGATTAGGGGAGCTTTAACAATTCTATCGTTTGGTTTGCCCACAACCTGGCAAACATGACATGATTTACAATATTCTTTAACATCCTTTCGGACTCCTGGCCAGTAAAAACATTTTAGAACTTTCTGAAAGGTCTTCTTAATTCCTAAATGACCTGCCAGTGGAGTGTCATGAGCAAGGCTCATAACTTCCAGCCTATAACTAGGAGGTAAAACAATCTGGTGAACAGTTTCCCATATATGATCGGCAGGGGTGGTAGGAGGTCTCCATTTTCTCATCAGAACACCAAACTTAAAGTAGTAGCATTCAGGTACAGTCACAGATTCCTCCTCAGTTACAGCTCTATTCATAAGTTCCTTTAACTCTTTAGTATTACTTTGTTCTTCAATTAACACATTTCTCTCAATTGGAACATTCTCAATTGTATGTAATCTACTCTCATGATTTGCGTCCTCACCAAACAGATTCCCAAGTCCAAGATTATCCTCAATACCCTCACAAGAATTATTTACTCTACCATCACTATAAGACATGGCTCGTGTCTTAGCTCGAGTCACCGCACAAGAAGGAAAAATACCAGGGATTTCACTTTCTAAAGCCTGTGTGTCACATTCATCAAGGGGCTTTTCTACCACTACCGGGTCGGCTGTAACCTTATCACCTGCTAGGTCATTACCTAAGAGAAGGGATACGCCTTCCACAGGCAAAGTAGACTTAACACCAACAATAACTGGTCCAGACACAATACCTGAATTTAAGCGAATACGGTGGAGAGGAACGTGAACCATCCCACCGACTCCTTGCAACAGAACTCCTGAACCCGTTGATGTATGGGATGATAAAGGCAGTACTCCCTCGAGGAGTAATGTTTGAGCAGCCCCAGTGTCCCTTAGTATTTGTACTGGTACTGGAGGCCTGATATCATCTACTGTCACAAAACCTTCCGAAATGAATGGTGCAAACTCGGCATCAACGTCCATGTGCTTATTCCTATGGGAAAAGGTGGGATTAGTTAAAACAGATTGGGGATCAGTAGCGGTTACCTTTTGAATCAAAGCATTTGCCTTGGACATTTTACTTAACAGCTTCGGACAAGAAGATTTGGTATGCCCAGGCTTCTTACAGTAATAACACACAAACTGACTACTCCCTATTTTATCCTTTTTTGTAGGTACTACTTTTGCAGTATCACTCTTGGGAATTTGTTTAGTTTGACAATCTACTGCCTGCACATTCTTTACTCTGTTGAAAGTCTTGTGGGTCAATGAGTAAGTGTCAGCAAGTGAAGCAATTCCATTTAAAGAAGGGACCTCTTTTTCGTCCAAAAACACCCTTAAGGTAGGATCTATACATCTCTTAAACTCTTCAACTAATACTAGTTCCCTTAGCTTTTCAAAATCACCAGATATTTTCACTGCCCTACACCAGTTATCAAAATAACGTTCCTTAAGATTAGCAAATTCACCATAAGTCATGCAGTCATCTTTTCTTGCATTTCTAAATTTCTGTCTGTAAAACTCTGGAACTTTATCATAGGCTTTCAAAATAGTGGATTTCAGAACCGTATAATCACCACTGTCTTCCACTGATAAAGTTGAACTAACCTCCTGAGCTCTACCAGTAAACACACTTCGAACTAATAATGCCCAATAGTCTTCATCTATGTGTAAGGATCCAGCAAGTTTCTCGAACTCTCGAAAAAATATATCAACCTCTTCTTCATTAAACACAGGAAGAAGTTTCACATATTTCATCACATCTACCTGTTCATTTGGACCGCTTCTACCTGACCGGGACAATCCAGCTTCAATTCTTTTCATTTCTAGTTCACACTCAAGTTCCATTTTCTTCATTCTTTCGTTATATTCTAACTCCATTTGCTTTAACTTTAACTCCTTTTGAATCTCAAGTTCGGCCTTACTTTTATGACCTGCAATTAAAGTCAGTGCAATTTCAGGAACAATATTCTCCTCAACCAAGTACTCAATGACATTTGCCTTAATATGGTCTTTCTTCATACTCGCATCCACCTCACATTGATAATGTTTCCCTAAAGCTAACCAGTCACTCTTCCTGACTGATCTCTTCAGTAAGTCAATGTCAGGAGCAGCAATAAACACTTGTAAAAATGACATGATTACAGTATACTAAAATACCAATGCTAAATATAAAAAACAGACGAACAAACCACTAAAGACACCACTATCCAGTTAAACAGTCTATACAATATTGGTCCTGTCACGGTCGCCAATTTGTTATGATCATGACTCCTGTGGTACCATTAAGGGCTCGAAACCAATAAGAAAACTTATGTGAAGTCCTGATCAAACAAAATGTACCAGCTCTCCTTCAGCTGTACACGCAGAGCCCAATTATAGTAAAATGGTGTTTATCTTTAGCAGTGGTAGGATTAAAAACAATGATCACTTTAAACATGTTCACTTATAATACAAGGAGAAAATAAAGATTATTTACAAAGTACCTTAAGACTAACATGCATACAAAAACAATGAAACAATTAATAGTAAGCCATCCCAAACAATAACTACACAATCAACCCAATAATCCCCGTGAATATTAGACCTAATCAGACCCTTAACAATAACACAGCTCTCTCTCTTAATACCTGACTTTACTCTGACCATCAATAACCACAAAAACCAAAGACAACAACACATAGGGTATAAATGCAAAAAGAGATGCTCTAACAAACTCTTACCACTATGTGTTGTCAGCACCTTAACTGTAGTTACCACACCACCTGGCGCACCACAGAACGTGAAGTCCCAAAAGAGGGAAGATGTACAGTACAGTACACTAAACGGTCAGAGGGAATCCACAAGGCGTCTGCCTCAAGAGAGAGCTGTGTAGGGACTGCCTCTCCATGGCCTACATTGCCACAAGGAAACTTTACAATTTGAACATTCGACACAAGTATCAAACCCTTAAACCCAACAATAAACACCTCAAAATTCCGAATATTAATTCCTAACACAGAAACACTAATTAACATATTAATATTCCTAACAATAGTCACAATCCTGCTGAGAAAACCCCACTTTCTATAAACAGATAATGGTTTTTTTCTCAGGTTGCTGCTGCTCTTCACGTCATTGGGAATTACCACTCCAACACTCACAATCAAATAACCAACAACACTCTTATTCCATCGTAGTAAATATCTTGGTAATAAAGAACAACACGTGTATGATATTGCAGCACCTCATAATAATAATAATAATAATAATAATAATAATAATAATAATAATAAAATAATAATAATAATAATAATAATAATAATAATAATAAACTTGGTAATAAAGAACAATACGTGTATGATATTGCAGCACCTCATAATTATAAATGAGGGGGTTGGTTGGTTGATGGGATATAAGAGTTAATTAGACATACATTTATACTCAAGTATCTTATATATATATATATATATATATATATATATATATATATATATATGTGTGTGTGTGTGTGAATGAGAGGAGACTATGTGCGTGTGAGGGAAAGAGAGATTGCATTTATGTAAGAGAGAAATTAATGTGTGTGTGAGAGATGTTTGTATGCGTTAGAGAGAGAGAGAGAGAGAGAGAGAGAGAGAGAGAGAGAGGAATGAAGGGATAACAAACACTTATCTATTTTTATATATTAAATTGATTTATCTTTATTTTTCTTTTCTTTACCTTAGTTGATATTTGTTATCATTAATTTAACCTGAATTATTTATTGTTGTATATTTTCTTATACCTTAATTGTTTATTGATAAATATTAAACACATTTATTTCATGGAATGATTAATAATTATTTATATAATAATATTTTATATATAATTAATATATAAAAATAGATAAGTGTTTGTTGTCCCTTTTATCCTTCTATTTCATCTCTCTCTCTCTCTCCCTCTCTCTCTCTCTCCCTCTCTCTCTCTCTCTCCCTCTCTCTCTCTCTCCCTCTCTCTCTCTCTCTCTCTCTCTCTCCCTCTCTCTCTCTCTCCCTCTCTCTCTCTCTCTCTCTCTCTCTCTCTCTCCTTCCTTCATGCTTACTATCCAATAATAATAATAAATAAATAAATAATAATTATGTGTTTCAATGTCCTTAGTAAAAAAGAAATGTATAAATACTTATTAATTATCCCATGAAATAAATGGGTTTGGTGGCAATATTGGAGCAACTTGATTCCTCCAAACTATTCCAGGCAACAGGGTAGATAGATACCATTGTAATATTTATTAATTAATCCTGTTTCCTGACATATTTTGGAGGAATCAGTGTACTCCAAAGTTACTACAAGGGACCTCAGATCTCTCTAGGGTAATTTTGGGGCAAACTGATTCCTCCAAACCATATTATGACGTTACAAAGAGAGAATGAGAGAATCTGTATGTGTTATATATGTATCTATGTATGAGATAGAAATATATATAAAGTATGTATGATATGTATGTTTCTATGTATGAGAGAGAATGTATGTATGTATGTATGTATGTATGTATGTAGCTATGTATGAGAAAGAGAGATAGAGGGAATCTTGGTTCAAATTTGATCTCTGAATGGCAGTCCATAAATGGGGTTACTGAGTTGACTTGCTCTCCCCCCAACCCCCCATCCACTCTACCCATACCCCCTCCCTCACACCCTTTTTCATAACTATGTCATAAGCAGACTGGATTACTGCAATTCTCTTTATTATGGTTTGCCGGACTATCGGTTAAGAAAATTGCAACACGAAATGAACAGAGCAACAAGATTAATTAAAGGTCTTCCATCACGTATGAGGATAATTCCAGCACTCATTGACTTACATTGGTTACCAATAAAGGCGAGGATTATGTACAAGACATATGTTCTAACATTCCGAGCATTAAATAAGGAAAATCGGAGTACATGACAAATCTTTTATGAGGTTTTCAAGTAAATTCTTCAATGGAACTCAGACATAGTGATGAACAATACAGGTTAAATGAGCCGAGGAGTCATTTGACAATGGGTTTCAGAGCTTTTGAAAGGTGTGCACCAAGACTCTTTAATGGATTGCCATTAAATGTCCGGTGTAGTGAAAATTGCACGATTTATAAGAAAAGACTGAAAACACATCTATTCGCCGAGTGTTACGACATGTATGATATGAGTATTACAACTTCAAGTGATTATATATAGTGTTTAACAAAAAAGGACCGGGGGTAGTGAAATTACTGTGCCCGCCAGGACCGGGGATTGAGCGAAAAACACGTAAAATAGCCTGTTTTCGCATGCTCAGTACTCCTAACCTACAATGAACGAGTGAATTATTTTAGTCCCATTTAACGAGCAACTCTTCCTCTTTCGATTTGTACCAATGGGAAGTCTGTATGTTTAATGGTTACAGAATTACGACGAGTTGAATGAGGTACTGTCGCCGTACGTTGAGTGCTAGTGTTTGGGTGGGTGCGCTGACCGTGGCGAGGTAGTAGAAAATGGGGGTAGGAGCACGTTGGCTAAGCCACTCACCATCACACTCGGACATAACAAGATCAATAATACCTCAATTTTACCCTAGAAAAGGCAGTGTGTACTCAGTCTGAGCATCCCATCCTACTATAAACCAGTGTAGCCAACGTCTGGAGTAAATAAAATTGGGGAAAATTCCATAACCTTGGAAATTTTTAGCAACCCGGCATATGCCGGGCCCGGTCCTTTAGTGGCAACCTGTCATATGCCGGGCCCGGTCCTTTAGGGGTTGAGAGAGGCCCTGCGGAGCACCAGTTGCTGGTGGGACGGAGCATAGAATATCCAACAACAAGTAATAAGTAAGAAGTAAGGTTAGGCTAATTTCAAAATGCCCCATTTGAATATGCCCTATCTTGGCTTTGGGGCATTTGCGGAAGAAATGGCATAGAAGAAAATAGTCTTAGAATGGTCTAAATAAGTGGGTATGGAAGGTAAAAAAAACCGTATGCAATAACGGTAATTATTTCAATATTTACCGTAATGGCTATTGAAATCCTGGCCAACCATTCTCGTTTTCTTTCCAACTGCAGACTCATGGTGTCATGGAACACATCCTATCCCAGTCTCCTTTCTCAGAAATATATTTCAACGTTCACCACCGCCTTTGGCTTTCATCTCCCTTCATTGATCCACCTGACCTAGAGCAGCTAATTCAGTACCCTATCCATATTCCCGACCTCCTTGGAGACCACAGCACAATATCCTTGACTTATTCCTAACATCTCATCCTTCTGCTTATGCTGTTGAACTGTTCTCTCAATTGGGCTCCTCCGATCACAATTTTATTTCAATATCCTGTCCTATCTCTCCAGTAAGACCTTTGGACCCTCCCAGGAAGAGGTGTCTGTGGCATTACAGTGCTGCCAACTGGGATGATCTGAGGCAGTACTTTCAAGATTTCCCATTAAATTATTTTTGCACGCATCTCGGAGGTGATCCTCTCGGGCATGGAGGCATACATTCCATATTATTTCCCTCGTTCACTAATCTGTAATTCACTATTTCACGAAATTCTTCATTTAATCACGCTTATTCTACTACTGTCCCCAACAAGGAGGAAGCCCTTAGATGGCACTGACGCCTTCAAACTGATGAAAATGAATCTCGTGCTCTGTATATCTCTGCCCGGAATCGGGCCAAATATGTTTTCCGACTAGCCAAGGAAATCCTTCATCTGTGCCAAGTGCAATGACCTGTCCAACTCTTCCACATCTCGTTTTTTCTGGCATCTAGCCAAAAATATCTCAAGTAGATTTACTTCTTCCTCTTTCCTCTCATCCTTCCTGATGGAAATGTTGCCATCTCTTCATCTGATAAATCTGAACCCTTCTCTCAAACATTTGCCGTTAATTCCACTCTGGACGATTCCGGCTCTGTTCCTCCAACTCTGACCCCTCTGATTTGCTTATGCCTGTCATCAGAATCTCTTCAAAGGAAGTATTTTTTGCCCTCTCTGGCCTTAAGGGGAGAGTATACTTTTGACAGATTGGAATGCCTTGATTCCTCCAAAGTATGCCAGGAAACAAACCCAGATGAAGAAAAATAATGGTATCCTGTTGCCTGGAATAGTTTGGAGGAATCATAATCTCCAAAAATGTCAAAACTATACCCTCCCCTTAACACTCGGAAGGCGTACGGACCTGATGGGATTCCTCCTGGTATTCTCAAGAACTGTGCTTCCGTGCTCACACCCTGCCTAGGTAAACTGTTCCGTCTATGTCTATCATCTAACACTTTTCCTTCTTGCTGGAAGTTTGCTCTGATCTAACCTGTCCCTAAGAAAGGTGACCGCTTCCAACCCTCCAACTATCGTCCCATTGCTTTGACTTCATGTCTATATTAAGTCTTTGAATCAATTCTTAACTCCAAAATTCAAAAGCACCTTACTTGTCACGACCTTTTTTCAGATCGTCAGTATGGTTTCTGTCAGGGACGCTCTACTAGCTATTTTCTATCCCTACTTTCTGATTCATGGTCTTTTCGGAATTTTGGTGAAACTTTTACTGTTGCCCTCGACATATCCAAAGCTTTTGATAGAGTCTCCCACAAAGCCTTAATCTCTAACTGCACTCATTCGGTTATTAATTCTCTCTGCACCTTTATTTCTGATTTCCTTTCCGGCTGTTCTATAGCTGCTGTTGTAGGCGGTCACTGTTCTAAGTTTATCAATAGTGATGTTCCTCACCCACCTATCACCCACCCTCTTTCTCCTTTTCATTAATGATCTTCTTACCTGTACCTCTTCCCCTATCCATTCCTATGCCGAGGATTCCACCCTACACTACTCCACACAGTTGACAACCTCCCATCCCAACAGCTACTCTCCACATCACGTGATGATGTAGTAGCACGCCTGACTTCTGATCTTTCCCTCATCTCTAACTGGGGCAGAGAGAACCTTGTGATTTATAATACCTCTAAAACACAGTTCCTTCGTCTTTCAACTCTTACTAAACTTCCTGATGACAATCCCCTCTCCTTCAACGACATACAACTTGATTTTTCTCCTTCCATTAATATTTTTGAAGTTCTCTCTCCCCGCCTCAAAGAAGTTTGTTTGCTGTGCAGATTACATGAATACTTCACTGTCACACAGTTGTTGTCTCTGTACAGGGGTTAGAACGAGAGACTTGGCAAGTGCTGCATGCTCTCCTGAGGGGAGGAAGCTTACATTGAGAGAGTTCAGAAGAGCAAAGTCCAGTGTACTAGTGATAGAAGAGAGAAAGTGATGCAACATTGTGGTGAAGAGAGAGAGAGATTGTAGTGAATAAATATGAGAAGGAGAGTTGATGAGACGAAAAGCCTTTGCTTCCATCTTGTCCAGGAGTGTTGTGAAGGTTGAGCCACTTCACATATGAGAGGCATACTTCGTGCAAGGGCTGATAAGACCCCTGTACAGAGGAATACGATACAGGAAGTAGGGGAGAAGAGAGGATTGGTGATTTGGCTCTATAACAATGACTCACCAAAGGCTCAAATGGCTTCGAAACTAGACCAAGGCCATAAGGTAGCCTTGGCTAGCCCCCTTGCTTGTCAGGGATCCTGTACTTACGCTAGAGCCTCCCCACCCCTTGAAAAGAGGGATATGATGATGATGATGATAATAACAATTTAATGAAGCTGTGAAATATCTGTCAGGCATCCGAAATGCTTAGTCCTTGAGCAAACTAAACTATCACAAGAAAACAGTCGCATTTCATAACATCATAAACTGAACACTTAGACGGAATGATATTCTTGGTTATGACTATACCATGTTCAGAATTAAGTGAACAGGTTGCCTGAGATTGCATAACTTGTTTGTCTTTTTGTTAGGAAACAGCACTTTGAGTATTTAGTAAGAGCAGGATCACCGTACGGTAAGCACATAGCCTCTTGCACTGAAGAGACACCTTCATCCTTTATCTAACAAACACAGTACTGTACACCCACCACCAACACCAACACCAGACGTAACAAACTCATCACGACACAATCCCTGGGAAAGAACGCCTCCATCACGGACAATAGTAAGAACTTTGTGTTTTAATTTCATGGAACATAAAAAAGAAGGAAAATGCATCCGGTTGTTGAATCAACCCATAGCAGTTTTATAAGTTAATATAATATGTCTTGTGATGGTTATATGGAGGTAATAGTTCATGAACAGAGTAATGATTCATTGCCAATATATAATACAACCAAAGATCATTCAACTGAAGTGGTTTTTAACGAATTAATATTGGCTGAGTGAGGACAAATAATTTTGACTATGTGACACTGTAAAAAAGACAAGTTTGTGCGTTGAGTAGCAATGACAAGGTTATTCTTGTGATCAGTTATGTGCGTGTGGACATAATGAATCAGTGAGTAAACAGAGAATATAGAAGTTAGAACATATCAAAAATACCTGAGTACTAAATGATTTCATATGTTATGACCAGTGAATTAAATAGTTGGTTTTAGTTCATGCCCGGGACTAGGCATAACATTAAGAGTCCAAACGGATAACATCTATGGTCCACAAAGAATAATAGGGCATGAAGAGATAGGAGATTGTATAAGGCATAAACGGTTTACTAAGTTCTATATAATTACAACCCAACTTCTCCACAACATACTGAAATCCACAATTAATTAACAACATATTCATAAATATACTTAACCTAAGGCTACACGGTTTACATAAAGAAGAGGAGTCAGAGCTAATAATAATAATAATGATAAATGTGGCCGAGGTAGCAGGCACGTAGACGAGGAACACTGGGTAGACAACACAACCACACACCAATAGGGTATGAGGTAGGAAAGCACACTGATAGTTGGAGTCACTGAGAATATGAGTTAGTGTGACTGAGACTGAGGGAGACCTAACGACTCAAGAAGAACATTTTTAGGGCTTTATGCCTATCGACTCGTGTTGGTCATTAAGGCAGTCAGTGTTGTTACATCAACATATCTTCCCCCAGCCTACAAGGTTGCTATCCTTGTTTTTACAGCCGGGTACCTACTAACTGCTGGGGTGAACAGGGACAGACATACATACATACAGCCTGGTACCTACTTACTGCTAGGTGAACAGGGACAGACATACATACATACAGCCTGGTACCTACTTACTGCTGGGGTGAACAGGGACATAGGGGCTTGGGAAAATTGTATTATTATTATTATTATTATTATTATTATTATTATTATTATTTGTGAGTCGTGTAGTAATTATTACCCTATGCCGGTTTACTAGGAATGGGATGGAGAATAATAAATAACCTGTAAAAGTTGTGTTCGTACACCACCGATTCACGAATACCATTTTGTTGTTGTTATTGCTAATTTTGTTATATTGACAATTGTAGTATTGCACGTGAGTATTATCTGGGGACGATAAACGGTTTAATGAATTCTTACCGATATAAATATATCTTGTCACTATTGCAACGTGAGAATTCACACAAGGCTTTACCAATTAAACACACACTTATTTGACTTTCTTCCCTCGTATAGTCAGTCAGTAATTATAATTATAATCGTCTCCTAATAAGAAAGTTAATGGAGTGACGTTCATCTTTAAGTATGATATGGAATTATGGATGTGCTGCTTGTAATCCAAATATAATGGATGAGTTTGAGCATCATGAGGTAAATGAAGAGAACCACACTGCACCTGGATGACACTAATAAGAGAAGGATAGAGATAGAGAAGAGGAACAGTAACCATGAAGGAAACACAAGGTCAGATAGGACAGTTGAAGAAGTTAAATAGAACGGCTGGAGTCCACAGGGGCGCTAAACCATATATAATATATTACCATGCATTAGTCAAGACATTTTCTGATTACTTTGTGTTACTGGTTACCAAAGGATACTGTTTTATAGTAAATGTTCCCAATGATGACTTTATCACTTCTCTCTGTTCTCACTCACTCCATTCGCCTTATCCTATTCCCACTCCCAGTAGTCATTCACTCTAGTCTTCCACTTTCCCACTTCGTTCTCCGTCTCATCACCACCATCATCATTCCGAATGTTGCCAGTAATGATCAGTGCAATTATGCAAACAGGACCAGGAAAGAAATTATGTGACGATTTGTAAACAAATACAAGCCATGCAATTTTGGCAGGACCTTATTTTATACTAATATATTCATTGAGATTAATGTGTTGGCCAGACAGTCAGACGCCAGCGTTAGTGAACCAATCACAAGTGTCGGAGTGAGTAATGTTCGAAAAACCGAGTTAAGTTCACAACCGTATATCAGCTACTCCTCTTTCCATCTCACTCTGCAGTGAATGATTCGCATCAAGATCATACGTGGTTCGGGATTCAAATTTCTGTGTGGCTCAACATTGGCAAAGGTAAGTAGTAAACGCGGAAGTGGAGCCAACTGTACATATATCTACGCCAGATAGTTTCATGGTCACTCGGCCGCGCACCTAGAGTAACTTGAAGCTGTATCTGGGAAATGATTGTCGGAGATTGTGTAGGGGTGGAGAGACGCCAACCCCATAGGCCCAATAGCATCCCCATATTCCATACAGCATGACGTCATGCGCAGAGTGTACCAGTTTTCATACAAGTTCTCCGCCCACTGAAACTACCTGGTGTAGCTGTATATACCTTGCCATCATGGAGAATGTCTCGCTACATGAAACTGCCGGTTGACAGACTTACACTATAATAGGTTGATATAATATGATTTGGTGTAATAACCCTGATATTGTTTCGGAGGGAGGTATTTTGATGAGTGATGTCAGTGACCATTTTGCCCCTTTTATATTGTGTAGGGGAAAAACCCCTGACAAAATGGAGATCATATTCACTTACCGTAATTATAATAATATAGATCAAGATATTCTATATCAAACCATGCAGAGTTTACTACAGGGTATTGTTATTAATAATAACCCAAATGACTCCTTACAAAGGGTCACCAGTTCAATTACTGAAGCGATAAATGTAATAATCCCATATAAGACAGTAAAAATTAGAAATAAAATGATTAACAAACCATGGATTAACTCTGCATTGCTGGACAATATTAAGGAGAGACACAGGTTGTACAAAAAATACCTTAAAAAAACCATATCTTTTGGTAAAAAATATAGAGAATTTAGAAACAAAGTAAATAACATGATAAAAGAGGCAAAAAAAAACTATTACAAATCCAAATTCCGAGACAACGCGGGTAATAGTAAAGGTACGTGGAATATTATTAACGAAATAATGAATAGGAAGGGTAAAAACACAAGCAACATAGAATACCTAACCATTGATAATGTTAAAGTAACTGATCCAGTTAGGATCAGTAATTCTATAAATTCTTATTTCTCAACTATTGGAAGCAGTCTAGCAAATGCATTACCCACAACTAATCTATCACCTATAAGCTACTTAACTAATAGATACCCTGAATTTCAGCTCTTAGACACATCACCTGAAGAAATCCAAACCATTATACATACTTTAAAAGATTCTGCCCCAGGACAAGATGAAATCCATATCAAGTTTCTTAAGCTCATAGCAACACAGGTATCACCTATTATATCAAAATTGATTAACTCATCATTTCAGACAGGCATTTTTCCGAGCCAGTTAAAGGTGGCAAAAGTCATTCCAATTTTTAAAGGGGGCAACCAAGGGGATGTGTCTAACTACCGACCAATATCCATACTTATGTCTATAAATAAAATATTTGAGTGTGCTATGTATAATAGGTTGATTGAATTTTTAGAATATAATAATGTATTAGAGGGTTGTCAATTTGGATTCAGAAAGAACTTCTCCCCTAAATTAGCTATAACACACTTAGTTGACCGCATTCTGCAAGCCCAGAGTGCTGGTAAATTTAGTTTTAGTGTATTTCTAGATCTTAAAAAAGCATTTGACACCCTAGACCACGACATTTTACTCGGCAAACTAAAACATTATGGTATAAGAAATGTATGTAATAACTGGTTCAGGAGTTACTTAAGTGGCAGGAGCCAGTATACTGTAATTAATGGAGTAACTTCTGAACTAGCTAAAATAACCACAGGAGTCCCTCAAGGATCAACATTGGGTCCACTCTTATTTTTAATATATATTAATGACATTACCGAATCGACAAGTACTTTAAAATTTACTCTATTTGCAGATGATACATGTATCACTCATTCAGATGCAGATATTATAAATCTAGCTAGAATACTAAACTCGGAATTGGAATTGGTATCATCCTGGCTGATTGCAAACAAACTATCATTAAATCTTCAGAAAACACAATATATAGTATTTGCAGGAAATAAGCCATACAATGCAAACTTTAACATAGAAATATGCAACCAAATCATACAAAGAACCCATTGTACTAAATATCTAGGAATATTCATAGACGATAAACTTACATGGAGAGAACATATTAATCACATTGAGAGTAAGCTCTCCAGATCCCTTGGAATATTACATAAAGTTAAACATATGCTAACAGAAGATATACTAATAACTCTATATTACACATTGTTCTATCCTTATTTACATTATTGTATTGTTGCATGGGGAATGGCAAACAAAACAGCGTTCAACACACTAAGATTAGTCCAAAAAAGAATAATTAGATCATTAGCAAAGGTGAAGCATAGGGATCATACTGCTGTACTTTTTACAAGGCTTAAAATTCTAAAAATAAGTGACGTTTATCTACTCGAATGTCTAAAATTTATCTACCAACAATCTCAGAAGAACTTGTTTTCCAGAGCCATAGATATTCATAATAGAAACACACGTAGTAGCCATCTTCTCAGACCCAGGCGGCCCAACACCGAGGCACAAAAGAGGTTTGTGATGTACTTCGGTTGTTGTAAGTGGAATGAACTCCCAAATCACATTAAAAACTCTAATAATAAAGATGTGTTTAAAGTTAAATGTAAACAATATATCCTGAATGGATATTAGGATACTCTCTAGGAATTTCCAGTTTTACATGTTACCATTGACGGTGTTAAGGTCTACCATAAAAATATTATGTAATTTGTTATTATTGACACAAAATGTACTATTATTAAACATTAGAACACGGCAATAAAAAGTCGCTAGTCTCAAATTAAGCGTTAGTAATATTTAAGGGCCTACTAGGGGCCTGTCAAAAATGTACACATTTAACGGGCCCAGCCTTGTTATCTTTATTCTTTAATATAACCAAATGTTTTTATGTATATGTGGCTAATAAACTATTTGAATTTGAATTTGAATTTGATGTTATATGATGAGGGAGCCCACGAAGCAGAGGAGAGGGAGTAGGCAATCAGAGGAGGCTTATTAGGGGAGAGATGGGCAGTGATAATGAAAAAATAATTGCTTACTCATTTATCAGTTTTGGCCCTTTCCTGTGGTGTTATCTTATTGAATGTATGTAATATTGTGTTTTTTGAAGAAAAAAAAAAAAAATATATATATATATATAATTATTATTTTCGTGTCTGCAAATAGCCCTATCATTTCACTATATACTATTTTCTTTCTTAGGCTCTGAGCATATGCCTAGCAGTATTATTGATGGTATACTCCCTAGTGGTGCAGCTCTACAGTATCATGGAATCTACCCTCACACTGTCTGGTCTCTACTGGTGTTATGGAGGAATGTCGCTTGTCTCCCTTGTTTACCTCTCATTGTTCATTCGGGAAACCAATCAAAGAAGTGTGGGCTAACAGGTTTATAATTATACAGGATAAGGCAAACAGAGTATTTGTTTTCCCTTCCCTATATTTATATATGGCGCGACAGCATAGTATGTTATAACTTGGAAGACGTTAATTCTTTTTATCAACGTCTGTATGGTAGCACGCCATATTGTACGTAAGTGTGGAGGACCACGGGTGACGACATAAATTGACAGCGCAGTTTTAAAATTTGCGCTATACCTAATATGCTTGTCTCGTCTGGCAACACTGAGGGTGAGACCCTATGGACTCCCCCGACCTCAAATGGCCTTGTCAGTGTGACAAGAGCAGTGCTTTTCCTGTAAATACGTAAAAATGAGTGTCATTATATTTCACATTGTTTTGTTAAACAATGTTATTCTGACATGTTTTATAACGAAATCGGAGCATGAAAACATACTTAGATATGTAAATACTGTAGAGTGAAAAGTAAATTCTGAGTTGCGGTCATTTTGAGCTGGCTACCCATCCTACAGATGTCCATTTAGTCTTCACAAGTACATCAAAAAATAAGTAAAGGTTTTTACTTCGTTATCCTGTTACATTTACTCATGTAGCGTGAGTGGTTTACACGCTATTGGCCGCTAAAAGTGTTGTTTACTTAATGAGCGCAAGTGCGGGAAAAGGCCTGCAATACAGAGGTGGCACGCGCCAGAATGTCCACATTTAAATGATTAATGAATGACGTTAAAGGGGAAGGGAAACCCACGTAGAGTATAACACAAGTGTATAACACAAGAGTACCCCTCTGTATCAGGGTTGGATCAAATACAATTGTATTTGTATTTGACTTGTATTTAAATACAATTTTAATGTATTTGACTTGTATTTAAATACAATTTTAATGTATTTGTATTTATATTTGTAGTTTAGCATCTAGAGAAAAAAATATTTTGTATTTGTATTTGTATCATGGCACCCAGAAAAAAAGTATTTTGTATTTATATTTATATTTGATATTTGGAGTCCAAATAATTTGAGGAGGATATGCAGAGAGAGAGAGAGAGAGAGTCAGACTATGACGGGTCATGTACACATACACGTCGCGTACGAGTATCATCCCTGTCCCACTCCCAGCCACACTCGCTGTCGCTGTTGGCGTGAGTCTGAATTAGGTACTTTCAGTTTATTGACAACACTGACAACCTCAAGTTGTAGCGAAGAGGGTTGACAATTTACAATAATTAAATTGTGCCATAGCTGAGGTAATAAAGGTGTGTGTGTGTGTTCATTCTCTTTCCAGTTCTAATTTTCAATTACTGTTGTACACACGGCAGAATGTAGAATGTAGATGTAAACTTGTGTGAAAAAATGTTTTATTGTTTGCATATTTTTAAGAGTATTTTTATTTGTATCCTTAAAATCTGGAATAGGAGTATTTTTATTTTTATTTGTATTTTCAGATTTGCGATTAAAAGTATTTGTATTTGTCTTTATATTTTTGGAATCCCAAACGAAAGTATTTGTATTTATATTTTTGGAATCCCAAACGAAAGTATTTGTATTTGTATTTATATTTTTAGAATCCCAAACGAAAGTATTTGTATTTATATTTGACTTGTAAAAAGTCAGTATTTATTCCAACCCTGGGTGCTATCGCATTCAATGGTGTCACCTTTCAGAGGGAGAGATCGAGAACCAATCTATTAGTATCACATTTTACACATAAATCAACCTTTCTTCATAGTTAACACTCACTGAACAACAAAAGCATATATATTCCTACGTCTTCACAGTTATTTATATCAATAATTCACTCAATTACTCAAAAAAATGTCTAAATAAGTGAGAGCCCCACACGAACGTACAGCTCCGGACAGATCAATGGACCCCATTTCTTCCACCATCGACTTGGTATGTGCCTCAGCGGATATGGTATCACTGACAGGTGGAGGGGGGAGGGGAGAAATGAGGGCAGAGTTATATAGGGGGGGGGGGGTAATGTGGGAGTCTTTACCACGTAGCGTTACCAATGTTTTTTGAGCCCTCCAGAAATTTGAATCCCGAACCACTTGTGATCATGGATGTGAACCACTCACTTGAAGGTGGTAGGAGAGGAGGTAAAGTTCACCAGTAATCGAGATGGAGAGAATTATTGGATCAAGTAGCTAAAGATTATAAACGAACAAAGCCGACTGTCGCCTTTATTATATTTTCTTCTGTAATTTAAATTCAACTCTGATGCTAAATTCCATGGTATATTCTTTATTATTTTAAATTAATCCAGATTTAATTAATACAATTAACACGACACCAGTTTTTGATGACTAATATATCAAGCCATGCACCACCTACTCAGTGTTGAAATAAATTTCAAGTAGCCTAAATCCTTTATCGTTACCCTGTATCATTCACGACATTTTCTAAGAAACGTTTATTGTGTAACTGGTTACCAAAGGATAATAGTTATATAGTGTAAGATGTTAATTACCCAATAACTACTCCATCTGTTCTTCCTCACCCCGTCCTCCCTTATTCAATTCACTGTTTCCTCTCCCTCCATCCCAACATTCCTTTACTCTCCATCTTACCACCACCACCATCATTCTGTGTGTTGCTGCATAATCTGTTAATGCGCAAACACGACCACAATAGAAATAAAAGTGATATTTGGTATGCAAAAACATTCCGATATATATGACGAATATATTTATTACAGTTATTTATTTATATGAGGTCAACATCTAGGCCAGCCATTCAGACGCCAATGTTAGTGAACCAATCACAAGATTTAGAGGATATTGTGTCAGCTGTAATGTTATTACTAATTAAAACAGGGAAACTTGAAATCAGACATTTATTGGTTATTGTTTACATGACTTTGTCAGTTTAGGTGAAAGCTCCACAAGTCCTCGTCACGAAACATTGAAACCCATAATCCAACTGGGTCTGTAGGCACCACACTGTAAATGATAAACACGTTGGTGTCATACAATTATAATAACTGTTAACTTATTATAACCTGAACTTTTTACTTCTACCTCACGTTTGCATTAAGCATGTGTAATGTTTGTTTTGTTTTCATATTATTATTATAAGCACCTATATATGTATTGCTTTAGACCCTTAGCCACGATGAGATATAGTGTATACACTATTTATATACACTTCTATGAACACATTAAGGCTTGAAATACTGTAGATTACGTCATATTTCATTTTATTACTCATCAATTGGTTGCTAGTATCGTGTCCAACCACCCTCCTTCTCAATGACAGCCACCAGTCGCTCGGGCATTGAGGCACCATAGTCGTGGTCAAATATAATCATCCATATAGGGGTAACTCACGTAAGAGTTTGACACTTTCCCTCTGTTCCTTAGATGATAAACTTTACAATAAATAGGTTAAGTACGATCTTTTAATTTAATACAAGCAGCTACGCACTACTTAAAGCAATAATATCATATGTGAACGTGAAAACATTTGACAGTAAATGGTTTGAGATACCCATATGTGGATGATTATTATTGACCGCGACTGTACCTCCTCACTATAAGATAAGATAAGATAAGATATACTTTATTGTCTTATTGCATTATATATACAACGAGAAATTTGTTGTGGTGAGAGCTCCATACAGTATTGGACAATGAATACAAATATAACTTCACATTACACGTAACACATTAAGGAATCATACATGTCTCACCCATCACACACATAATATTAAAAACTTTGCACACATACTTAAAATAGAGGGTATAATGTAAAATAAACTCTATTGTCAAAATACATATCGGGTTTTCCCTGAAAAATCTCCCGCTGTGTTCTGGTGTGCTGTAACAACTCTGCTGTGTTTCTCTGTCGTTCTGGCTCCCACGTGTTAACGATAAAAACCCATACATTTTCTAAAGGGTTCATATCACAGTCTTAACTAGAGTACTAGACAAATCTATCACCTGCAAATGATCATGAGCAGCAAACCATTCTTGAACTTTCCTGGCCATATGGATAGGGCATCGGTCGTGTATAGGACAGATAAGGGTGAGTAGTTGAAAAGAAATTAAAAACATTTGGAATATCTGCTTCATTATATTGCATTTGATCGATCCATTAAATAAAGACACTGTCTGTTGTTAACAAATAATGGAGCCGAGATAATCCCTTTTCTGTCTTCAGCTCTCCCTGTATTCTTTTCACCCCTCATGCTGGCAACGAAGAAAACGGCATTAAAAATATGGGAAACTAAAATAGAAATAATTTTTGGAGCGTTACAATGGTGTGAGACAGTTGCGATCTCCTTTATGTCATAGAGACAAACAAAAATAACACACACACACACACACACACAGGATGGTGATAATTTTGTTGCATCATGAGGCCTGGAGGAATCTGTAGCGTGTAATCGTTTCATAATATTATACGGTATTTTGTTCCCACGCCTCCGTTCTCTCAGATGCCATAAGTAAGAGGCTCTACCGTGTTATTGTTGGTTGATGAATGACGAATACCTCATTGAACCCAAATTCAAATAACAATTATTTTTCAAATCTAAGATATCTTCCTATTATATTAACACTTTGTTTAATCACTCTGTATATATAAAACGACATAAATAAAAATATCTATACATATACATAATTATTATTATTATTATTACTGAGGTAAATGTGGGCTTCAGGGTGAAGGACCTTTCAGTTATGTAAATCCCTTAATGTACTCCCCTTGTGATTTGCATACAACATAGATTGTTAAAACCTTAGCATGTTTTATACCATGCATATTTATGTTCCTTCAAGTCCCAAAGTTTATCATTAGTTGGGTGGTTGCTAGGTTAGTTTGTTTAAGAGTAGATTTTCTTGTTGCTATATTGAAGGGCTACTGATTCTCCCTAAGTATGCCAAGAAACAAAATCACCGCAATGGTTCATATTGGGGATCTGTTGTTTCGTGTCATAGTTGGATTATTCCTTCGCCTACCAATTTACCAACAAAAAAATATCCTCTTAATGGTTGGTTTACTAAAATTCAACATCAAATATTTTCTCGTGCGTGAGAGGGTTAATGGTTGGTTTACTAAAATTCAACATCAAAATTCGTGTTATGAACGAAGAGAGTAGCACTTCTCCTTGTATCTATAACACCATCGACAAGCTCTACCCAGTAAACACACATGAATATGGATATCATCATACACATAAAGCAGAGTAAAGATGAATCTCTCTAATGAAAGTGTAACAAGTAGATAATTATACATTAGTAAATAAAGGAACGTTATACAGTAGGCACACTTCTTTCGTAATGATGTAACACAACCTCTGTTTTGCATACTGTGTTGACTAACCAATACTGACTAACTAACAACAACATAGACCAAGTGTACAGTACAGTACATGTAAACACAACGGATGGGCAATACAAGGGATACAATTTATATTCACGTCCACCACGCCCCATACATGTTTAATGGGGTAATTCACTTTTGTTACATTGGAGTGCCTTGACTTTTCCAAAGTAGGCCAGGAAACAGAAGCAGAAGAGCCAAATATAATGGTGTTTTGTACTTGCTTGGAATAGTTTGGAGGATTCAGTTGTTCCAGATTTACCAACACTAAATTTCTCCCCCTTAAGGACCCTGTGCTGTAGTCAGAAATTTGAAGGTCAGTGTGTTCTTCAAATATTGTCACGAAACACCACCTACAGTATAGGGAAGAATCTTGATTCGTGGTATAGTCAAGAGGAATCGGAAAATTCCAAATTTTATACACGATCACAGGGTCCTTATACGAACATAAAAGATGAGTATAACTCGTTCTATATAGGTTGTTGACTCCGGCGTGTACTATACAGTACATCCTCCCTTCATTAATTAAACATATCTCTCTCATCAGCTAACCTAAAATCCATTCTTTTGTTAACTAGGGTATCTAAACTATACTTAAAAATCGAGATAGTTACTGATGATGTTATCTGTAATCAGTGCGAAAGAAATAGACATTTGAATGATAATAATCATATGCAGGATCCACTACACTACAATAGTGCACTATCAACTATTAACGATATTATAATTATACAGTAAATGGCTATAAAGAGATAATTGGTAATGCCGAGTGTGTGTGGTCGTGGAATATTGCAGTGTACACTGCGCCACCCAGAACGCAGGGTTGCCAACTGACATTCTCTACTGCCAAATTTAGCAAATCTGGCAGTAAAATCTCGTCTTGGCATTATGGAATTGTATATTGGCTGTTTGGCAGTGAAAATGTCTAATTTGGCAATTTATTACAGAAAATTTAAAGTTACCCTAAACAGAATATGGCCGGTGTCACACTGTGGCTGCCGCAAGTCCTATTCCGTGTGATAGTGTATCATGGAGGTATAATCTTAAGAGGAGGCGGCATGAGTCGCTCGTCCTGTACACCCAAAGTGAAGCAAGGGGCAGAGCCTATTACCCCCCCCCCCCCCCCCCCATTGACTCAGAACATTGCCTCGCCCGCTTTACTCCCATTATAATTCTGGTCTTATTTTCTCATATATCCTATAATCATAGCCAGAAAGAGACTTGAATTTGTTCCATATATGATAACTACATAAAATTATCCAATTCTGTATATTATCAAAAGTACTTAAACCCATTAAATATCGCTGTTTCCAGCTAGAGCATTACCTCTTTTCGCAAACTTTTCCTAGGAGTATGAATGAAAGAATGAATTGATTAATGAATGAATAGTTTATTTTATGCAAAAAGTATAGTAAAAGAGAAGGTGATAGCTTACACACCAACCCACAGACCATATTATAACGTTACAGAGAAATAACAACAAGTACAGATTACCACACGTGAATCTGGTATGCCTCGCTACTTGTGAGATACCAACAACAGGAAGGAAAGTGAGCAAAAGTTGGAAGCGGATGGGGACGGCTGGCCATTCTTTGATAATTTGTCTTGTGATTGGTGCAGCCAGCACCTCCAGTAAGCGCGTCCCTCTTGTGAAGTCCTTGTTACAGTAATTACATTTAAAAAAAGGCGAATTCACTCCCGCCTTGGCTATGCTCTCAGTTTGTTTACGTATGTAGCTGTTGAAGAGCCCGAAGAGCTTGGCGAGGGTGGGGGGGGGGGAGGAATGATGGACCAATGAGGGACGTGCATACTGGAGATGACCAATCACAAGATAAATGATCAAAGAATGGCCAGCTGTCCCCATCCGCTTTCGCAAAAGTTATAGTTTGTTGACAAGCAGATAGTAATAATATTTTACTGTCTGCCTGTCAACAAACTACATCTTTTTTCACTTAAATTTCCTTTCGTTGTAGCCACCTCACAAGTAACGAACCATAGGCCTACCAGCTTCATGTGTGGGTAACTGTACAAATGCAGTGAAAATGTAGTCTACATAGTGTAGTGAAGATATGTATAGGGTAGTGAAGATATGTATAGGGTAGTGAAGATGTGGTGTGCTGTGATGTATATAATTAAAATAATGGAGATATGTGTGTAGTGAAGAAGTGTATAGTGTACTGAACATGTGAATAGGGTAGTGAAGATGTGTATATGGTAGGCCTACTGGAGATATGTGATGTGTAGTGAAGAGATGTGTAGTGTAACACCCAGAACTGTCATGTAATTGAGTTGACACTCAGGTGTGTTGTCTTGTATCAAACACATTTTACCACTTATAAGCCACATGGAATCTTAACATGATGGCTGCAAGGATGTTACTGCATAAAGTGTGTCATCACTTCCTCAGTTTCAGTTCACTCTGATTTACACAGAAACATTAATTTTACTCATCAGTCCCAGGCAGTAATTTCACAATTATAAAAAACTCTTTCCGCACATTGGCTTAAATTAGACTACGGTTTTTTAAGTTATACCTAAATTCTCAACAACCAAATAGTCTACATAGTAAACACAATTATAAATTAAATATCTTTAAAACATTATTAAATATGCTAAAACATTCATAATACAATCTCTCAACACTCGAGTTATCCTTCAGGCCAACCCTAACTTAGGCACAAATAGGTCCCCCCATGGAGCCAGTTTATCTTTTATAACCCTGTCAATGCTATATATATACGTCAGGTTATACATTAATAGATAATATCACAACACTATAATAGCCTTGGCTTTACAGTTTTTATGTGTACAGTATTAATATTCTACAGGACATGGGTATGTGTCGCGGTGTGCGAGGCAGGTGATGAAATTCACTTCGTTGATTTGTCAATTTCTGTCGTATATTTATCATTATGACTTTCTTAACATACATATGAAATGTAGTAGAAAGACTCCTGTCTCTCTGGGTACACCCATATGCTGAACACGCCAGCATTATCTTAAAAAATGTTAAAGAATTTTGGTGAAATTGATGGTCCGACGTGATCAGCTGTCCAATGTTTTAAGTCAATGGGGGGTAGGGAGGACAGCCGACCAATATAAAATTGGATTCACCTCTGTGACGTCATGCCGCCTCCTCTTAGATTATACCTCCATGTACTGTATGGTGTGGCATTTTGCGGCGGCGCCGCACAGTGTAACACCGGCCTAAGAAGACTTGGGCTGCCTTTCGGACGCATACTTTTGCTGCAGCACGTCTGAGGTGCGAGGTTGTTTTGCTGTAGCTCACTCATGTGAGGTGCACAGCAATTTTGTTCTCTATGTGTCCCCACTTAGAAATGAGTTTTGCCTGTAGCGACAATCCACATAGACTGTTTTGTACGTCAGCCAATGACGACTAATCTATTTTGATTTATCCCTTAGGCGTGGAAGTTTCTAAAATTATAGGATTCAGTCTCCCCTCCCTTGTCCTATGACACCATGACATAATTATATACCTTTATGTGTCAGTTTTTGTCTTTATTGTGTTAGATCTTAGTGTTTGATAAAGTTTGACAGTGAAATTATCAGCAGTTTGGCAGTAAATATGGTTGGATTTGGCAATAGTGCGTTCACAAGACTTGGCAACCCTAGTTGAATCAGTTGCTCCAGATTTACCACCGCTGCTAGTCGTGTCTCGTCAGAGGTGAGTGTGTGTGTGTTGCTTTACATTATTATTATTACTATTATTATTATTATTATGGCTTTAATAGTAACTTTGTGATGATATGATCGACTTCTTATTTCCTGACATAATTTAGAGGAATGACCAAAAGAGCTAAACATGTTCTGTCCTTAAATTAAAACAACATAATTATATTTATTTCGTGGTAAAGTTTGGAAGAATCAGTAACCTTTAATAACAAGATACTCTCCAAAGTATTTTCCTTTAAGCTTCATTCATTCGTCATTTAATTAGCTTCTTAGTGTGAGATGATTAATTACAAAACGATATATATATGCGACACATATCTCTTTAATTCTCTCGTCACCAAAACGAGATAACACGTATCTTATCTTATATTAATCAAACTAAATGATTATAGAGATGTACCAGTGTGTGCGTGTGTGTGTGTGTGTGCTTACCTGACAGTGACAGACATTTATCTATAGAAAACGTTATGAATACATTATATATGTTGCCTACCGTATAATTAAACTCACCATTCCTTCACTGTATCTCTCATTATTCTGTATTAAAACTTTATCGTTAACGCTGACTTTGCCTTCTCCACAAGTGCTTAGAAAGTATCCCTGGTCTTGTGGAGGTAATACAAATATAACCCCACCACCAAAATTATGTAGATAGTTTTGTACACTCCTCGGCTGAGAAACTTATGGTTGATTGACGTAACATATGCACACATACACACACACACCCTCCCTCACCACCTCCAGGCATATAATATTTGCCATTCACAGTAGGCCTATACAACATAGTTGGAGGACATTTTAATTAAGTCCGTACCTCACATGATTTAGAATGATAAAAGGTTTGATTGGTGTGTGTGGTAACTTATTACTCATATATATATATATATATATATATATATATATATATATATATATATATATTATTTACCCCTGCTAGAACGCCGAACGGATACTTTACCTCAACTGTAGATAATTATGAGGTGAGAGTTAATGCAATATATATATATATTGTATGACTGAGAGAGGATCTAGTAGCGATAGAGATAATAATTTAATTAATAAGAATATTGCTGTTTGAAGACAGAAATAGAAAATAAATAATATAATAGAATTAGAGGCGCCGTTAAAATGACGACATCTAAACTTATTACTATTTGTTTATACATTGTGTGAATATAATTAAGTATGTAAAAATAAACGAGAACATATTTTGCATATCAATTATAAATGGTAGTAATTATAAAATATAGCAGAACAATTTTAAAATATTTATATTCATAAAGATTTAAAAGAAAAATAAATGATATTATACTGGCAAAGAGTCAAGGGCCTAAATCAGACATTATTATTATTACACCACCCCGAAGGGGAAGGTGTATTGTTTTCGGTGCCGGATATTTAATCATTTATCTGTACGTGTGTTTGTTTATGGTCTATCGTCCACAGGTTTAGCCGTATGACGTTCCTTTTTTTTTCTATTGATAGATATTCATCACAAAACAAAATGATTAACTTTTGGGCAAAATTGGTCGAAGGTCAAAGTAAAAAAAAAAAATATATAGCAAAGGGCGAGTGGTCGCTGGCATCTTTAAGGGGCAGTGTTGCCATCGAATGATGTCTTGTTATTATTATTATTATTAGCCCAATGTTGTCAGCTGGTCTGCCTAAAATTTAATAAGTGTCAAATAAGACCTATTAGTAAAGACTGCCTTATGAAATTTTCCCATCTTCAAGTTAATGAGTACATGGTGAAGATAATGGTAGTAAGTACAGTACAATGGTAGTACTGAATGATGGTAGTATAATACAATGATAGTGATGAGTAATGATAATGATGGTAGTGATAATGGTAGTACAGTAAGATGGTAGTGATAATGGTAGTACAGTACGATGGTAGTGATAATGGTAGTACAGGAAGATGGTAGTGATAATGGTAATACAGTAAGATGGTAGTGATAATGGTAATACAGTATGATGGTAGTGATAATGGTAATACAGTATGATGGTAGTGATAATGGTAATACAGTATGATGGTAGTGATAATGGTAATACAGTATGATGGTAGTGATAATGGTAATACAGTATGATGGTAGTGATAATGGTAGTACAGTACGATGGTAGTGATAATGGTAATACAGTATGATGGTAGTGATAATGGTAGTACAGTATGATGGTAGTGATAATGGTAGTACAGTACGATGGTAGTGATAATGGTAATACAGTATGATGGTAGTGATAATGGTAATACAGTACGATGGTAGTGATAATGGTAGTACAGTACGATGGTAGTGATAATGGTAGTATAGTGCGATGGTAGTGATGAATGATGGTAGTGATGAATAATAATAATGGTAGTGATAGTGGTTGGGTAAATTTACAGAAAAACTGGGTTCACTATATTGTATATTTTAGTGTCATTATTCACTATTTTGGACCTTTCTAGATATATATATACCGGGTTATAGCTGGTGTAAACTACCAAAAATTGACCGGGGCAAATTTCCGGGACCTAGCCAGATGTGATAACACTGCACGGCACTTAGCCAATAAATAGTACAAATGCTAAACATATTATTTACACATACAAATGGAAATTAGAATTTTTACACTATTTTTGGGTTAATTCGTTGATCCTTGTTTTATGTGGTGAATGAAATGTGACCATGTTTAACCAGTATTTATTGAAAGAATCAACATTTTATAGCAGTGTTGCCAGATCTGGCTAGGTCCCAGTATTTTGCCGGTATTTATTGAAAAAAAAAATCCATTTTGTAGTAGTGTTGCCAGATCCGGCCAGGTTCCAGTATTGTACCCCGGTCATTTCCTGTACTTTACTACGGTTATTTCCCGGTAATTTCGCCAGGTTAGCTTCCAGTAGTTTGTCCAGGTTAGGTCCCGGTAGTCTGATGCGGTCTAGGTGAGGTTAGGTAAGGTCAGGCTAATTTCAAAATTTTAATATACCCTATCTTGGAAATGCCATAAAATTGCAGAGGAAATATTATAGTAGAAAATAGTCTCAGAATGGTGTAAATAAGTGGGTAATGAAGGTAGAAAATAGTCTTACAATGGTCTAAATAAGTGGGTAGTATAGGTAGAAAATAGTCTTAGAATGGTCTAAATAAGTGGGTAATGAAAGTAGAAAAACCGTACGCAGTAACGGTAATTCTCTCAATATTTACTCATAAAAAATAACACCCCTAATAATTATATAATCTCGTAACCTCCAATATTATCATCCAATAGAAAGGTGTGAGTGAGTAGGCTATATAACCGTTGAGAGGAGACCAATGCTGGAATACAAAAAAAAATGAAGTATTGCAGCTCAAGAGGACTGGAGTCTGGCCTGTCATTCAGGGATGTATTGTTTGCAGGTCAGTATAATATTATAAGAAATACATTTCACACCTTCCTACTATATTACATAACATATTCATAATTTTTTAAATGTGCTGCCAGCACTACTATAGATAGCGTGATATATTAAGTGTGCTACCAGTACTACTATAGATAGATAGATTACTTTATTGTCAATTTGCAGTATAGCAATGTTTACAAATTGAAATTCCTTTTGGCTACTTACTTACTTGTTACTTGTTGTTGGATATTCTATGCCCCACTCCACCAGTAACTGGTGCTTCGCAAGGCCTCCTTCAATATCATTAAACACTATAATCACTTGTAATACTCATATCATCCGTGTTGTAACACTCGGCGAACAGATGTGTTTTCAGTCTTTTCTTAAAAATCGTGCAATTTTCACTTCTCCGGACATTTAATGGCAATCCATTAACCCCTCCGCGACGGGATAACTATGGATAGCCGCACTGTCAGTCCGGGGCTAGTCTTAATTTCCCTACTGCCTGGCCGGGCGCTTTTGGCCGATTTTTCCAAAATCGCTCTATTCCACTTACTCTGTACGTCTAAACTACGATACTGAACAACTTAAATTTGGTCTTGTTAGCACCATCAACTCTTCTTCCTCTTTCCAATAAAACCAACCTCAGCTCTCTACAACTCTCCGTTGCCGAGAAATTAAGTGAGGAATGAAGGGTACTTTCTCGTGTGAGCGCGGCTGCGTTCGCTTAGGTGGAGTGGCTCTGACGACAACTGAACGTGGCCCGCGCGGTTGGCAGTCAGTGTTGTAAGTAAGCATGGCTCACCACAGAATCGGACACGCACGAGAAATCTAATCCACATCCATCCATGTTTAAAGTCAGTAACACACTGACTGACGATGGTGATTTGTAGGGATGGTGGTGAACTATAGCCAAGTAAAAAAAAACACGCCAAATTGTGCTCGCAAATGCCGACATTGGCAATAGCGGTGCTTCATCCCGCCCGGTCAACACATGGCAGGGGTGTAAGACACCACCCGGCCGCTTCCTGGGGCCGTCTATGACCGCGGTCCGGACGTTAAGGGTTAAAGAGTCTTGGTGCACACCTTTCAAACGCTCTGAAACCCATTGTCAGATTACTCCTCGGCTTATTTAACCTGTATTGTTCATCATTATGTCTGATTTCCATTGAAATATTTACATGAAAACCTCCTAAAAGATTCGTCAAGTACTCCAGTTTTCCAAATGTCAATGCTCGGAATGTTAGAAGACTTATCTTGTACACAATCCTCGCCTTTATTGGTAACCAATGTAAGTCAATGAGTGCTGGAGTTATCCTCTCACTAGATGGAAGACCTTTAATTAATCTTGTTTCTATGTTCATTACTTGTTGCAATTTTCTTAACCAATCGATAGTCTGGCAAACCATAATAGAGGGAATTGCAGTAATCCAGTCTGTTTATGACATAGTTATGAAGAAGCATCTTCACGGTATCCTGATCTAAATATTTTCTGACTAAAGCAATGTTCCTCAAGTGGTAACCAGAAACTTTCATCACTTGATTAATTTGAGCTTCGAATGAAAGATTTTCATCTAGCAGCACTCCTAAATCTTTCATTTTAGTTCTTACATCCAGCGTACTGCCTTGCACTCGTAAACTTGAGATATCCAATTTTCTAAGATTGGTCTTCTTTCCAATGATCAAATACTCAGTTTGACTTGGATTTAGCTTAAGTTGTTTCAAATCCATCCAATCCTTAACTCCTGGGTGACGGAAAAACTATGACTATGCCCTCCGGCTATCCGGGATGACTCTTACCATCCACTCTGCCTGTCCGGGCATTTTACCATAATAGCTCTATTTCACTTACTCTCTACGTCTAAACTACGATACTGAACAACATAAATTTGGTCGTGTACTCACCATCAACTCTTCCTCTTTCCAATAAAACAAACCCCAGCTCTCTAGAACTCTCAGTTACCGAGAAAATAAGTGAGGAATGGAGGTAATTTATCGGGCGGAGCACGTTGCGTTCGCGTACATGTAGTGGCTCTGACGTCAGCTGAATGCGGCCCACGCGGGATGGTGGTCACTGGTGGACGGTAGCATGACGCAATACTGAATCGGACATGCACGAGAAATCTGAACCACGTCCACCCATGTTCACGGTCAGTAGCACACTGATTGATGATGGTGATTTGTAGGTCTGGTCGTGAAGTATAGCTAAGTCAAGAAAATCACGCCAAATTTGGCACGGTCCGCTCGACATTAGCAATAGCAGTATATCTTACCACCCGGACTCCTCGAGCAGAGAGGCATGTACCGCTCCCCTGACTCCCCCACATGAGCGGCTATTACCGCTACCCGGACTCTAAGGGTTAATATCGGACATAATAACACTCAAATTCACCTCTGCATCCACCACATTCTTTATAGATAAATAAAATTGTGTATAGTCAGCAAATGCTTTGAAGTTAGCACCATGTTTCTCTAGTATATGTGATAGTTTGATAGTGTAGATACAGAAGAGAATAGGACCCAATACACTCCCCTGAGGGACTCCTCTTCGTAGGGATTTATTTCTTGAAAAAAAATTCCCAACCAGTACACAATATGTTCTATCTTTTAAATAACTTTCCAGATAGGCCAATGCACTTCCCTCAACACTTATAGACTTTAAATCATCTAGGAGTATACTATGTACAACTATGTCAAATGCAGCACTCAAATCAAGCATAATAAGAACACTACACTTTCCTTCATCCATTAACACCAATAGGTCATTTACTACAGTACATAGTGCAGTCTCAGTTGAGTATAGTTGCCTGTATGCAGACTGACTATCAGGTATAGCCTTCACCTCGCTCAAGTGATGCCATAACTGATCTAAAATTACATTTTCAATCACTTTCGATAAAAAGGTCAGATTTGATACTGGTCTATACGAACCCAGACTCTGAGGATCAAGGTTACCTTTTACAATAAGCTTAATGATAGCCAATTTCTCACTCCGGAAAAACATTGTTATCAAAACTTAGGTTAATAATTTGCAGGATAGAGTGATAGATTAATGTGTACTGGTACTACTATAAATAGAGTGATAGATTAACCCTTAGAGTCCGGGTAGCGGTAATAGCCGCTCGTGTGGGGGAGTCCGGGAAGCGGTACATGCCTCTCTGCTCGAGGAGTCCGGGCGGTGGGATATATTGCTATTGCTAATGTCGGGCGAACATCGCCAAATTTGGCATGATTATTTTTGACTTGGCTATACTTCATCACCAGACCTACAAATCACCATCGTCAATTAGTGTGTTACTGATCATGAACATGGGTGGACGTGGTTCAGATTTCTCGTGTGTGTCCGATTCAGTATTGCGTCATGCTATCGTCCACCAGTGACCACCAGCCAGCGTGGGCCGCGTTCAGCTGACGTCAGAGCCACTACACGTACTCGAACGAAACCGCGCACCACCTGAGAAATTACCTTCATTCCTCACTTAATTTCTCGGTAACGGAGAGTTCTAGAGAGCCGGGGTTTATTTTATTAGAAAGAGGAAGAGTTGATGGTGAGTACACGGCCAAATTTAAGTTGTTCAGTATCGTAGTTTAGAAATAGGGAGTAAGTGAAATAGAGCTATTTTGGTAAAATGCCCGGACAGGCAGAGTGGATATTAAGAGTAGTGCTACCGGCACTACTATAGATAGAGAGATAGATTAAGTGTGCTACCAATACGACTATAGATAGAGTGATAGATTAAGTGTGCTACCGGCATTAGTATAGATAGAGAGATAGATTAAGTGTAATATTATAGATAACCTCCTCTTCATCTGTTTCAAATTAATTTGACCCCCTACACCATACACTACTGTAATTCCAAAAGCTGTAATTACACCTGTTATGTACTGTATGTAGGTTATGCTAAGGATGGAGGTCTGTATGTGCCTGAGGAGTTCCCCAAACTGACCTTAGATGAACTGAAGTCCATGGCACACACATCTTACCCGGGACTTGTCTTTGAAATGGCAAGGAAGTTCATCTCAGAGCAAGAGATTTCTAGTGTGCAACTCAAAGGTGAGGAATTGTATTAGCCTACATAGAACAAGTGTATAGTATATTGTATATTTAATTAATGTATTATAAGAGTGTAGGCAGGAATATTCATGGAATATTAAACGATGGTGTGGTACTAGTCAGTATTGTATGAAGATTGTATAGTGTGTCTATGGAATTATTGTACAGTATTACTATGTACAGTCGGCGGCAAAAGTCCTGTCGCCTCACTTGCTTCACCGAGGCACGCAATGTTCATAGATTATTAGGTGTAAAAAACATGCGTATTTCTCGAGTCCGTGAACACTGTGCGTCTCGGTGAAGCAGATGAGGCGACAGGACTTCTGCCGCCGACTGTACAGTTGCTAAAAAAGGTATTGCAACAACTATTGATACAACATTAAATATATTAATGTCCATAGTTATATGTAAGGATTATAAGTATGTATTACAGAAGGATATGTATATTTCCTTCTGTTATACTTGCTTATGGCCCCTACAAATAGTTGTGGATATTACTATGGTTAAAGTTCTATCAAGATTTGTCGCAATACCTTTTTTGGCAACTGCACCACATCAACAATAATAATATCATAGATGTTCTGACATTTGAACCATAATATATTTTCCTTCTGACACACATTCCAGATCACATCTATATAAAACACTTGGTCTGTCTTAATTTTGCCTTAATTTTGCCTTAACCGAAAGATCCCAGGTTCGAATCCCCGGTGTAGTCCCGGGAATGTCCTCGGTCTAATTTTATTTTTGGTGGATATTTGTTTCTTGAATTATCAGCTTAAAACAACCAAATTTTTTTGTCTTTTTCAACATAGACTTTATGGTCTCAAGCATCAAGAATGCAGGCAGGCCTGGCTTGCCTGGAATGAATTCAAACCACAAAATGTTGAACACCTAAACATAATACTAAATCTAAGGACAGTGAAGACAAAAATTAAAATGGCCAATGGGGGGGGGGGGGTCAATCCCAGTACCCCTGCAGCCCAAGCCGAAGGCTGTTACCAATTCGCCACTTGGGCCTTGCTATTTAATCGTGGCTATTACAATGCCACCTTCTGCTGTAGTTGCATCATGGATAACTTTTGTGGTTGTAAAGCTGGCATGGTTTCTCTGGGGGACCAGCAACCACACCAGATAATGGACTCATCCCACCCTCCTAATAAGTTTACATAAAAATAATTAGAGGAAATTTATTGACAAAACAACATGTAGGATCTTCACCCGGACAACGTCGGGTATCACTGCTAGTCATCAATAATATTAATATCATGGATGTTTTTGACATACCTTCTGACCACATCCCAGATCACATCATTAATAATAATAATATCATGGATGTTCTGACATATGAACTATAACATCTTTACCTTCTGACCACATCCCAGATCACATCATCAATAATAATAATATCATGGATGTTCTGACATATGCACTATAATATCTTTACCTTCTGACCACATCCCAGATCACATCATTAATAATAATAATATCATGGATGTTCTGACATATGCACTATAATATCTTTACCTTCTGACCACATCCCAGATCACATCATCACTAATAATAATATCATGGATGTTCTGACATATGCACTATAATATCTTTACCTTCTGACCACATCCCAGATCTCATCGACAACAATATAAAGAAGTTTACAACCCCAGAAGTGGTAGAGATAAAGCAGCTTAATGGAGAACTGAATATTGTGGAACTCTTTCATGGACCTACATTGGCCTTCAAAGATCTGGCACTATCAGTGGTTGGGGGATTACTCAACTTCTACCTCAAAGAAAATCAACAAAACATTACCATCCTTGTTGGTATGTAATCAAATTAGGAGTGAAAAAAATCATTACACTTCACTAATAGAATAGGTATCCTTTACACATTGATAATGACCATGTGATATTATTCATATGATATTTCTTTATCATGTACAGTCTCCTCCACTCTCGCTATCACCAGTTCAGCGTTGTCAACGTATACACCCGGCATCGTGTGAGCTACCAGTTCCGACTTTCGCATCCGAAGCACCTGCCATCAACCCTTACTCTTACTGGCAGGTGTTTCGGATGTGAAAGTTCGAACTGGTAGCTCATACGATGCTGGGTGTATACGTTAGCAACGCTGAACTGGTGAAAGCGGGAGTGGAGGAGACTGTACAGTACCTCAAAACAGTATTGACTCTCAGAGGGTATATAGATAGTTTCTTAATCATAAGTTGTAGGTTCACTTGTGTCTCGGACGTGTTTCACATCACATCGCTGAGTTTTTCAAAGTGTTTGCCGAAAAAAGTGGGATTAGACTTTGTAGAGGTATTGTTCAAGCATTAAATGTTGCATGTGTGTATTGATGAATCTAACCTAACCTAACACTGACAGGAACTTCAGGAGACACCGGCAGTTCAGCTTTGATGAGTGTACGTGGTGAGGAACACACAGACATTGTAGTGTTGTTGCCTCATGGTCGATGTACACGTACACAGGAACTACAGATGACTACAATTATTGATGACAATGTACACATATATCGTGGTAAGAATATACTTAACCAACCTCATCTAGTTACTGTATAGTAATGTATTATATTGTACTGTATTGTATTTATTATTGATAAGGATATACTCAACTAACCTCATCTAGTTACTGTATATTAATGTATTATTTTGTACTGTATTGGATTTATTATAGGAAGGTTTTCTTGTTAATAAATTTGAAGGCTACACATTTTTCCTAACCTCTACCAATTAATATATAGGAAGTACAGTTGCCGAAAAAGGTATTGCGACAACTATTGATACAACATTAAATATATTAATGTCCATAGTTGTTTGTAGGGATTATAAGTATGTATTACAGAAGGATATGTATTTTTCCTTCTGTTATACATGCTTATAGTCCCTACAAATAGTTGTGGATATTACTATGGTTAAAGTTCTATCAATAGTTGTCACAATACTTTTTTTGGCAACTGTACATGTTTTGTTGTGACATAGTTAGGAAAAATCAGAGACCTTCCAATTCACTAACAAAAGAACCTGCCTTTAATTAAATTGAATTTAAATATAATTAAATTTAATGCAAATATAATTAAATTTAATTTAAATATAATTTAAATTCATATTAAATATAATTTAAATTAATTTAAATATAATTCTTTATAATTCTTCACTAATTCTTCATAATTATTCACTAATTATTTACAATAATTCACTAATTCTTTATAATTATTCACTAATTCTTTATAATTATTCACTAATTCTTTGTATTGTTTTCAGTGGAGGGAAACTCAGATGAACTTGACGAACCAATCAAGAAATGTTTCCATGATGAAAGTTTTGTAGCCAACCATAACCTCATCTCTATAAACTCCATCAACTGGGGTCGTGTGATGGTGCAGGTGAGTTTAGGAGGCTTCTATACCAACACCATTAATCCTTCACCATAACCTAACCTAACCTACCCTACCCTAACCTCATCTCTATAAACTCCATCAATTGGGGTCGTATGATGGTGCAGGTGAGTTTAGGAGGCTTCTATACCAACACCATTTTTAACCCTTCACCATAACCTAACCTAACCTACCCTAACCTCATCTCTATAAACTCCATCAATTGGGGTAGTATGATGGTGCAGGTGAGTTTAGGAGGCTTCTATACCAACACCATTAACCTTTCACCATAACCTAACCTAACCTAACCTTAACTCTATAAACTCCATCAATTGGGGTCGTATAATGATACAGGATAGTTATATACATTCATACATACAGTGCTCGACAAAAGTCTGTGCTGCGTGTAAACAAAATCAGCAAGTGCTATGGTCAAGATGTTATTACGTGTGGAAAAGGAGTAGTACACAAACGGATTCACTTTGATGTTGGCTGGTAGAACAACAAGTTTTCCTAAACCCTACCCAGAAAAAGAACCCCAAACCATTATGTAATCTGGGTGTTTTACCATCCCACAAATGTAACGAGGGTCAAGTGGGTCACTCTCCTTACAGCCACAGGTAGTACACAAACCATTAGGTAATCTGGGTGTTTTACCATCCCACAAATGTAACGAGGGTCAAGTGGGTCACTCTCCTTACAGCCACAGGTAGTACACAAACCATTAGGTAATCTGGGTGTTTTACCATCCCACAAATGTAACGAGGGTCAAGTGGGTCACTCTCCTTACAGCCACAGGTAGTACACAAACCATTAGGTAATCTGGGTGCTTTACCATCCCACAAATGTAACGAGGGTCAAGTGGGTCACTCTCCTTACGGTGGTAAATGTTACAACTTTGTGTTACATGTAACATAAAAGATTGATTTGTCTGATCAAAATACGTTTAACCACTTTTCCTCAAGCTAAGCAAGATATTCCTTGGCAGAAGCAACCCTACGCTGCTTTTGCTTAAGAGTCAAGATGGGATCCCTTACAGGGCGGTGGCTTGTGTTCCCAAGGGAGTTAAAGTGCCTGTTCACAGTTCCAGGGATTAGATTCGTTGACAACACGAGCTGAGGTGCGAGGCTTCTTTTCAATGTCTCTTTTCAATATGGTCCTGGCACTAACCGACACTTTCGTAGGCCTTCCAGACCTAGTTATGTGCAGGGTTCATATGAACCCTGGTTATGTGGGTAGGAATGTTACTACTGCCACCCTGACGAAAACGAGAAACCCATTTCCTCACAGACCGATGGCAAACACCAGTTAAATTGGCTATTTCTTTAGTTTGATGTCCAGTTTCATTTAAAGTAACTATCTTTGCAATAGTATTATGTTTCTAGCCATTCTGAGGTAGTAACACACAGTATATGAAAAAGAAAGAGTCCCAAAAGGCTGACCACACCCTTCATAATTATAGAGCGCGAACACTAAATCAACTGAGTGACAGTAAAAATAGCTACCCTTCAATAAGTACCTCCTCTCAGGGAAAATACCCCATCATCAGTTGACTTTTGAAATATTTTCCTCACAAAGATAAAGAAAGAAGAAGAAGAATTTTAGGGCTTTATGCCTATCGACTCGTGTTGGTCATTAAGGCAGTCAGTGTTGTTACATCAACATATCTTCCCCCAGCCTACAAGGTTGCTATCCTTGTTTTTACAGCCGGGTATCTACTTACTGCTGGGGTGAACAGGGACATAGGGGCTTGGGAAAATTGTCCAACAATTCCACTGACCCGGGAATCGAACCCGGGATCTCTCGCGTGCTAGGCGAGTGTGCTAGCCATTACACCATCAGCACCCCTAGATAAAGGTCTTTCTTTTATGGCTAAAAGTTTGTAACGGCCTACTCTACCCAGCGCAGACTTTAGTCGAGCACTGTACTTTATATATGTACTATTTTGGACATATGTTTCGAGCCCCCTTTCTGATTGAGAGACTTGATTTAGGTTGGTAACATTGTTGATCTCACCCTCCCCCCCCCCTCCCTCTTTCGTAAGTCCCGCCTTTTTCCTCCCTCCCTCCTTCTCCCTCAATGTTTCCCGTCTTATTAAGTAAAAAATGTGAAGCTTCGTGAACCCTTCGAGGATGATTGTTTATTAACATATTATTTCATCATTTCAAAGTCAGATGATATTAATACATATCTGATTACGTAGTCTCAAAGTTCATTCCATAGTTGTGGAAGGAATGTGGTGGTCTGCAGGGTTGAAGTTTCGGGAAACATCTATACTTGTGCCAATGAGTCATAAGCTCTGAGGCAGAGTGGTTGAGAAATGCTATTATGGAAATTTAAAACCTATATAACACAATGAGTAGGTGAAACTAAGGTAAAGTTGTTCGTAGCCTGAACAGTGAATATTTTTTCTAAATGGATTTCATGTTTAGCAACATTACATTGTTTTTTTGTTTTTTACGAACTATGTTCGAGTAGTAGTATTAGTATTATTATTAGTGTTATTATTATTATTACTATTTCTATTAGTAGTTGTAGTAGTAGTAGTAGTAGTATTGTTATTATTATTATTATTATTATAATTATTATTATTATTATTATTATTATTATTATTATTATCATTATCATTATTATTATCATTATCGATCATCATGATCTCCTTCCTAGATTGCTCACTACTTCTACTCATACTTTCGTCTGTGTGGTGAGGTTGGTGAGGTGGTACAACTATTGGTACCTACTGGAGCAGCTGGTAATATCACAGGTTGGTCAGTAGTAGTAGTAGTAGTAGTAGTAGTAAAAGTAGTAGTAATAGTGGTAGTGGTAGTAGTAGTAATAGTAGTAGTAATAGTGGTAGTGGTAGTAGTAGTAAAGTAGTAGTAGTAGTAGTAGTGGTAGTAGTAGTAATAGTAGTAGTAGTAGTAGTAGTAATAGTAAAAGTAGTAGTATTAGTGGTAGTGGTAGTAGTAGTAATAGTAATAGTAGTAGTAGTAGTAATAGTGGTAGTGGTAGTAGTAGTAAAAGTAGTAGTAGTAATAGTGGTAGTGGTAGTAGTAGTAATAGTAGTAGTAGTAGTGTTAGTAGTAGTTGTAGTAATAGTAGTAGTAGTAGTAAAAGTAGTAATAGTAATAGTAGTAATAGTAATAGTAGTAGTAGTAGTTGTAGTAATAGTAGTAATAGTAATAGTAGTAATAGTAGAAGTAGTAATAGTAGTAGTAGCAGTAATAGTAATAGTAGTAATAGTAATAGTAATAGTAGAAATAGTAATAGCAATAGTAGTAACAGTAATAGTAGTAATAATAGTAGTAATAGTAGTAGTAATAGTAGTAGTAACCAGAGATAATATTATCTTTAATATTAATCTGATTTCATTTACTAAGGAATATGTTTACAATACTATACTCTCTTTTTATTATAGCATATTGTTTTGGGTGGTAAATCTGGAGCAACTGATTCCTCCAAACTATTCCAGCCAACAGGATATATACCATTGTTTTGCTTCATATGGGTGTGTTTCCTGGCATACTTTGGAGGAAGCAAGGCACTCCACTCTGTCAAATATACTGTATTCTTCAGATTCTAGTACTGTAGAGTTATATAGCTATTTTGAATGTCATTGTGTATAGGTAATTTTAAGATGAGATTATCTTTATGGTGAATTGGAAGGTGTATGATTCCTCCAAACTATGCCAAACAAAACAAAACACATCCCCTATTAATATAATTGCGGTCAATATAATTATCCATATAGTGGTAACTCACGTTCCTTAGATGATAAACTTTCCGATAAATAGGTTAACTACCATATTTTAATTTAGTACAAGCAGCTACACACTACTTAAAACAATAACACACACACAAAGACGTTAGCTACCATCTTTTAATTTAATACAAGCAGCTACACACTACTTAAAACAATAAAACACACACACACACACACACGTTAACTACCATCTTTTACTGTGATACAAGCAGCTACACACTACTTAAAACAATAACATCTTATGTAAACGTGAAAACATTAGACAGTAAATGGTTTGAGATATGTAATGTAACTTGTTTTGAGTAACATTATTACTTTATAGGAATTAATGTTGAGTGTATTTCTTTGAAGCTGGATGTATTGCTCAGAAGATGGGCCTCCCAATCACCATGGTAGCAACCGTTAATACAAATGACATTGTTGCCAGAACACTGAGTTGTGGAGATTTCTCAGTGAAGGGAGAAGTAGTAAAGTCTTTAGCACCTGCCATGGATATACAGGTAATAATTTAGTTTAGGCTTTATGTTCAGTTGTCCTTTAGTTGGGATAAGCTACACTTTGGCACCTATAGTAATCATTCAAGAATTATTTTATATTACCGAGTTATGCTTTGGTTTGGAATAGGTATTACAATGGCAACTATAGTAATCATTCAATAATTATTTGGCTATTATATTTATCTATTTATTTAACTATTGTATTTATCTGCCATGAATATACAGATGACAACTTGGGTTACACTTTATATCGAGTTATGCTTTGATAAAGTTAGGCATTATTTTGGCACTTATAATAGTCTTTCAGTAATTATTTAACTATTATATTTATCCTGCCTTGAACATACAAATGACAACTTGAGTTAGGCTTTACTTTGGAAGCTGGTAATCGTTTCAATAACTATTTCGTTTCCATAACATAAAATGTGTCCTTCCCATTCATCAATTCTTTCCTTGCCATCCACAACAACCCATCTTTCCTTTCCATCCACAACCAATGTTTACGTTTTAGCGAATCGGTGGGAGTTCCGCGAGGAGTTCTAGCCACAGCCGCCCCAGACAAATTCCCAGAGGCAGTCGCTGAGTCAGAAATCCCCGTCAGAATGGACAGCCTTCAACACCTGGAGACCATGCCAACGAAAAGCATGTGGATGAGAAAAGGTGAGGACTGGTATGGTATATTGAGAACCAAGATTGAAGAGATAACAGACAGAAGAAAGTCGAAGTCAAAGGAAATAAAGAAATGATAGGTTAATTGTTGTTTCTTGTTGTTGAAATTCATCAAGCTGTCTGACCGAGCAGCCTTAGTTTAAGTAAGTGGGTAATTCACTGTTGTTGTTACATTGGAGTGTCTTGATTTCCTCCGAAGTATATATGCCAGGAAATAGGACCAGGTGAACAAAAATAATGGTGTTCTGTTGTTGCTTGGAATAGTTTGGAAGATTCAGTTGCTCCAGATTTACCAACACAAAATGTCCTCCTGAAGAGAATAAAACTGGTAGAATTATAACGGTGTTTATTAGTGTAGGATTACCACAAATTAACCCAAGTAACGAGATACCATTATATTTATTCATTGCTTCTATTTCCTGATGATATACTTTGGGGGAATCAAAGCACTCCATTTTAGAGCAGTTATATATTTGTGCATAATATTAATTTAAATAAATGTGCCAATCTGTAATCAAACATTTGCTGTGATATCTGGCCTATGTTTAGTATAAAACAGTAGTTTAAATTCTACATAAATTAAAATTATATTCCATACACTATTTAAAACAATTATATAATAATTGTTACTGCTTAAAGTATTCCTGTTACTAGTCTTTTATATTAATATGACACTATGAATTATAACAGATCAGATTAGTAAACTTTATCTTCAAGTAATGTATTGTTTGATTTATCTTTCATATAATTTGTTGTGTCTTGGTAAATTAAGTTGGTGTAGCCAAGGATTGAAGACATACTGAACCAAGTGTACGGTAATAATATTAATAATATTGGATGTGTTACCTATACCATGACTCCATTCACACACTACAGTACAGAACCATTGTATTGGAGTAAGCTCTGGTCCCATTTCCTTGGGATGTGCTTCGGTTGCCCAGGCATATAAGGACATACAGCCCCTCCTTTATTTTAATTTGTTTATTCACTGCGACCAGAGTGTACCTGGGGTCTGTGGGGCAGGAGGCCATTCTGCCCCGGGAGAACATCAACAACAACAACCAATGTATTGGTACTACACACACACACACACACACACCACCGGCAACACCATGGATGTCCTTGTATATATACAGCTCACTGTACAAAAAAAAAAAAAAAAAAAAAAACTATACTGTAGTTACACCTTCTTCTGCTTGAACTTGCGAGAGATAGGCTCACACTAAATGCGTGTCTTTTAAGTGGCCTTAAGTGTGATTCACTTGACAATCTTGAGTGGTAATGTACTTTCTGTATTGCTGAGCTGAGAATTCTAGGAGTATGAACTTAGCTAAATTAATCAGAGAAGGCTTTGACAAGATTCATGAGGAATTAGGTGAAAAAATAAATGCAATGGAGATAGAGCCAGAAGGGGTGAGAGAGGATGTTGGTGGGATAATAAGTGCTGTGGCAGCTGGGTGGGATAATAAGTGCTGTGGCGGCGGTTGACTCGCAGGTATCGTGGGCGACGGTAGTCTCCAAAAGTAGTAGGAGGAAAGAAAAGAAGAATTTGCTTGTTTTGAAGGCAACCAACGACAATAAAAAGGCAACAGATAAGAAGGAAGTCTCTCAGGCACTGAAGGACGTTCAAATAAGACACAAAATTTACTACTGGTGGTAATATTGTCATGAATTTTGATAGTGAGGCAACCATGAATAATGCGGCAGTGAAGCTTGGAAATGTTGGTGACATGAGTACCAAGAGTGGGAAGAAATTAAAGCCTAAATTAATTATTTGCAATGTTCATGATGAGTCTGCGACTGAGTTGATTAAGAACATAATTTAACGGAACGATTACTTAAAGGCAATACCAGACATTAACAACAAGTTGGAGATGGTTTTTAAAAGGCCTGCAGCTGGTAGTACTAAACATTATATCTTGAGGTGTAACCCGGAAGTCCTCAAGGAGTTACACAACCATAATGATAAGGTGAAGCTGAGATGGTGAATATATACAGTGAGAGATAGATATTATGCTCTGAGTTGTTTCTATTGTCAAATATATGGGCATATGGATAAAGATTGTGGTGCAAAGGCAAATGGTGATGAACCCAACTGTTTCAAGTGCCCGGAGAAATCACAGGTAAAAAAAGTGTCAAGAGACTACTAAGAAGTGTATAAACTGTGTGAGATTTAAAAAATCTGATGTGAATCACTTTGCAACCAACTATTGTTGCCCAGTTCTTGGGAGTGAATTGGATAGGATACGGGACATTGACTGATCATGGGCACTAATTCATTAATTAAAAGTAAAGGAGGTTTATTGAATGTTTAGTCACTTGGGAATAAGACTGTAGTGAACCAAGCAAGCTATATACTCACCCTCATACTCGTCAGTGCTACGCTTGTCTACCTTCCTTTGTCAGAGCATACCTGTGGCCGTGTGGGCAATATAATGTTGTGTCCCACTCTCCACACTGACACAGCTCCAACAGCAGGTGCACGGTGTGATAGGTGACGTCACTGAAGTGAGTCGTTCTTCTTAGGAGCACAGTTTCAATAAGATGCACCAGACTACACCTTTTCACCCTCAAATTTAAAAAGATGAACTTCAAATTTAAAAAGTTGACTTTCAAATTTAAAAAAAATACTTTCATATTAAAAAAATGACTTTCATGTTAAAAAAACTGAACTTTACATTAAAAAATTGAACTTCACATTAAAAAATTGAACTATATATTTAAAAAATTGAACTTCATATTAAAAAAATTAACTATATATTTAAAAATTTGAACTTCATATTAAATAAATTGAACTTCATGTAAACAAAAGTTGAACTTCAAATTAATATAATTGATATTCAATTTCAAAAAAAAATAATATTTGAATGTGTGTAGAGAGCATATTTTCGTGGTTTGTTGAATTTCTTCTCATCATATCATAATTATCAACACTTGAGTCGGCCTACATTTATACTGACAAGTAATCCATCATGGTTTATTTCTATTTGATTTCTTTCTCCATTATTGAAGTTATTATTCTTATAAACATAAAAAATAAAAGCCTCAGATTCAAATGTCGTATTTTAATAACACAGTACAGTCTGCAAATAAAGTTTTGGAAGCACCTCTATTGCTAGTGCTATGTAGAGTTGGTAAACCTATTCCACTGGCGATAGATAGTACTCTCTCTCACTCTAACACAACACAAATCCTTTATTAATTTACTGGGATCACTCTCATTCCACTCTCCCTTCACTCTCACTATTCTTTTCTGTTTTCCTCTCACTCTCACTCCTCTCACTCCACTCTCCCTTCATTCTCACCATTCTTTTCTGTCTTCCTCTCACTTTCACTATTCTTTCCACTCTTCCTCTCACTCTCACTATTTTTTCTGTCTTCCTCTCACTCTTACTCCACTCTCACTATTTTTCCTATCTTCCTCTCACTTTCACTTTCACTATTCTTCCTATCTTCCTCTCACTCTCACTCCACTCTCACAACTCTTCTCTTTCCTCCCCTTACTCTCCCGCCACTCACAATTCTTTTCTGTCTTCCTCTCACTCTCTTACATTATAATTTGTGTTATGAATGGGTGTATTATTGGTGTATAATAGGTGTATTATTGTCCCTGTACAGAGAGGGGTGGTTCCAAAACTTTTTTGCAGTGTGTACTCTCTTATTTTGTTATTTGTTATTTTTATGTAATTGTGAGCTTCTAAGTAATGCAACCAGCTCCAAAAAGGAGCTTGTGAATGCTATCAGACATTTTTTTTTTCTAACTGAAAGTAATTATTTTTTTATTTGAAATCAAACATTTTAAAATGAAATCCCAGGATTTTCATTGGAACTGCACTTTTTTAAAACTATGTGGAAACTATTTTAATTTTATGTTCAATTTTTTAATATGAAATTCAGTTTGTTTAACCCCTCCGCGACGGGATAACTATGGATAGCCATTTTGTCAGTCCGGGGCTAGACTTAATTTCCCTACTGCCTGGCCGGGCGCTTTTGGCCGATTTTTCCAAAATCGCTCTATTCCACTTACTCTGTACGTCTAAACTACGATACTGAACAACTTAAATTTGGTCTTGTTAGCACCATCAACTCTTCCTCTTTCCAATAAAACCAACCTCAGCTCTCTACAACTCTCCGTTGCCGAGAAATTAAGTGAGGAATGAAGGGTACTTTTTCGTGTGAGCGCGGCTGCGTTCGCTTAGGTGGAGTGGCTCTGACGACAACTGAACGTGGCCCGCGCGGGTGGCAGTCAGTGTTGTAAGTAAGCGAGGCGCACCACAGAATCGGACACGCACGAGAAATCTAATCCACATCCATCCATGTTTACAGTCAGTAACACACTGACTGACGATGGTGATTTGTAGGGATGGTGGTGAAGTATAGCCAAGTAAAAAAATAAACGCCAAATTGGGCTCGCAAATGCCGACATTGGCAATAGCGGTGCTTCATCCCGCCCGGTCACCACATGGCAGGGGTGTAAGACACGACCCGGCCGCTTCCTGGGGCCGTCTATGACCGCGGTCCGGACGTTAAGGGTTAAAGCCGCGGTCACACAAAATATGACGAGTGACGAGAACTGACCAAATACGTTTAACCTGTGTTCTCGTCGTCCAGATACGGATTGGGCAGAAACAAAAGAAATTTTGTAAACAAAGTCGTAAGAAAATACTACAAATTGGTCTACTTTTCCTTCACTTTTCTCATATTATGAAGCAAATTTGTGTCCTAAGTTGCAAGTATTATACACCAAAAGATGCAGAATTAAGAAACGAATAAGATGAGACCAACTAGAAGTCTCTTGATATTATCTTTTGTTGAAGACTTTGATTTTTATTACTTTATTCTCGATTTTCGGTGAAAAATTTACTATACTTGCTAGAGATAGGCTGCCAAAAAGGTGATTGATTAGCTATATTTCTGGAATGCCCATCAACCATTTCGCAACACTTCAGACATCCACCTTGCTGAAAGTGCACATGATATTTATTCACCTTTTTGGTACTCTCTGAAGTTCCAGGCTCAGCTCATGGACTAAAGTGTTTGTGTGCCTCTCATGTCAAGATGATCCTTGATTTTGGTTTTATGGTGTGCAGCCTGTGATTATCTTTAGGGTTCTATTCTGTATGGGTGTGAAGGGTGTTGGAGATGAGTCTCAGTAAGGTTGGTGGTCTGTAGGTGTGGTAGCTGTGCAGTCTGTTATTATCTTTAACGTTAGGGTTCTATTCTGTATGGGTGTGAAGGATGTTGATAGTCTCAGTGAGGTTTGAGGTTTGAGGCAGGACTTACATAATCCATCATTAATTGAATATAGTAATTGTTTGCATATTGTGGTTGTGGTTTCTTTGTTGTGTCCAAATATTGAGCTGGCAAGTGATCTGAGGGCTTTACATTTTTACATGCATTTGTTTTTGATGGCCATTATGTTATTTGAATGTCATGGATGTGTTGTATATTATGCCAAGTATTTTGTATGTGTGTGTAAACTCAAGGTCAATATAGGTAGGCAATGCAGTGTTGATTGCAGCTTTTATTTCGTGAAAATAAACTCTTAGTATCAAACATAATGTTGTATACATTTTCTTATCCAAACAAAATTAAGGTACAATATCACACAAAGTACAAAAATATATATGCATTATATAGGGTTATTCAAAAGAAGTTTCTGCTAGCATGGTAAAATGAGTACGAGCTTGCATTCATGAAAATAGATTACAGTTGAACATATGATCTGCTATTGCTTCTTAAACACTGTAAATAAGTTCTGTATATTATGTCTTAAATGCATATATACAGCGTATAATACACATTTAATAAATATTATAATATGTATATGAATCATCCTGTACATATGGTACAGTACTTGGTTCAGCACTCACATAATCAAAGAAAAATGCGCACATGTAGGAATGATGGTTGTGAAAAAATGAGAATGGTCCAAAAATTGGAGAAGTCTTCTATTGTGTTTTAGGTCTTCAGCCATTATGGCAGGAGTTGTTGTTGAAGTTCCTCAAGCTGTCTGGCCGAGCAGCCCCGAGCTCTCGAGGAAGGCCATGGCCTGAACCGGGCTTTCCCAAAGTGCCCTCAGAGTGTATGTTGTGTTGTTGGCTAGTGTGGTTGTATGCGTTGCAGTCTTCAACCACCCCCGAAGGCTGTCAAGGATGGCAGCTATGGGAGCCAAACCATCACAACACCAGGGGGCACGAGTCCCTGGACATGGAGTAGGGCTCATCAGTCTAGAATAGGTGCATTAGAAATGAGTTACTTGAGAGGTGCATGTGGACTTACAAGTCGGGATGGAAAAAGTAATGAGAGTGTGTATGAGAGATGTGGTATGAGTAAGAAAGCAAGTGGTAATGAGTGTGGTGTGGTTGAGAGTGAAGTGTAATACATTGAGGTGGTTTGGATATGCTTCCTCTCTCCCTTATGCTCTTCCTTGGTTATTGTACCAGTAACATTTGTAAAGTACTAGTTAGTATCAATGAGACAACAAGAGGAGTGCCATTGTTAATTAAGGAAACTGAACTGCTCTAAACCATAATTATCAGGGCATACATTGTTAGTAAAGGAAAAAGTTTCCTTGAATTAAATATTGAATATCTATTTTTGCAAATGACTGTAAGTCTGGATTAAAGTATTTTTAGCTTTAACCTACTCTCAGCATAGGAGGTCGAGGAGATGGGCGATACTGAAGGAAGACTCTCCGCTTGTGCTTCAACTAAATGGGACTGTATGCAACTGCAGGCATCATTTGTGTCATCGAATGCACGTTCACAGTACAGACACACAGTCCTGGAAGTAAAGAATTTAATGTAGTAACCTACCATGGTAAGAAACAGTTAAAGAAGGGAATACAGTATCTGGTACTTGACATATTAAACACACATGCTTAATACACTACATTTGCAATGTAGTACAAAAATTACCTCTCCCTATATAACGATAAGAAAGTTATTGAATTAGTTAGACCTAACTTAATTATTTTATAGAATTTATTGCTGTTCTGTAGCAGTGTCCGGCTATGTCCCGATTAGGTCATGGTAGTTTAACAAGGTTAGGTGCCATTGGTTGCTCTGGTTAGGTGCCGGTAGTTATAATTACTGCAATCACATTTGAAATACACATGAAGGTGGACCTCTTATATCCTACAGTGATTCTGTGTTTAAGTCAGAACCGGTGAAAGTCAAAGTCCATTCCTGTATTTTAAGATTGATTAAAAACAGAAAAAGTTGGCATGATTCTATAGTTTTACCAAGAACTGATTTCCAATAAAGTACAATACTTCCCTTCACCTTAATAATATTACATAATTATCAAGAATGGGTCACATAACCCCTAAGCAATCCATATAATCTCATATAAGTTAAATTAGATACGAGAACATAACAAAAAAATAATAATTAATAATTTATATCATTATCGTGATTCTCCAGGTTTTAACAATTACTATTTTAGTAGAAATGGTAGACTAATATGAACTCTACACCTGCTCTAATCTGTCATTGCTATACTTAAAGCCTTATTTGTGTTGCTATCGCTCTATTTTACAGCCTGTTGCACCTACAATTCATGTATTATTATACTATTAACTTACTTGTCATATCTTTAATGGCCGCCATATTTACTGCTATACTTCTCCTATCCTCCTATCAAGCTTACCGAATCGCTGCTTTTTGGCGAGCTTGGATGGATACGTTGTTGGTCTTGGTTTTAGTGGCTGGCAGCAGGGTCCATCTTGGTGGATCGTCGAATCCTTTTGACCGACCAGAACAGTTCCGCTTGCTTTGGCTTGGTTTTAACCCAAGCGAACTTCGTATCCGATTGACGTCCAGATGACGGCTCAAGGTGCCTCAATGCCCGAGCGACTGGTGGCTGTCATTGAGAAGGAGGGTGGTTGGACACGATACTAGCAACCAATTGAAGAGTAATAAAATGAAATATGACGTAATCTACAGTATTTCAAGCCTTAATGTGTTCATAGAAGTGTATATAAATAGTGTATACACTGTATCTCATCGTGGCTAAGGGTCTAAAGCAATACATTATATAGGTGCTTATAATAATAATATGAAAACAAAACAAACATTACACATGCTTAATGCAAACGTAAGGTAGAAGTAAAAAGTTCAGGTTATAATAAGTTAACAGTTATTATAATTGTATGACACCAACGTGTTTATCATTTACAGTGTGGTGCCTACAGACCCAGTTGGATTATGGGTTTCAATGCTTCGTGACGAGGACTTGTGGAGCTTTCACCTAAACTGACAAAGTCATGTAAACAATAACCAATAAATGTCTGATTTCAAGTTTCCCTGTTTTAATTAGTAATAACATTACAGCTGACACAATATCCTCTAAATCTTGTGATTGGTTCACTAACACTGGCGTCTGAATGGCTGGCCTAGATGTTAACCTCATATAAATAAATAACTGTAATAAATATATTCGTCATATATATATATCAGATTGTATTTGCATAACAAATATCACTTTTATTTCTATTGTGGTATTGTTTGCGCATTAACAGATTATACAGCAACACACAGAATGATGGTGGTGGTGGTAAGATGGAGAGTAAGGAATGTTGGGATGGAGGGAGAGGAAACAGCGAATTGAATAAGGGAGGACGGGGTGGGGGAGAACAGATGGAGTAGTTATTGGGTAATTAACATCTTACACTATATAACTATTATCCTTTGGTAAGCAGTTACACAATAAACGTTTCTTAGAAAATGTCGTGAATGATACAGGGTAACGATAAAGGATTTAGGCTACTTGAAATTTATTTCAACACTGAGTAGGTGGTGCATGGCTTGATATATTAGTCATCAAAAACTGGTGTCGTGTTAATTGTATTAATTAAATCTGGATTAATTTAAAATAATAAAGAATATACCATGCAATGTAGCATCAGAGTTGAATTTAAATTACAGAAGAAAATATAATAAAGGCGACAGTCGGCTTTGTTCGTTTATAATCTTTAGCTACTTGATCCAATAATTCTCTCCATCTCGATCACTGGTGAACTTTACCTCCTCTCCTACCACCTTCAAGTGAGTGGTTCACATCCATGATCACAAGTGGTTCGGGATTCAAATTTCTGGAGGGCTCAACATTGGTAACGCTACGTGGTAAAGACTCCCACATTACCCCCCCCCCCTATATAACTCTGCCCACATTTCTCCCCTCCCCCCTCCACCTGTCAGTGATACCATATCCGCTGAGGCACATACCAAGTCGATGGTGGAAGAAATGGGGTCCATTGATCTGTCCGGAGCTGTACGTTCGTGTGGGGTTCTCACTTATTTAGACATTTTTTTGAGTAATCGAGTGAATTATTGATATAAATAACTGTGAAGACGTAGGAATATATATGCTTTTGTTGTTCAGTGAGTGTTAACTATGAAGAAAGGTTGATTTATGTGTAAAATGTGATACTAATAGATTGGTTCTCGATCTCTCCCTCTGAAAGGTGACACCATTGAATGCGATAGCACCCAGGGTTGGAATAAATACTGACTTTTTACAAGTCAAATATAAATACAAATACTTTCGTTTGGGATTCTACAAAATATAAATACAAATACAAATACTTTCGTTTGGGATTCCAAAAATATAAATACAAATGCAAATACTTTTAATCCCAAATCTGAAAAAAAAAAAAAAATACAAATACTCCTATTCCATTCTATTCTATTTAAGGATACAAATAAAAATACTTTTGAAAATATGCAAACAATAAAACATTTTTTCACACAAGTTTACATCTACATTCTACATTCTGGCGTGTGTACAGCAATAATTGAAAATTAGAACTGGAAAGAGAATGAACACACACACACACCTTTATTACCTCAGCTATGGCACAATTGAATTATTGTAAATTGTCAACCCTCTTCGCTACAACTTGAGGTTGTCAGTGTTGTCAATAAACTGAAAGTACTGTACCAGCGACAGCGAGTGTGTCTGCGAGTGGGACAGGGATGATACTCGTACGCGACGTGTATGTGTACATGACCCGTTATAGTCTGACTCTCTCTCTCTCTCTCTGCATATCCTCCTCAAATTATTTGGACTCCAAATATCAAATATAAATATAAATACAAAATACTTTTTTTCTGGGTGCCATGATACAAACACAAATACAAAATATTTTTTTCTCTAGATGCTAAAATACAAATATAAATACAAATACATTAAAATTGTATTTAAATACAAGTCAAATACAAATACAATTGTATTTGATCCAACTCTGGTACAGAGGGGTACTCTGACAGGATCTGTGAATACACTTGTGTTATACTCTACGTAGGTTTCCCTTCCCCTTTAACGTCATTCATTAATCATTTAAATGTGGACATTCTGGCACGTGCCACCTCTGTATTGCAGGACTTTTCCCGCACTTACGCTCATTATGTAAACAACACATTTAGCGGCCAATAGCGTGTAAACCACTCACGCTACATGAGTAAATGTAACAGGATAACGAAGTATAAACCTTTATCTATCTTTTGATGTACTTGTGAAGACTAAATGGACATCTGTAGGATGGGTAGCCAGCTCAAAATGACCGCAACTCAGAATTTACTTTTCACTCTACATAATTTACATATCTAAGTATGTTTTCATGCTCCGATTTCGTTATAAAACATGTCAGAATAACATTGTTTAACAAAACAATGTGAAATATAATGACACTGTCATTTTTACGTATTTACAGGAAAAGCACTGCTCTTGTCACACTGACAAGGCCATTTGAGGTCAGGGGAGTCCATAGGGTCTCACCCTCAGTGTTGCCAGCCGAGACAAGCATATTAGGTATAGCGCAAATTTTAAAACTGCGCTGTCAACTTATGTCGTCACCCGTGGTCCTCCACACTTACGTACAATATGGCATGCTACCATACAGACGTTGATAAAAAGAATTAACGTCCTCCAAGTTATAACATACTATGCTGTTGCACCATATATAAATATAGGGAAGGAAAAACAAACAATCTGTTTGCCTTATCCTGTATAATTATAAACCTGTTAGCCCACACTTTTTTGATTGGTTTCCCGAATGAACAATGAGAGGTAAACAAGGGAGACAAGCGACATTCCTCCATAACACCAGTAGAGACCAGACAGTGTGAGGGTAGATTCCATGATACTGTAGAGCTGCACCACTAGGGAGTATACCATCAATAATACTGCTAGGCATATGCTCAGAGCCTAAGAAAGAAAATAATATATAGTGAAATGATACGGCTATTTGCAGACACGAAAATAATAATTATATATATATATTTTTTTTTTTTTCTTCAGAAAACACAATATTACATACATTCAATAAGATAACACCACAGGAAAGGGCCAAAACTGATAACTGAGTAAGCAAGTATTTTTTCATCATCACTGCCCATCTCTCCCCTGATAAGCCTCCTCTGATTGCCTACTCCCTCTCCTCTGCTTCGTGGGTTCCCTCATCATATAACATCATCATATTACATCAACCTATTATAGTGTAAGTCTGTCAACCGGCAGTTTCATGTAGCGAGACATTCTCCATGATGGCAAGGTATATACAGCTACGCCAGGTAGTTTCAGTGGGCAGAGAACTTGTATGAAAACTGGTACACTCTGCGCATGACGTCATGCTGTATGGAATATGGGGCTGCTATTGGGCCTATTGGGTTGGAGTCTCTCCACCCCTACCCAATCTGCGACAATCATTTCCCAGATACAGCTTCAAGTTACTCTAGGTGCGCGGCCGAGTGACCATGAAACTATCTGGCGTAGATATGTGTACAGTTGGCTCCACTTCCGCGTTTACCACTTACCGTTGCCAATGTTGAGCCACACAGAAATTTGAATCCCGAACCACGTATGATCGTGATGCGAATCACTCACTGCAGAGTGAGATGGAAAGAGGAGTAGCTGATATACGGTTGTGAACTTAACTCGGTTTTTCGAACATTGCTCACTCCGACACTTGTGATTGGTTCACTAACGCTGGCGTCTGACTGTCTGGCCAACACATTAATCTCAATGAATATATTAGTATAAAATAAGGTCCTGCCAAAATTGCATGGCTTGTATTTGTTTACAAATCGTCACATAATTTATTTCCTGGTCCTGTTTGCATAATTGCACTGATCATTACTGGCAACATTCGGAATGATAATGGTGGTGGTGAGACGGAGAACGAAGTGGGAAAGTGGAAGACTAGAGTGAATGACTACTGGGAGGGGGAACAGGATAAGGCGAATGGAGTGAGTGATAACAGGGTGGGAGAGAAGCGATAAAGTCATCATTGAGAACCTTTACTATAAAACAGTATCCTTTGGTAACCAGTAACACAAAGTAATTAGAAAATGTCTTGACTAATGCATGGTAATATATTATATATGGTAGGGCTCTTGAAAGGTTTAGCGCCCCTGTGGACTCCAGCTGTTCTATTTAACTTCTTCAACTGTCCTATCTGACCTTGTGTTTCCTTCATGGTTACTGTTCCTCTTCTCTATCTCTATCCTTCTCTTATTAGTGTCATCCAGGTGCAGTGTGGTTCTCTTCATTTACCTCATGATGCTCAAACTCATCCATTATATTTGGATTACAAGCAGCACATCCATAATTCCATATCATACTTAAAGATGAACGTCACTCCATTAACTTTTTTATTCGGAGACGATTATAATTATAATTACTGCCTGACTATACGAGGGAAGAAAGTCGAATAAGTGTGTGTTTAATTGGTAAAGCATTTGCTCGGAACTGTACCTTGTATGATGGGGTGGTAGTCTTTAGGAGGGACTGGTGTATCTCCGGTTTGTGTGGTAGGTTGGAGTTAAGGGGTGACTGTCAGATTTCTGGCATCTCATTAACATCATCTTACCCTCGATTACTCGACCCAATCTCCAAGTCACATGACAGTCTCCGAATTTCTGAAGTGCTAGTCTTTCATAGATGACTGACGTCCACATACAACGTCTGAGGTATAGACTGTGTGACCTTAAGGGTCGGCCAGGGAGATGTCTAAGGAGCCCACTCCTTGAAGATGGAATTGTGAACCCAAGGAAGCAGAATGGAAAAGAGACAATGGGCACTGGCCTAAAGTGGTTATTGGGCTGTACTGGAATGGTTTTGCTGTATCCCTGTGGCTTAGAAGTATCACTTCTGAAGTATAAATGAGACCTTCTAGAAAGGCGTCCAATTGTATGATTGTAAAGATGAAAGAAGGATGGTCTGCAAGAGCTGTCATCACATGTGGCAGATGTAATCTCGGGAAAAGTGGAGAAAGACTATGGACTCCCCAATTTCCAGCCAATTCAACGAGGAGGCTTGTGACAGTTCAGTGCCAGCTTTCTCTCTCCTAGTTACAGTAGTCCAAGCTAGAAACTCGTCACTCCATGCAACATTTTGAGCCTGCAACACCCTTCTGTATACATCAACATGTTTCTACATGACTAAACTTCCCCCATAAGGACATACAAATCACATATGAACACATTTGCGCAGTTTCCTCTGGCATCGAATTGTTCTCCTTCATTTAAAAGAAATAACACAAAATCACAAATAGATTTTGAAGGATTATGTGTGTGTCTGTAAGGTATATTAAAAAGTACCTGGGAGCGGACAGTGGATGGGAAGTACTCCCCGCTCAGCATCATTGGGATGGAAAGGCAAGGCATCATGCAGAGTGCTATGATAATGAAGCAGGACACCATTATCACCGGCTTGGCAGACAAAAACACACTTCCCGTATTACTGGAAAGAAACATTAGGCTTATGATTTAGCTGCAGACCCAATTATGCACTCCTTGTTAGCATTAAGTTCATAAATCATGAAGTAAACTAAAGTATATTTATCACTGATATATAATCAAGAGTGAGGCAAGCCAAATAGTGACTGCAGCAAGTGAAGTTTAGCACAATAAAGAACTTTATGCTAATTAAATTTGAACCTATTTCCTGTCCGGTTTAAAATTCTCTACCATCTCTCAGAAAGTGTCCCAATTGGATCTGAATTACATTCATTAGGGAGATTAAAGCATCACTACTAATCATACAAATGTCATTTTACTTATGGGCTATTTATTGTGATATTAAGGCTATCTTCACCTAAAGTACAATTGTGGACAAATAACAGACACACTTCAAACAACATAGAATAGGACGCACCTCTACACACAATGTCTCATCATACCCTATGCTCAATGATGGGCCACAATTGAAGTGTGTTTGGTTTATATGTCTACAACTGTACAATATCTAACAATGTATCAATTTGTCTTACATATCAATCTCCAAGCTTGGGTAGGGGGCTACAAAGTTACGAATATATCCTCAGTATCCCTGCTTTTCGTCAGAGGCGACTATAAGAGGCTTTCACTTCTCCAATTGTCCCATTTTTCATATGTTACCTCTGGAGCCTACTGTCCCACCTCTCAATCACCTTCTTCCTTGGGCGCCATATGACCTAACTATTACGCCGTCAAATATCAATCTTACATATCTAAAGTGTTAAGAGAAGCATTCTGGTTTTGTTACAATGGAAGTTATCATCAGTGAACAGAATTCTAGCATAAATTTGAATAAACAATCTTTGGATGTGGTAAGTAGCTACACAAAGAGAAAATAATCTAATATATAAAACACTCTGTCTGTGAGTCTGTCTGTTTAGCCGCTATGCACGCGATCAACCTTTCATCTAGAGTAATAATTTTTACATACATTTTATCTCTAAAACCTGGAGAGTGTCTTGGCCTTATAATTTTTTTTTTTTTTCAATGATTAACCAATTAAAAACGACTTCTTTCATTTCCCCCCCGCAACTGACAAATGCTGGTAAATTTTGTCATTTTTCAACTTTCATATAGGCAAAAAAAAAAATTTACAGAATGAAAGAGCTTGAATTTACATACCAGGAACTCAAAACGGGAGCCTTCTAGGTGTACGCAAAAGCTTATAACAAGAGCATCAAATTCTTAAAACAATTGTTTAAATAAAATAGTATCTCCTTAAACAATCAAAGAAAATTGCTAGAAAATCACATGCTCTCTCTCTCTCTATGTAAATGTAATCATGTTCTTAGACAGACAGATAGATAGATAGATAGATAGATAGATAGATAGATAGACACAGACAGACAGACAGACAGACAGAGATAGGTAAATAGATAGATAGATAAATAGATAGATAGATAGATAGATTGATAGATATAGATAGATAGCTATAGAGATAGATATAGATAGATAGATATAGGTAGATAGATATAGGTAGATAGATAGAGATAGAGATAGATAGATAGAGATAGACAGATAGATAGATAGAGATAGATAGATAGATAGATAGATAGAGATAGATAGATAGATAGATAGATAGATAGAGATATATAGATAGATAGAGATAGATAGATAGATAGATATAGATAGATAGAAATAGATAAATAGATAGAAATAAATAGATAGATCGAGATAGATAGATAGAAATAGATAGATAGATAGATAGATAGATAGATAGATAGAAATAGATAGATAAATAGATAGAGACAGATAGATAGATAGAAACAGATGGATAGATAGATAGATAGTTAGATAGGATAGAAATAGATAGATAGATAGATGGATAGAAATAGATAGATAGATAGATAGAGATAGATAGATAGTTGTGTGGGTGGAAGGTAAACACAGGATAGAGCTTCGAGTTATTTATTTCTCTTACGTTTCGGACTACACAGAGTCCATCTTCAGAGAGAAATGACATAGGGAAGAGGGTATCAGAGCTATATATACCGGTGGTGGCCTACACTGCACCTGCCACTACTTAATCTCACCTGACCTCACCTCGTCCTTTTTTATATACTCCAGGGCTATATTGGCTGAGTATCTACACCATACTCAGCCAATATAGCCCTGGAGTATAAAAGAAAGGACGGGGTGAGGTGAGGTGAGGTCAGGTGAGATGAAGTAGTGGCAGGTGCAGTGTAGGTATATATAGCTCTGATACCCTCTTCCCTATGTCATTTCTCTCTGAAGATGGACTCTGTGTAGTCCGAAACGTAAGAGAAATAAATAACTCGAAGCTCTATCCTGTGTTTACCTTCCACCCACACAACATACTTGTCAATATGAATCATTCACATAGATAGATAGATAGATAGAGATAAATAGATAGAGACAGATAGTTAGATAGATAGAGATAGATAGATAAATAGAGATAGATAAATAGAGATAGATAGATAGAGATAGATAGATCCCCGGACAACGTCGGGTATCCCTGCTAGTCTAATATATAACACAGTCTGTCTGTCTGTTTAGCCGCTATGCACAGCCGCATTGTTTTACCTAGAGTAATAATTTTTACATACGTTTTTTCGCTGAGACTTGAGGAGTGTCTTGGCCCTATAATTTGTTTTTCTTCAATGATTAACCCCTTAAAAACGACTTCCCCCCCCCCCCAGCTGACAAATGGTGGTAAATTTTGTCATTTTTCAACTTTCATGTAGGCAAACATTTTTCTTACTGAATGAAAGACCTTGAATTTACACACCAGGAACTGAAAACGGGAGCCTTCTAGGTGTACGCAAAAGCGTATGACAAAAGCGTCAAATTGAAAAAAAATAAAAATAATAATAATAATAATATCCCCTGAAACGCATGACAGAAAAACCTCATGCTCTGCATAAAAGAAAACCTCAACACACACACACACACACTCTCTCTCTCTCTCTCTCTCTCTGTCTCTGTCTCTCTCTGTCTCTCTCTCTCTCTCTCTCTCTCTCTTCCACACACACACACACACACACACTCTCTCTCTATCTCTCTCTAGATAGTGAATTAGAGAGATAGATATATACAGATATAGAGAGATAAATAGAGATAGAGATAGATAGAGATAGATAGATAGAGAGATATATTGATAGATAGAGATAGATAGATAGAGAGATAGATATAGATAGAGAGATATAGATAGATAGATAGATATAGAGATAGATAGATAGTTTGATATTAATAGATAGATAGTTAGATATAAATAGATAGATAGTTAAATATAAATAGATAGATAGATATAGATAGAGAGAGAGAGAGATAGAGAGATAGAGAAATAGAGATAGATAGATAGAGATACAGATAAAGAGAGATATAGATAGAGAGATATAGATAGAGATAGATAGAGATAGATAGATAGATAGATATAGATAAATAGATAGATAGATAGATATCGATAGATAGATAGATAGATATAAATAGATAGATAGGTATAGATAGATAGGTATAGATAGATAGAGAGATTGATAGAGAGATAGATAGAGATAGAGAAATAGATAGAGAGATAGAGAAATATATATATATATATATATATATATATATATATATATATATATATATATATATATATATATATATATATATATATATATATATATATATATATATATATAGTTAGATAGATAGATAGATAGATAGATAGATAGATAGATAGATAGATAGATAGATAGATATAGATAAATAGATATAGATAGATTGATAGATAGATCCCCGGACAACGTCGGGTATCGCTGCTAGTAGGTTATAAAGAAACTATATTAATCTCTTATGCATTAGTGTCAAAAAGTTTACTATCAATATTACCTTTCCTCTGTGTTGTATATAACATCAGAGGCATTGGCGACCGGAGGAAGCACGTTGACCTGGAAGGATGATGGTTCCTGCAGGTAGCTTAGCGTCCCCAACACAGTAAAGGCTACAATCATCAAAGCCAAACTAATCTTTAAACACCAGCGACGTCCAATACGATCCACAAGGGTGATGAGAATCAAACTTCCACATGATACAGCAACCATGATTATTAAAGTAATGATGCTATCATCAAGAGAGGGGAGAGTGGTCCTCAAAAGTCTTGTTATAGCCACCATTATCACTGCTTGTCCAGATAATCCAATGGCAATGAACAAACCAATGATGGTAAACAATGATTTGAGATTATCCTCAGACAGAAGAGCTCTCCACCCACTCCTACCGTCCTCCCTCTGATTCAGAAGCTCCAACTCTTTTAATTCTTTATCTATGCCAGTTCTTGTACCTCTGAGACGCACAATAATCTCCCTCGCTTCTTCCTTTTTTCCTTGTATTATTAAATATGTTGGACTCTCAGGAAATACAAGCAGAGCTACGACGGCATAAATGAAAATACCAGCTGTGCAGATAAAGGAGATGTAGTACCAAGTTGTTCCCATACCGAGGGCAACAACACTGATAAAACCCAAACCCCTCATCACATCCATGGATGTACACATGATGCCTCGAATGCTGTTGCTTGCTAATTCAGTGATGTAGGATCTAGTGCAAACCACAGTCATATTTAATGAGGCTCCAGTCATTAGTCTTGAAAGAAAAAAATATTTGTATATTTTATCCATCTAACCAATTAATGCATAAATATAATAATTTTACTTAGAATTGTTTCAATTAGAATTCAAGTAAAATTGCTTTCCTCCTGTAAAATCCACAATTGCAAGTTCATGAATGAAAGGCATTGACTCCAGCAAACAAATTAATATATTTAACTCAATAGTACATGTGCTCATAAAAGTAGATAACAGATTACCAAGAATAGTCAAGCATTTTCCAATACATTTTAGCCAAAATAAGAAATATAATGGCATAAACAAAAACAGCCTCCTAATGAATTCATTATCTCTTCACATTTTGATCTCTATTTTATAGACCTGGACAATTGCCTGACTCATGATGCTCATTTCTGCCACACAAAAGGCTTTGAGACTAAAAAATTCCTTTGTTAAACACCGGCTCTCTTCTGACAACTGCCATTTTCTAGTCTTCTCTAAATCTAACTCTAACTTCAGTTATTAATGAAAAGGCAGGCTTGAGGTTTCCAATCCCTAGTCCTTATGCTTTGTGGTCACGCAGGGAGGATGAGGTTGATATTTTTTCTGCCTCATCCAAAATGCATATAATTATTTTGCTCCATTTGTTCGGAAAATAAATATTATTGCTAGCAACCAGTATACAATAAGGTGAATGAATTGAAATTTTGCTTGACTATATAAACTAGTTGTTGTTTTTGTTGGTTTCTCAAACTGCCCGGTGGAGCAACTACAATTTACATGGCCTGGTCCGAGCTTCCCATAGAGCTCACAAAGGGTGTATAGTATATTGCATTGTTGGACAGTGTGGTTATGTGTGCTACATCCTGGACAGCCATCTACGATAACTCCACTTACCATCAACTGATAGCTCTGATGATCTGGCTGGTGCCTGTACAGCAGACTGACCAGGTTAACTCTAAGGAGGACTCATAAGAGTGGACATCTGGAGGCCATGCAAGCAACTAAGTGTTGTTCTTGAGTGATTGAATGGAGCAGTGTACGAGTATGGAAATGCTTGTAGAAGCTGTTTGGGGTTGGCAATGAGAAAGTGATGATAGTACCTGATTTGTGTGGTTTTCCTGTCATGTTGTGTAGTGAGTGCTGTAGGTTTGTGGAGTCTACAGCAGGTCTTTGTGTGCAATTATGTTGTTGTTGTATTTCCCCAGACTGTACAGACTGTAGCTGCACAAATGTTCAGACCACAAAATCAGGGCTAGGAAGAAAATTAGTTCTGTTTCTGAGAACGTAACAAAAGAAGAGACTACTGGTCAGGGGCACATAGTCTATCCCTGGGTCAATGGTCCCATTAACTGCAGCTCCCTTTGCTGTGATACCCTACCAGGCAATCTTGCCAGCTTCCAGGAGATGAGAGGTAGTGAGAGGGACAGACAGAATATGTCAGTGTACGGTAGAGGTGTTGTGTTTCTCAGTGAAGTTGGTGGCCCAGAGCTCAGGCAGAACATAGGATATAATTTTGGTTTACTGTAGTTATGGTTTCTTTGGTTATCCAAACATTGAACTGGCAAGTAATTTGTGGGCGGTAAGTCTTGGTACACACGTGATACATAGTTTCTGACCAGAGTTTGAAGAGTAGAAAGCTTCGAATCGCTTAGTATTGCTCATTTTCCCACCAAGTGCAGCTATAGAGAATGAATTCGAATGCCGGGTATGTGTGTGTGGTGCCTGCCGTTCGTCTCCGGTCATTGTGGTCAGAGACTAGGCTACGTATCACGAGTGTTTCGATTATTGTGGCATATTAAATAATTCGGAACCTTGCTTGAGCGTTCTTGATAAAAAAAAGAAGAAGCTTTGTTGACACACTTACCTGCCTAGGATAATCATATAATAGTTGAAAGCGAGGGCCATAAGTAGCCAGCCCAGAAAGTGGAGAAACGCACAAATGATGATGCTTCGGCGCCTTCCCACCTTTCCAACCATCCACCCAGCTGGTATCACCATCACAGACGACCCGATGGTGAATATGCTCCCTGTATCATATTTCAGATTTAATTAGTCATACATGTTAATGTTACGTTTTGCTGATGAATTCTCAGGTGACACTTTTTACTCTTATGTTTGTACTCTCATAACAATATCCACTTTGTAAAACTCAAGTTATATGGATATAGATAAATTTTCTCCCTTGTTATGCTCGATCAACAGCAAAAAGTACAAGGTGTTATTTATTTATAATTATTTGCAAAAAGTGTTCTCACCCGTATAATTAAACGAGAGATTTTAAGTACCGGTTAATTCTTACATTAGAGAGTTGGACAGGAAAGGTATGTGTGTTGCATGCTCTCCTGATGGAGAAAGCATACACTGAGAAAGTTCAGATGATTATTGTCCAATATTTTTGTGACAGAGTGACGTATCTAAGTTTGCAAAGATGAGAAAGGAGGCAATAGTTACAGAGTTGATGATATTAAAGGTCTTTAATTTCACCTTGTCCAAGAATGTCGTAATAGTTTCCACACCATACAGGTGTACTCCATAATTATAGAGGCAGATGACACCCCTGTACACAGACAGCAGAAACACAGGGGTAAAATTTTCATGAAAACTATGGAACACACCTAACTTTACTGAGGCGGTTGTGGCCAGAAGGGGTAATTGTAATCTCTCCAGAAGGGATTGTAAGAGGAAAAACAAGAGTTGAGAGAGGATAAAGTTGTACGTTACTGAAAAAGAGATAGTCATGTGGCAGGTTAAACAGTTAAAAGATGAAGGAACTGTGTTATGGAAGCACGAATCAGAAATCAGCAATAGGTCAGAGGTTAAGTGGGCGATCTCATCATCCAGTGATGTAGTAAGAAGCTGTGGGGATGGATAGTTATTTAATACTGTAGAGTAGCATAGGGTGGAATCGTATGAATATGAATGGATAGGGAAAAAGTACAGTTAAAAAGATCGTTCATGAAGTTAGAAAGAAAATAAATGGTGATAGGACAGAGTCCAGAGGAACACCACTATTGATGTTTTGGGCAAAGAACAGTGACCATTTACAATAGCAGCTGTAGAGTAGCCAGGAGGAAATTTGAGGTGAACGTGTCGAGAAGAGCATAGTCTGTATGAAATGAGGAAAACTGTTCTGACGATTAGAAAGAAGGTTGCCATTGGTTATGTTGGTCATGTTAACGATTAATTCCAAGACATTAGGCAGACAGAATTTCAAAACAGTTGGGAGACAGTTTGAAAATTATGAGCGGCCACCCTTCTTGGGGACAAGCTAAATCAAAGCAAATTTTCAGCAGGTAAAAAAAGTATTATATGACAGACTGAGGTAGAAAGGTTTGCCTAGGCAGGGGTCAGTTCAGATACACAGTTCTTCAAGACAACAGGAAGAATCTCATTGTGTCCGTGTGTCTTCTGAGGTTCAAAATCTAGTGACAGCTAATAAACATCCCATTGAAGAAATTTTCTTGGCAGACATAAATAAGACAGAGGGGTGTGGAGGGGGAGATGTAGAATCAGTGCAGAAAGAGTCCAGGGAGGAGTTTGAGACAAAGGATTGAGAGAGGATAATTTAACTTTATCAGGTGAAGAGATGGCAACATTGTTATTAGAAAGAGGGAGAGTGGAAGATGGGAAGTTATTCGAGAGACTTTTGGCAAGGTGCTAGATTCAACAAGAAGAGCAATAAGTGGAGAAGACATTTGCAATGGGGTCATACAGTGAGTAGCTCTGCCATCTGGTGGCCACTTCTGAACTACATGTTTTTTTTCAGAATCCGCGGACCTAAGGGTTGTAGCTACCACTATTAGATATTATTTTATCCAAAAGCTAGTACAACTAATCGTTGCAATCGTTAGCAACATGCTTTCAGTAACAAAACTAAGGGTTCTACACTATTCATAGCCGTATAAAGAAATTGGGATTGAAATAAAATAACAATCAATTATACTCCTCTCCCCTTCCTATCCTGGGCATTCCAGGGAAGTATTAACACGTGTTTATGTGTAAATATTCACCTTATTCTTGCATAAAGATGAAATCCCCTTCAAATTAGAGAATGAAAACGTCCAATTCTTTAAAACAGTGATGAAACATAAGCAGAAATTTCGCCATTCGACATATCCGTTTGGTACTCCCCTCTGCCATACGTACGATTATTGTAAACAATACGGTGGAGGAAGAATTTTTGTACCTTTTTCCCGTGAGGAGTTTTTAATTATATTAATATTTGTATACCTATATGAAGTTTTTTTTTTTCAATTATTTATCATGTGTTAGCGTTTTAAACCAGTTATATGGGATATTTACTGAATATTAAACTGCTTAGGCATAATTTCCATGGATATGATTTTCATCTTATTTACGGGATATTATTTTTGTAAGAATCACTTTACAAACCATACGAGTGACTGTCAAAGGCTTGAGTACAATTTTGTGTTTTAAGAACTAGACTGGAAGCGTGTAAAAAAAATTATGTTGTAATTCCGCAAAACATGTATTTTAAGTAGAAAACATGTTGTTCAGAGGCTGCCACCAGATGGCAGGACTGCTCACTGTATCACCCCATTTACACAAACGAAAGATTCTTGGCTAGTCAGATGTGGCACGATTCTGGGTAAAATTATACAGGACACGTAGGTCATTTGATTTGAAGGCCATAGTGTCAGACGTTATAATCCTCCTTTTCATTGACAGCAGTAGAACAAGCATGGCAATAAGATCGTTCGCATTAAGCGTGGATCTAGGGGTTGACACCACATACCTCCAGATATTTTTATTTCTAATTTTATATCTGGAACATCGAAAAGTCTGCATATAGACCCATCTTCGTTATAATAATGTATTTATAATGATTTTAAGATTCAAGTAAACATCTTAGAGTGCATATTAATGATCTATCAATATAGTTTGTGATGTTTTAATGTGTTGTGCCAATTTTGGTGTGTGTACCTCAATGGATAAACATTCATCGGTTTTACATATACATGTGAATATTTCTTGATTTTTAATGTAATTTAAATATTCCAAGTGACCACCGACAAAGGTAATAATAGAAAAAGAAATTATTTCAGCAGATACTTGCTGCCTGCAGTACAACATACTTTACAAATCAAAACAATAACAAACACCACACCAACAAGTGCTGTGTACTCGTGGTGGTCGCCGTTTCTGCTGGAAATGTTTTGCCCTCGTGTGATTTATTACAATCGACAAAGATGGCTTCAATATAAGATTGAGATGAAGATGGAAGACTCAGTCTGATGTTTGTTGATATGGGTTCATACGCCAGCCAGCCTCGAGATCAGCAGAGAGTACGGGACTATAGCTTTTTCAGCCAAGAACACCAACTGTAAATTATTCTGTTTCATTACACGGCTGATAAACTGGCTCATTTGACTTCATAGTGATATCCATGAAACTGCTATGGTGTGTGTTCATATATATCCTGATACTAATATAGCTTTTTAATCATAATTATCGTTTGTTACCCCATGTAAAATACATACATTCCTCGCGATGGTTATGGTGGTTGGAATATTTTTATAAAAGCACATAATATTATACACAAACTACCTTTTAACAAAAATAGTTTATATTAATATCTATACATTTTTTAATTGAAACCTCTCTTCACTGAGTTAGCGTTCCATATGCTCGTAATCTCCCAGACAAAAAATGCCTTATATTCATATTAATCACTTTGCTATTGACTCATGGGGGCATTTATATATAAAAATAGTTAACATAATACTTCAATACGTATGTAAAAGCAATAAATCTTCAAAATGGGCCTTATACAAACAACACCAAAGAACAACATAAAAAACATCACAAATTATTATGTGAGCTCATTGATAGGCACGCTTATATTCTTAAATGAATCAAAATAATGTTTTTAGTATAATATCATAACAGGGGGCCTGTGGTGAGCTAATTTGCATTGTAGTTTTTAAAAACGAAATATAAAAATCTTGTGGTATGTGGCAGATTTTTTTTCTTAATGCGAACGGTCCTATTTATTGCATTAGACAGAGAGAAAGAATATGAAATGTTTGCCTCTCTTCCAGAGAGGATTACATCCGTGGTGTGCGTAACACAATGTGACCCCAGTCACTGAAAAACAAATAATTCCATTAAAAATTCTAGTTTAAACACCCTTTGACTGAAACGAGTATGGCAAGGGAACAGTCAGCACCAAGATGCAATATTTAACAACTAAAACTAGCATCAATGTCAGCACGAATATCTTTCTACAAGTAGTTTTCAGGACAATTTAAAACCATAGAATTTTGCATTGAATTTGAGGAAGGAGGATCACCGTGGGTGTGGAAAACCCTATAATAACACAAGGGAGAAGGAAACAGAGAGGAGGGACAATATGAGTAAGACAAGAAAAGAAATGACAGTTGAATTGAGAGGGAGTGTGCTGGGTCCGAAGGAGCGGCAAATACTTTAAGTACTTGACACAACACCACAACTAATATCCCTAATAATGTAACCACAACACTGATACTGAATTCATTGACACGGAATTGTTTGTGTGATGGCTTTTAATTTATTGAAATATTTACTTGAGGTCCAGAAATATTATATAGGTGAAGGGAATTTCCTTGAATTGTTGTACACGTTTGTACCTTTACATGTGTGTGTGTGTGTGTGTGTGTGTGTGTGTGTGTGTGTGTGTGTGTGTGTGTGTGTGTGTGTGTGTGTGTGTGTGTGTTTGTAGGTGAAATCATAAAATATATTTCCGTAGTGAACTAGGGATCTAGTTGCCAAACCTATATATCACCCGTTCTTGATCTACTACAAGTCATCACTCACCTATCCAATCCAACTGAGAAGGAGAAAGGTTGAGCTGTGTGCCGAAAAGTGTGGTATTGTCAACAGCCAGGTGTGAAACGAGGGTGTTGGGCCACACTAAGGCCATCCCAAATATTAAGTAACATGATGAGATCGTCAAGACCAACCATACCTGAAAAATACATTGCTTAATTAAAGACAATAAAAATACAAAGTTAAGAAAATGCTCATCATCCAAAACAGTGAATTGAGGCGAGTGATACAATTAGTTTTCATCATTCCTTCTGATTTCCTCTGTTACTTCAATACTATTATAGTTTTACTAGCTTGTTCTAGCCAAGAGGAAAAATCACCCTTGCGAGTGGGAGGCCGCAGTTGTCACCGACATTCCTGCAGAGAGTTATTAGAGCCCAGCGGCCGGGTCGCATTTTCCCGAAGTTTAACTGGGTTTATGCCATAGGAAAAATTAGAGCCAATCACAGTCCGAGTTGACCTTTCGGTGTGCCATAAGTACGACGAAATGTAAACAAATCCTCGCTTCCCTACTCTTGAGAGAGAGAATACAGAAAGATAGATAGATAGATATATTATAAAAGAGTAGATAGAGCATTACTACTATACATAGGAAAAGCGAATAGATCAATACTACTAAAAACAACGCAAAAAAAAAAAAAAAAAAATTACACCAAAGGGGTGCTGATGTAAAGGTGAAATTGCACTACATCTTCATTTTGCACCACGTCCATTTCTTTCTTGTCTTCTAATCTAATTTCTCATATGAAATATACCCTAACATACTTTCATGAAATGATTCATAAGAAAAATAGGAACCAATCTGCCTGAGTGTATAGTTTTTTTTGAGTAGCCAATCAAACGACGAATCAAGCAATCCCCTCGCTCTTTCCTATATCTTTTTCTATTGATAATTATTATAAAATACTTCATCGGTTCTTAATATTTCCTTGTGTGCGTGTGTGTGTTTATTATAATGCAAATAAATCATTTGGTCCGTGAGTGTGATTATGGTAAATTACAGTATTTGGTTCTTATGAATTTTTCTGAAAATACTGTACAAGGAGACTCGTCCTGGTAGAACGAACGCTCTTTCTCTCTCACACGAGTGGCTCTATGTTCTTATTAGTACGTTTGTACAATAGTAGTAATTAATTCCTTATCCTTTCTTTTATTATATATCTGTCTATTTTTCTATCTTCTCTCTCATCTCGTTCTACACACACTCTCTCTCTTTCGAATGAGTGGCCCAGAGTGGGGAAGCGAGGGTTTGTTTACATTTCGTCATTGAGAAGTATACTCGGTCTGTGATTGGCTCTAAAATCTCCCATGGCACATATTCAGTTAAAGTTCAGGCCGGGTCCCTTTTGTCAAAGGGAGTATAATCATTAGATTCGGGATAAAATTTCACCCATTAACTGATTTAGTTTCATTAGTTTCATTTGACCCCATTATGACCTCGCATGACCCCACCTATGTGAGGGCTGAAGTCAAAAGTACATCTCATTTAGTTGAGCTACTATGACTATCATAAAACTGCCCGAAAACGGCTTCCAAATCCGTGAAATAAGTCGTATATTAGGATTTTGTAAATATCCGTGAACTTTGACCTAACCCGAGAGGTCAAATATAGGTGATTCAATAACCAGGACTACAGCATGCATTATATATAATATTATTTAATCATCTTAGCAACTGTACATAGTGTGTTTTTCTAATTCATTTTATACCTTCAATTATTTAATCAATGGTGAAATTCTTCATAAATCACACCACTCTAGGACAGCAAATACCAAGCTGTTTAATATTATGGTGTATACTATCACCGAGATTAACCGGGTGAGGTATTCTAATGATAAATAAGTGTTTGGCTTGTAAGTTATAGTTTACCTGATAAAATGAATACTTCATGGAGGAGGATGGTGGCGTGGATGCATCCTCCACACTCTGAGGGGACATGTCTGTGAGAGAAGGAGAGGTGGTGGCATTTGTAAAATACCAACTGATCAATAATACAGGTGGTGTTATTAATTAAAGAAATGGTGAAGACAAGAAATCAAAGCATTGGGGCGATGGTTGGTTACAGTTACCCTTTTTCAGAACTGGTCATACATAAAAAATATCATCCATAAAGAAGGAAAAGTATTAGATGACAAAGACGGAACAGTCTGCCTTGGCTTCAGCACGAAAACACAGCTCTTAAGGACAACACGAGGAATCCCATCTGAACTGAAAGTCTTCCAAGTGTTAATTAAGGCCAGAGAGAAGAGAAAATATTTTATATGAAGAAATTTTGATGACAGGCATAAGTAAGTTTATGGAATGTGAACCCCATCATCAGTCTCGTATACACCAGCCTGTCTATCCCACCCACAGGCCCGTCAACTTCTCTGCAAATGAGGCGGGGGGCTAAGCTATGGTTCGCTGGTGTATATATTGTATGGTTAAATAGTTTGGATGTTATCCACTAGGCAAAACTCTTTAGCCTATTTTATTAATCCAATTATTAATTTAGTTATGGATATCTAGAGTACAAATAGCAATATCAATAAAAACTAAGAGTTTATATGTATACGAATAAACAAAGTTATTGTTAAAAATATTTGCAAATAATATTATTGTGCAAATACTTGTGTATAATAAAGTGGATGCTATGTTGCTAAGCGATGTTGAACGTTCTGCCCCAGCACAACAGAGCTCAAAGTCACATGCTGGGGAAGAACGTCGAATATCGCTTAGCTTTTCAGTGAGGAAAACTCGAACAGGACAAACAAACAGAAGCTCAAAGCTAGGAGCCTGGGACTCAAGCCAAATCGCCCCTTGTCTGTGTATACGCCTCACAATGATAGACGCATTTCTTTATTGCCGCAAAAACGCCTGATGCATAAATAGCTATTTTTTATTTGAGATACGAAAATATTTACGCTGAAATTGTATAGTTACGGTATGTGTTTACTTATCTGTGTGCCTTTTACATTATATCACAGAAGTTATGAATCAATAGTTTATGCAACATAGAAACACACTACACCTGCAACTACACGGCCTAACCCACCAACAACTTGGTTTAATTTTTGTCAACTCATATATATATATATATATATATATATATATATATATATATATATATATATATATATATATATATATATATATATATATATATATATATATATATATATATATATATATATATATATATATATATATATATATATATATATATATATATATATATAAATCTATTTTAGTATTGCAGAAATAATCCCTTTCCATTCACAACAAACCAACTATTCTACCCTCATAATCATCATATATTTCTAACATGTTTTATAACTTTCATCATCTCAACTAACAAAACACGTTATAGCCAGTGATACCACTGTCTCCACAAACACTCTGATACAGTAGTGGGAAATAAATATGGACAAGGATAATTATTACTTAAAATTCCGTTATCTGGGTGGGAGTTGTTGTATCATTGTAGACAACAACATTCTTCATCTCATTAAGTTGTATCTATATTACTGTAATTTTTACAAATCGTTCTGAAAATAAAGAAATAAACTCATCAACCAATCATCTCCGTCGTTACATGTTCAACTCTCTTCTTTTTCTACACCTCCATCTCCACCTTGTGGGGTAGGGTATAGAGGAGGTAAGGGTGAGTACCAATAAACCTCGTATGATTCACTCTCTCATACACAGCTTCAGATACGTGAGTCGACAGATTGGAACTCTGAACCCAATACAGTTTGGCGTTGGCAGTGCTGACTGTAACACGAAATTCCGTCCGGAGCTGTACATACCCTCAAACTTTAAGGAAATGGGTAATTTAACGTATATTTCTTCCGCACGGTGCTTAATTAAAGAAAGTCCCTCAATATTTACCAATCTGCAGTTGTATCCGTCCTACTAAGGGAGTAGTAAATATTATTTAATAATTCCAGTCTTTATTAAACTACAAGTACCCTATGTAGTATAATAGTGAGGAGAATATCGTAGCACTCTGTAGATAGGCGCCTGATGCTGAATTGAGTGGCGACATGACAGGAATATTCCATGATGCAACCTATCATTGCCACACCTTATTATTGATTACATTATTATATAGGCTCATACAGGAATAGTAGATAAACTATAGTAACTTTGTATGTAGGGTAGGAGATGATATAATGTTCAATGTTATTCAAATATGAACATATACCTACATAGTAAGGTCTGTTTATAGAATCTAAATTTATCTCAGTGTAATCTAGTGACATGTTGATTAGAGTGGTACTAAAGGCAGGGAGTGGTAAGAGGGATATGCCAAATTTTGCCCAGGGCACCACAAAGACCATTACTCCTAATAACCTGTGAGTTATTATATCTCCATAGCCATTAATTGGTTTGGCACGGTCTACTGACAAACAACTGTATATTAAAGTTGTAAACACCCCTTGCTCATATCTAAGTAAAGCCTTGCCCTTGCTCATATCTAAGTAAAGCCTTGTCCTAGATACATGTAACAAGTTTTTGTACTGACAGACAACTGTATATTAAAATTATAAACACCCTTGCTCATATCTAAGTAAAGCCTTGTCCTAGATACATGTAACATGTTTTTGTACTGACAGACAACTGTATATTAAAGTTGTAAACACCCTTGCTCATAACTACGTAAAGCCTTGTCCTAGAAACATGTAACAAGTTTTTGTACTGACAGATAACTGTATATTAAAGTTGTAAACACCCTTGCTCATATTTAAACAAATCCTTGTCTTAGATACATGTAACAAGTTATTGCACTAATCCTTGAGTATTTCCGCCATCACTAGATTAGCCCAGAGTGACGTGAACTGGCCACGTTTCCTACCCATAGTTTGAGAGATCGGAAAGTGTATTCACAGGGTCGTTATTGCAGACAGCCTGTGTGCCACAGATACACAGTTAATAATCCACCATTGAACAAACTTCCCTCCACTCTATCTCTGTTAAGTCGTGCCTCGAGTATCTCTATTATAAAGAACAATATAAATTTTCCCTTACTGTTATTAGTTCACTCCTCCAATTCTTTTTTTTTTTTTATCCCTCTGGAGTTTCATTTCACTATATTTCTAGTATGTCCCTCACAACCTATAAGTTTTTAATTTTTCGGTATTTCGCAATATATTTGTTATCAACTTGTCCTTCTTTATTTATTATCTCTGTTATTTACATTCACTGAAGATTACTTAGCTAAATATGTCGAAACGTCTCGAAATGTATAATTATTATGTTTGTTATATTCCTCCTCTCAAGATATATATATATATATATATATATATATATATATATATATATATATATATATATATATATATATATATATATATATATATATATATATATATATATATATATATATATATATATATATATATATATATATATATATATATATATATATATATATATATTACCTTCGCATTTTTAGAGCTTCGGGAATTTATTTACAAAAAGATGCCTTAGTCATCTATAACTGCATAATAACTTAATGGATCAGTGAAGAGAGAACAAAAATCAGAGGCGATAGTGAACACTAATATTTCCTATTACATATTTCTATAGAAAATCTTTGTTCCACAAGGGAAAAAGAGACGGAGGGAAGAGACAACAAGCCTGATGGAAAGGAGGGACAGCTGAAGAGAGAACAGGGAATGGGTCGGGCCTGAAGGAATGCCCAAATCATAAAGTATTACCCACAGCTTTGAAGAAGAATATACTCCTACGGAGTTACAGTACATGAATAGTATGAAATCATTAAGTACTCAGGAATCTTTGATATGTTCTGACTTCTATATTCTCTGTTTACTCACTGATACATTATGTCCACACGCACATAACTGATCACAAGAATAACCTTATCATCGCTACTCAACGCACAAACTTGTCTTTCTTACAGTGTCACATAGTCGAAATTATTTGTCCTCCCTCAGCCAATATTAATTCGTTAAAAACCACTTCAGTTGAATGATCTTTGGTTGTATTATATATTGGCAATAAATCATTACTCTGTTCATGAACTATTACCTCCATATAACCATCACAAGACATATTATATTGACTTATAAAACTGCTATGGGTTAATTCAACAACCTGATGCATTTTCCTTGTTTTTTTATGTTCCAATGAAATAAAACACAAAGTTCTTACTATTGTCCGTGATGGAGGCGTTCTTTCCCAGGGATTGTGTCGTGGTGAGTTTGGTACGTCTGGTGTTGATGTTGGTGGTGGGTGTACAGTACTGTGTTTGTTAGATAAAGGATGATAAAGGTGTCTCTTCAGTGCAAGAGGCTATGTGCTTACCCTCACGGTGATCCTGCTCTTACAGAATATTCTAAGTGCTGTTTCCTAACAAAAAGACAAACAAGTTATGCAATCTCAGGCAACCTGTTCACTTAATTCTGAACATGGTATAGTCATAACCAAGAATATCATTCCGTCTAAGTGTTCAGTTTATGATGTTATGAAATGCGACTGTTTTCTTGTGATGGTTTAGTTTGCTCAAGGACTAAGCATTTCGGATGCCTGACAGATATTTCACAGCTTCATTAAATTGTTATTATCATCATCATCATCATCATATCCCTCTTTTCAAGGGGTGGGGAGGCTATAGCGTAAGTACAGGATCCCTGACAAGCAAGGGGGCTAGCCAAGGCTACCTATATATTCTAAGTGGCCTTGGTCTAGTTCCGAAGTCATTTAAGCCTTTGGTGAGTCATTATTATAGAGCGAAATCCCCAATCCTCTCTTCTCCCCTACTTCCTGTATCGTATTCCTTGGCCATGGTAGGGAATACAAGGCTGACTGCACCATCACAAGAATAGTGGGCGATGGACAAAGCCCAGGGAAGAGGACGCCACTTTCCTACCCCACGCATTAAATCATCATTGACAGAATAATACACACACACACACACACACACAAGGAGACAGGCCTAGTCACAACAAACTCGTCTGCTTATGGGAGGGGGGTAGGATTTAGTAACTTATGATTCCATTCCATGTATCAACCCATCAGAGAAAGATATTTTTTTTTTTATTTCTATATCCAGAAAGACGAGGACTAAAGGCTGTGAGCCAGCTTGTTGTCCTCATCTGCATAGTACAATGTGAGTGTCCAAAATTATGTTCAATTTCGTTCGTGATGCCTAGACAGATTGCATTTGAAGGAACATAAGTCGTAGTAAGGTGAAAAGATGGATGAAAGTAGAGTGTTCCAGAGTTGACCAGTTGTGTATATGAAAGACTTGCATTAGGGAGTTGGACAGAAAAGGGGTTAGAACGAGAGACTTGGCAAGTGCTGCATGCTCTCCTGAGGGGAGGAAGCTTACAATGAGAGAGTTCAGAAGAGCAAAGTCCAGTGTACTAGTGATAGAAGAGAGAAAGTGATGCAACATTGTGGTGAAGAGAGATTGTAGTGAATAAATATGAGAAGGAGAGTTGATGAGATAAAAAGCCTTTGCTTCCATCTTGTCCAGGAGTGTTGTGAAGGAGATATTTTTGGCTAGATGCCAGAAAAAACGAGATGTGGAAGAGTTGGACAGATCATTGCACTTGACACGGATGAAGGATTTTCTTGGCTAGTCGGAAAACATATTTGGCCCGATTGCGGGCAGAGATATACAGAGCACGAGATTCATTTTCATCAATTTGAAGGCGTCAGTGCCATCTAAGGGCTTCCTCCTTGTTGGGGACAGTAGTAGAATAAGCGTGATTAAATGAAGAGTTTCGTGAAATAATGAATTACAGATTAGTGAACGAGGGAAAGAATATGGAATGTATGCCTCCATGCCCGAGAGGATCACCTCCGAGATGCGTGCAAAAATAATTCCATGGCAAATCTTGAAAGTACTGCCTCAGATCATCCCAGTTGGCAGCACTGTAATGCCACAGACACCTCTTCCTGGGAGGGTCCAAAGGTCTTACTGGAGCGATAGGACAGGATATTGAAATAAGATTGTGATCGGAGGAGCCCAATTGAGAGAACAGTTCAACAGCATAAGCAGAAGGATGAGATGTTAGGAATAAGTCAAGGATATTGTGCTGTGGTCTCCAAGGAGGTCTGGAATATGGATAGGGTACTGAATTAGCTGCTCTAGGTCAGGTGGATCAATGAAGGGAGATGAAAGCCAAAGGCGGTGGTGAACGTTGAAATATCCTAAAATGGAGATTTCTGAGAAAGGAGACTGGGATAGGATGAGTTCCATGACACCATGAGTCTGCAGCTGGAAAGAAAACGAGTATGGTTGGCCACGATTTCAATAGCCATTACGGTAAATATTGAAATATTTACCGTTATTGCGTACGTTTTTTTATACCTTCCATACCCACTTATTTAGACCATTCTAAGACTATTTTTTCTATGGCATTTCTTCCGCAAATGCCCCAAACCCAAGATAGGGCATATTTAATTGGGGCATTTTGAAATTAGCCTAACTTTACTTGTTACTTGTTGTTGGATATTTTATGCCCCGTCCCACCAGCAATTGGTGCTCCGCAGGGCCTCTCTCAATATTATTAACCCCTATAGGACCGGGACCGGCATATGACGGGTTGCCACTAAAGGACCGGGCCCGGCATATGACAGGTTGCCGCTAAAGGACCGGGCCCGGCATATGCCGGGTTGCTAAAATTTCCCAAGGTTATGGAATTTTCCCCATTTTTTTTTACTCCAGACGTTGGCTCCACTGGTTTATGGTAGGATGAGATGCTCAGACTGAGTACACACTGCTCTTTCTAGGGTAAAATTGAAGGATTATTGATCTTGTTATGTCCGAGTGTGATGGTGAGTGGCTTAGCCAACCCCTATTTTCTACTACCTCGCCACGGTCAGCGCACCCACCCAAACACTAGCGCTCACCATACGGCGATAGTACCTCCTTGAACTCGTCGTAATTCTGTAACCATTAAACCTACAGACTTCCCATTGGTATCAATCGAAAGAGGAAGAGTTGCTCGTTCCAATGGGACTAAAATAATTCACTCTTTCATTGTAGGTTAGGAGTACTGAGCATGCGAAAACAGGCTATTTTACGTGTTTTTCGCTCAATCCCCGGTCCTGGCGGGCACAGTAATTTCACTACCCCCGGTCCTTTATTGTTAAACATTATATATAATCACTTGAAGTTGTAATACTCATATCATCCATGTCGTAACACTCGGCGAACAGATGTGTTTTCAGTCTTTTCTTATAAATCGTGCAATTTTCACTACTCCGGACATTTATTGATAATCCATTAAAGAGTCTTGGTGCACACCTTTAAAACACTCTGAAACACATTGTCAAATGACTCCTCGGCTCATTTAACCTATATTGTTCATCACTATGCCTGAGTTCCATTGAGGAATTTACTTTAAAACTTCATAAAAGATTTGTCATGTACTCCGATTTTCCTAATTTTAATGCTCGGAATGTTAGAACATATGTCTTGTACATAATCCTCGCCTTTATTGGTAACCAATGTAAGTCAATGAGTGCTGGAATTATCCTCTCACGAGATGGAAGACCTTCATTTAATCTTGTTGCTATGTTCATTTATGTTTTGCACTTTTCTTAACCGATCGATAGTCTGGCAAACCATAATAGAGGGAATTGCAGTAATCCAGTCTGCTTATGACATAGTTATGAAGAAACATCTTCACGGTATCCTGATCTAAATATTTTCTAACAAAAGCAATGTTCCTCAAGTGGTAACCAGAAACTTTCACCACTTGATAAATTTGAGCTTCGAAAGAGAGATTTTCGTCTAGCAGCACTCCTAAATCTTTCACTTTATTTCTTACATCCAGCGTACTGCCGTGCACTCGTAAACTTGAGATATTCAATCTTCTAAGATTAGTCTTCTTTCTAACGACCAATCACTCAGTTTTACTTGGATTTAGCTTGAGTTGTTTCAAATCCATCCAATCCTTAATATCGGGCATAATAACACTCAAATTCACCTCTGCATCCACCACATTATTTATAGATATATAAAACTGTGTATCATCAGCAAATAGTTTGAAGTTGGCACCATGTTTCTCTAGTATATGTGATAGTTTGATAGTGTAGATACAGAAGAGAATAGCACCCAATACACTCCCCTGAGGGACTCCTCTTCATAAGGGTTTATTTCTTGAAAGATTTACCAACCTGAACACAATATGTTCTATCTTTTAAATAACTTTCCAGATAGGCCAATGCACTTCCCTCAACACCTAAAAACTTTAAATCATCTAGGTGTATACTGTATAATATTATGCACTATTGTATCAAATGCAACGCTCAAATCAAGCATAATAAGAACACTACACTTTCCTTCACCTAGACCGTATCAGACTACCGGGCCTTCACCTGGGCAAACTACCGTGAAATAACCGTGGAAAGGTACAGGAAATGACCAGGGCAAAATATTGGGACCTAGCCGGAACAACAAATACCGAAATGACTTCTGATTGTAAGGTCTGCGTTGTTTACACGTAGAAGCTGCAATTATAATTATTATACTCTCCTCAAAAGACAATAAATATAATTCTTCGTCAAAACACAATAATTATATACCATCATTATAACGCAATAAAGACGTAGAACATTGAAGATGGCGTCGTAAGACTCAGCAGTGTAGCTTTTCCCAGCATTATGTTCGGTACTCTCAGTATTTGATGACGAATCTAGTGTTTCCCTGCCTGCATATATTATGTTCATAGTGTAGTTATGGACTTCACTAGTTGAAATGTGACTGATGCCAGCCATTGGCCATGTGTTAGCTTCATTAATTAACCCATAGGGACCGGTCCCCCCCCCCCTACCTTGCCTTTCACTTTTACCCATCAGCTCGCGTCAAAATTCCTCGATTTCCCCTATATTCACAACGCTCACACTCTTAACCTATATAGTGTACTGATTTCAGATTTGTTCAATCCTTACCTTCAACTCTTCCTCTTTCCAAAGGCACCATCGGGAGGGCTGTACGATGAATAGTTGTGGAGATAGGGCGAGTTGAAGTAGTCCATGTTTGCGAGCGAATCACCAGTGTGTTTGACTCGATGCGCGAGTGTGTGTGACAGCGGTCTGGGTGTTCAGTTTACCGCGCAAGTCCATTGTCAACTCACTCGTATTACTACTATTATTTTATCGTATGTCATGATTACAACACTAAAAATAGTATGAACACTTGTAGGAATATATCATCGTGTAACTGTCACTTAGAAAATGATAAACAAACCGACTTGTACCGTAGGAAACACGTATATATACCATCACTCTCCCCTGCCTGGGCGTATTTTGTGGTGTTATTTTCTTATTATTACCATTATGTATCGTGTGTCATGATTAATACACTAAATAATAATTTGTAACCTTGTAGGAATATCATGGTGTCACTCACATATATATATTTACTACGGTATTGTCTTACGATCGTTAGAGCACAAATTCGGACAAGGACAAATACTTAAAAATCGCCTACTCTCCGTGACGACCAGAAGGCAACTGAGTGGGTAGCGGATCGATATTGTGAGTGTATTTTCTCGCCCAACGACAAGAAAAACTAGCCCTACATGGCGGGAAATAGCACTAAATCGCTGTGACGGTGTATGCCGTGACCCGGCCTTTAACGTATGATGGCGTATGTCGTGTCCCGGTCTCTTGGGGTTAAAGAGCTACTCTCAGATTGTTCAGGGATCTGTACAGCAGACCATACTTTGCAATTGTAAGGAATATAATTTGTAACTGCAATTAGTACAGTAACCATTCCTGACATATTGGAGAAACTTGTCTTTTTTAATACTAAAGTCAATAAATAAAACTTGAGCATGCCTAAAATACAAGTATGATTAATAACCCAATCAATAGTACTTCTGTAAATAATGATTTAGGCTTAACTGTTGCTCTCATTTATGGCAAACATGGTTCTGTAAGTAGGTTAAAATTAAATACATGATTGTTATTTTTATTATGTGTATATTTAATATCTTGGGCTGTGGTCAGGGTTGCCAGTTCTACAGAAATATCTGTATGTCTACAGATATTTTGGGGTGTCTACAGTAAACAAGATGTTTTGGCGAATTAGGTAGAAATCTACAGAATTGTGGATTTTCTCATGAAAAATGTACAGAAATTTAAAGGCATTAGATCCAACAACTGTAAAAATAAGAGTTTTCCATCACTGGCTCCACTCATGACAGCATTTTCTTCCCTAGTGAACAAGATTCTCATTTCTGAGGAAATGTCCTTAGATTAGGAAATTGGAAGTTATCTAAGGATATTTCTAAGGAATGGATTTTTTAGGGAAATTCTATAGAAATCTGGGGCTTCAACGTGGAATTAGTTGAGGAAATTTGCAGTATTTTAGAGAAATTTTGTTCATGTGAATATGAAAAGCGAAAACGATAAATCTCGGGTAATTAGATCTAGCCTGATAAGACATGAATTAGAAGAATTTCAAGCCTTCTTGGATATATCACCTAAGTCCTAAGAGGATGTTGGCCGTAGGTCAAACACATGATGGTTGTCTCTGGAGGCATGTGTCACTCGCCTGCTCGAGCAGTGGGATGCACTGACATTATATTTCACAGCTTTGATTAATGACAAACGAGATTCTACATATGTAACAGATAGCATAATATAATGCTTACGAGATGTGTTTGTCAAAGCTCAGCTACAATTTCTGCATATCGAGCAAATGACTTTGCAAATAAACTATGTTTATACTGGGTGAACAGACTCTAGGACAGTGGTTCTTAACCTGGGGGTCGTGATCCCCAAAGGGGTCATTTGAGTTTTTTCTGGGGGTCACGAAGGGTAAGACATAGATAAATTACATGTAGCCTACAGTTAATTTTTAAGAAATACAAATTCTAAAACATTCCTTTATAAGTAGCTTCAAATTGCACCTAGGATAGCTCATATTTCTAAAAAAACAAAACAAAAAAAACACACCTAGGCTCGGACCCCCCCCCCCCCCCCCCCCCCCCCCGTGCAAGGTTGTCACAGCACTGCCCAGGAAGATGTCGGTAGGTCATAGGGGTAAAAAGGTTAAGAACCACTGCTATAGAATATACAATACAGTTTATTGGTGGTACATAGAGACTAGCAGGTCAGACAGTACAGGGTATGTGGTGGTGTGTCGTGTCATCGCTGCGTTGCTGGAAGTGAGAGGTTGGTGATGTGGCAGGACGACAGTGGGCCACCTTCTGCTACTGCTGGTGTGTCTAGTGCTCGAATATCTGGGTAGGACAGGGCTGAACCGTCTGACCCTAACGTATCAAATTTTATGCTGAGTATATAATGCTTGCCACATTTCAGTGCAATTGTAGAACGAATATTTTCTGCAGTCAACAGGAAGAAAACCAAGTATAGGACTCTGTTATCCTCCTCTACAATTACTGGAATTTGAAACATTTATTTATAGCCAATTAGGAGTAGATACATAATAGTTTTCATTTAGGATATATATTGAGGCCAGCCTTTTTATAAGTATAAGCTTTTCAAGCAAAGTGCATACAAAATATTTATGAACAGACAAACAATAGGAATAATGCAATAAAATCAGTGAAACAATGAATATTTAAAAGGCAAACCACTAAACACTGACTAGAAAATACAATAGTAGTATATACAATAAATAAAAGAAGCTAACTAAACTAACTAACTAACTAACTGGCTAACTAACTAACCAACCAAACTAAATAAAGAAAGATAAATTAATATATTGAAAAGAAAAATATATAAGACGCAAAGTTATATTATGAAACAAAACTAAACAAAAGTCTACATTTATGGAGTGATGGAAAAAACACATGAACAATTCATTAAGGAAACAAAATAAGGTTAAAATTATGTAAAATATGACTAAAGGTAAATGGGAATTTTATTAGAAACAATCAATAAAAATCGAGCAGATGATTTTTAAGTTTGTATTTAAAAGTGTTTAGAAATGGAGCATTTTTTATATCCTGGGAAGGGAATTCCAGATCAAAGGTCCCTGGTACATAGTGGAGTGTCTGAAGAGAGTAATGCGATGGGATGGAAGGCAGAGCTGTTCCCTGTGTCGTGTGAGATATTGATGAGAAAGAAATGAGGCAATGATCTGATTTTTGTACATAGAGTTTGCAACTGAAAGTTTAGTGATATCATGAAGTTTGAGGATTTTGGTGTTTTTAAAAGAGAGGGGTGGTGTGTTCAAGGTAAGAACTGTTTGTGATGATTCGAATTATCTTTTTGTGTAGTATGTTCAGGCATGTTAAATGGGTGGCCTAAGTGGTACTCCAGATAGGATTGCAGTAGAGAAGGTGTGGATATATATGTGCATAATGCAGGGTTTTTAGTATTTCATAAGGCATAGAATATCTTAACTGGTACAGCATAGCAATGTTTCTTGAGAGTTTTATCGAGACATTATTGATGTGGGATCTGAAATATTATATTAGGCATAAAAGCTTTATTTTATTTGAAAATAACATATAAAAAAGTTGTTTTAGTATTAATTTTAAGTCTATTACTTAAACACCAATTATGTAATTTGTTGAGGTCTTGATTAGCTTTTGGAAATAGTGTGTCATTATTTGAGTCTGTGAAATACAAGGTCATGTCATCAGCAGAAAGGATGATGTTGGCAGAGGTGAAGATATTAGTAATGTCGTTAATATATATGATGAACAAGATATGTCATAAAACACTACCTTGTGGGACACCAGTAGAAATATTCTGAGTGGAAGACTTATGACTATCATATATTGTGCACTGAGATCTGTTTGTTAGATAGTCTTGGAACCAGGAGTGTAGTGGTCCACGTATACCATAAAAATATAATTTATCAAGAAGAATCATGTGGTTAACGGTATCGAAAGCTTTGGAGAAGGCAACAAATATGGATAAGACTGAGAGTTTACTGTTAAGGGAAGAATAGAGATGAGAAGAAAACATTCTGAGGGCATCCTAAGTACTAAAACCTGATCTAAAGCCATGTTGACATATACTCAAAAAAATCTTGCTGTCAAGATATGCCACTAATTTATTTTTCATCAATAATTCAAATATTTTGGAGAAAAGAGAGAGGCTGGAAATTGGGTAATAATTGTTTGGATCACTTTTGGGGCCAGCTTTGTTCACAGGCGTGATATTTGCCGTTTTCAGATTAGAGGGAAATTTACCAGTGGATATTGATTGATTAAAAAGCGATGCAATGGGGTAAGCAATTTTGTCAATGTTTCGTTTTATTATGTGGACGGGGATTTCATTAAGATTTGATGTTTTGTTTTTAAGAATCTTTATAACATTAATCACGGCAGTAGAGGTGACTGGAGGGACAACCATTGAATTTTGGTAATTTCCATGGAGATAATCAGTGGCATTTCTTATAGCAGGGGGTAGTGCATCATTAAGTCTGGCTGCAACTTCACTGAAAAGTTCATTTAGAGCTTCTACAATTTCTTCTGGCTTGTTAAGTGTGTCATTTTTATGAGATAAGGTGGGTATCATTGTTTTTGGTTGATGTCGACCTGCTAACTTATTAATGGTTTGCCATATTTTCTTGGTATTGTTTTTAAAGTTATTAAAGATGTTAAATTAGTAATTATACTTGGCTGCTCCAATTAATCGTGTAAGATGGTTATGGAATATCCTGTAAGTGCCGTGATTGACAATTCCTAATATGTACATTTTAAATAATTTGCTTTTGTATTTGATTGACTTCAGTATTCCTGATGTCAACCATGGATTACACAATCGCTTGGCAGTTACATTTTTTTTTACTTTAGGGAAATGCTTGTCATATAACTTATTTAGAGTTACCATAAAAAGCTTTATGCAGTGGCAATTCGTAACCAATGAGGTTAAGAGGTGCGGCCACTGGGCACAAGGTACTATCAGTAATTCCCGGGGTCACTAACTGAAGGGTTGCGTGTGATCGCCAGCGGTTTTAATATGGAAGTTGGGGAACTGAGTGTTGGCCGAGTTAGATGTATTTTATAAAATCTTCCCCGCGATAATTACTGATACATCGTACGTCTGCACTTTAAGAGGTTATTATTCAGTAATTATATTAACATCTCTTACGAGTTGTAATTGATTTATCTAGGGATGAATTACTAAACTCGTAATTAAAGTTATTGCTCTTTACAATAAGGTAAAAATAGAAAGATATGCTAACATGAAAATGACAATTTATTACAAATATGATAAACCTTAACCCATATATATCCCCCAAATCCCTAAATTTACATTAAATACAATGTTAAAAGACAATAGTGTAGAAGTTAACCCCCCTGATAATAAGTTTCAACAAGACTCACTAGACATAAATGTTTCACCAAGAAATACACTGGACATAAAATAATATAAGTTTCACCAAAAAATACACTGGACATAAATATACGTTCACCAAGACACAGAACAAATGTAAAGTTTCACCAAGACACAGAACAAATAATATAAATTTCACCAAGAGTCATAGCAAATATAATGAGAGTTTTATATACAAAAACTTATCTGTCTGGAGAGAGCACAGTCGAGTAGCAGTGGGAAGCAGGAGAGACTCAGTATCTGTCACAGGACACTGATCTACTGATTCCCCCAGAAGAAGAATTTTAGGGCTTTATGCCTATCGTCTCGTAATGGTCATTAAGGCAGTCAGTCTTATTACATCATCATATCTTCCCCCAGCCTTTTACAGCCAGGTACCTACTTACTGCTGGGGTGAACAGGGACATTGGGGCTTAGGAAAATTGTCCAACAATTCCACTGACCCTGGAATCGAACCCGGGATCTCTCACTTGCCAGGCGAGTGTGCTAACCATTACACCATCAGCGCCCCTATTCCCCCAGCTCCCCAGCCCTCTTTTATACCCTCTCTCAGACGAAAAAACCGGGTCTCAGAACCCATGGTCGGATCCATGAAGTAGGGTTCAGACAGATTCCGAATCCCTTAACAAGGATCGAGTGGCTGGTCGGCAAGGGTCGTTACACCTCCCCCTTAAATCCTCCACCGGAGCCAACCAAGGAGGAGTATTGCAGACCAGGATCATTAAACGAGTCGATAGGAAGATCTCTTGATTAAGGGACAGCTATCACATTGTCGACTACCTTGATGTGCTTGATTTCTAGGCGATAGGGTTGAATCTGTAGAGCCCACCGGAAGATCCTCTGATTGTGATGCTGCATCTTATGAAGAAAAGTTAATGGGTTATGGTCTGTGAACACAGTTATCACTTTACCACGAGGAAGATAGCATTCAAATTTCTTTAAGGCCATGATCAAAGCAAGACATTCTTTCTCAATAGTGGAATAAGACCCTTGATGTTTCTTAAGCTTTGCTGAATAATAAGATATAGGGTGTTTCACTCCTTTGTCTGGGTCTTCTTGAAGAAGAACTCCACCTACTCCATTTGCACTGGCATCAATTTGTAGCATGAAAGGTAGAGAGTAATTTGGGGTGCGTAACACTGGTTCAGTCATTAATATTAGTTTAAGTTTTTGGAATGCTGTCTCACAGTCTGGATTCCACTGAAATTTACGTTTACTGCTGGTCATATCAGTGAGAGGAGCTGCAATGGAGGACAAGTTGCTGCAGAATCTCCTATAAAATCCTACCATTCCGAGGAACCTCATAAGGGACTTACGAGTGTTGGGTGTGGGATACTCCTTTATGGCTTCAACATTGGCTTGCTTTGGGCGAGTCAGACCTTGTCCCACGACATGACCCAAATACGTTACCGTACCACTGCCAAAGGTAGATTTTGCCAGATTAATTGTAAACCCGTCTTGGGCCAATCTTGAGAAGAGGTAACGAAGTCTGGCTATGTGTTCAACCCAAGTGTCAGAAATTATAAGAAGATCATCTTAGTAAGAACTCACTCCTTCAAGACCGTGTATGGTGTAGTTGATGGACCGTTGAAAAGTGGCTGGGGCATTACACATTCCAAATGGCATGACCTTAAATTGAAATAAACCAAAGGGAGTTATGAATGCAGATATTAATTTTGCCTTCTCTGTTAACCCAATTTGATAGTATCCTTTCTGCAAGTCTATCTTAGTTAAGAATTTAGCTTGACCAACAGCATCTATTAATTCATCAATGAGAGGCAATGGATATGAATCTGGAATGGTCACCTTGTTTACTTTAACGATAATCCACACAAAGTCTAAAGGTACCATCAAGCTTGGGCACTAGTAAGGATGGTGATACCCATGGAGAGTTGCTTGGTTCTGCTAGTCCGTGTTCCAGTAGAAAAATCCACTTCCTTCTTCATGATAGTAGTCTTCTCAGGGTTGAGTCTGTAGGCTCGCTGTCGAATCGGCTGCACCTCCTCGCTGACCAGCTGGACGTCATGGAGAGTGTGATCACAGGAACCAGGAATATCAGCTGTCACATCAGGAACTTCTTTTAAAATGGAAACAACATCATTAGTCTTAGCTTTTGGTAAATATGACAAATGATCTTGAATATTGAATAAAACATGTTGGTTTGTGGAATTTCCGAGCGATGGTATAACCACATCCTCCTCACTGTCGTGGATAGTCATCTCCATGTTCCTTTCGGAAGAAACACACACTACTGGTCGCGGACTGGTTACATTTTCAGCAGGTTTCTCTTCATACGTTTTTAAAAGATTTACATGTACTAATTGGGTGTCTTTACGCCTATCAGGAGTATGCACTACATAATTACTCTGGTCTTGTCTACGAGACACTATGTAAGGTCCGTGATATTTACTATGAAGTGAACTGCCATGAACAGGAAGAAACAGGAGGACTTTATCCCCTGGATGAAATACTCTAACCTTAGCCTTAACATCATACAGGGACTTCATTTTCTTTTGACTTTTACCCAGATTTTCCATTGCAGATTTTCTTACTTTTGACAATGTGTTTACAAGGTTTTCTACATACTGACTTAGAGTCTGCTTGGGATGACTAGAAACGCCAGATATACATTTATCCTTCAACATCTTAAGCGGACCTCTGATCTGTCTACCATACAGTACCTCAAAAAGAGAGAAACCCAAAGAGTCTTGTGGACACTCACGAATAGCGAATAGTAGCATGCCAATATCGTTATCCCAATCAGATTGAGTCTCTAAACAGTATTTCTTTAATACAGATTTAAAAGTTTGGTTGAACCTCTCGAGACAACCTTGCGACTGAGGGTGGTAGGCAGTTGAGACTTTATATGAAATATTTAACAATTCTAATACCTCCTTAAATATATTACTATTAAAATTACTACCTTGATCACTCTGTATCTCTTTAGGGAAACCAAAAGTAGTAAACAAGTTAAGTAAACATCTGACTATTTTCTTAGCAGATATGCTTTTCAAGGGATACACTTCAGGATACCGAGTGACTGTATCCATGACCGTTAACAAATACTGGTTACCTTTCTTTGTGCGAGGCAAAGGTCCAACACAATCAATCACAATTCTCTCGAAAGGTTCTGTTAGTACAGAAATAGGTTGTAATGGCGCAGGAGGAATTACTTGATTGGGTTTACCCACTACTTGACATACATGGCAAGTCTTGACATAATTTACAACATCTTTCTTAACCCCTGGCCAATAATAATGATCCAATATTTTCTTATAAGTCCTACGAATACCCTGATGTCCTGCCAGACCATCATGAGCTAGTTACATTATGAGTTTTCGAACAGAACTTGGCAATACAATCTGGTGCACCTCTGACCAGGACTCAGAAGCATTTAGATGAGGAGGACGAAATATTCTCATGAGGATTTGATCTTTAAGATAGAAACATGGGACATTATGATTATTAAATGAATCATGTGCTGCTTTTCGGCACTGAGCTAGAGAGGGGTCGCATTGCTGAGCTTGTATGAGATTCTCTTTTGTTATGACACTAGAGTGAAGCTGATCCAAAATTAATAATTTACCACTTGAATCGGTCTTACCTGCAGCAATTTGGGAGCGTGTGACAGTACAGGCAGGAAAAATGTGAGGTTGAGTTTGATCTAGCTCTTGAGTAGGGCTGATATCCAAGGGAGCATCACCAACATGAACTTCTGGATACACTAGTTTTCCAGCCAAGTCATTTCCTAGGATCAGATTTACTCCTGATACAGGAAGAGGAGCTTCATTAATTGCCACTATTGCCTCCCCCCTGAACAACTTACACTCCAGGAAAACCTTAGCCAGCTTCATAGCAGGTTGAGCAAACAAATCTCTCAGCAACACCTTCTCTCCAGTGTAGTTCACTTTAATATCTGACAAGTTCGGCAAATAAATAATACTTTGGGAGGCTCCTATATCCCTAAGAACTGTAATAGGGTACACCTCACCCTGTTCCTGGAGAGATACAGTTCCCTCTGATTTGTAAGGACTAAATGAATCCTCAGTAGAGTTTACACAATTTGTAACATGGCTAACTGGTTTAGGTCCAGTTTGTACTTTAGATTTTGAAAATTGAGTTTGAATGTTTGGACTAGACTTCTTACAGTTAGGATGCTTACAGGTAAAAATGTTATGACCCGATTGTTTACAATAAGTGCAATAGGGAACATTTACAGTTTTATCTTGTTTATAATGATAGTGAGGAGAGAACTTCACTGAATAAGCCTTATCATTTCTTTGAATATTTGATTGAGCTCTTCTCACAAGAGTGTACGAATCTGCAAGTTGAGCAGCTTTGATTAAATCCAACTCACCTTTTTCCTCGATATATATCCTCAAGTCAAAAGGCAGCTTCCTCTTAAAATCCTCCATCACTATCAAATCTCTTAATTTCTGAAAAGTTGTTATACATAGACTAGATAACCATTTGTTACACATCCTTAGTTCCTCCGTTATAAACTCCACATATGTACCTTGAGGGTTTTTCTGAAATGATCGAATTTTTTTACGATAACCATCTGGTGTAATAGCAAAGGAGGTTAGAATAGCTTGTTTAACTTGATCGTAGTCATCAACACAGTCCAAATTTGCAAAAATTATGGTGGCTTTACCAGTCAATTTTGCTTGCAAAAGCCATGACCATTCAGATCGAGGCCACTGGAAGTGAATCGTACTTTTCTCAAAGGTATGTAATGAACCTTCTGGGTCGGCTTCATTAAACTCTGGGACTAATGGAATGTTTTTTATTAAACTGAACTTAGGCGTAGCGGGGTGTTCATTTAGTTCCAACCTCCTCTCTTCTAGCCTTATTCTAGCCGCTTCATTAGCAGCCTCTAATCTGCGTGCTTCATATTCTAATTTGTGGTTTTCATATTGAAACCTTTCCTCTGACCAAGAGTCATGGTTGTCATTGGTTTCCTTTAAAACATTATAATCTAAGGGAACACTTGACGAGGCAGGAGTTAGTATATCAATGGATTCTGCAGGCAAAATTTCCTGTTCGACCAGTTTCTCTATAAATGTATTTTTAATAATCTCCTTTGTTGCTGAAGTGGGACAAGTTAAATCATAATATTGAGCAATAAAGCGCCAGTCATCTTTCCTAATCGGAAACTGTCTAAGTTTTTCTAGAGATGGATTGTCACAAAACTCCTTTGCTTTAAACGACATGGTTAACAAATAAAAAAATTGCATACATATAATTAAGATACCTCAATCACAAAAACCTTAAAATAAATTGATCATATCAATGAACCTTGACATGATGAGAATGTAAACATTTAGTAATTATATACTTACATTGATAAGGTAAAACTGAGAGGATAATATGATTAGATACATTAAACAGTCAACAGACGACAGACACAAATTACAAGCCTCGACACTTAATAACCGTGTGATCCAACTCAGCTTTATCTTATGAGATAATCCTGCAGATATGATCATGAAAGGAATACGGCATTGATTAACTTAGTGAATCGATAACATAGATGACTCCTAAGTAGATCCGGATGATAACCTAGACGATCATTAATAATAGCAGTGATTAAGAATTTATGATACAAACAATTGTATGAGACTTTGATACTTGAGATAGTAGGGAGCACTACAATTTATAATCTCCGATTCGTATGGAAGATATGATCACTTGAATAAGAATTGGTCCGAAACTTATATAGAATACGGCACGAGATAACTTGAGTTATGAAGTGATCTTCCAACCGAATGAACAGAATTTGAAATAAAGCAGTCTGTATTTACTTTATAAAAATAGATGAATTCTGTTATACTACTTCCGACTACACATATGCATCTATCCAGACAAGTCCATTATGACAGGCAAAAATAAGCAAAATTCAAGTCCACAATAAATCTAAACATGAATACAGACTCTAGTAAACCACTTTAAGCAATGGATACCGTTTTGCTATAAACAGATTAAGTAAAGATTAAATTATGGTAGTACAATGCTATAATGCCTGCCACAAATGAGCACAACCACTACCCACACACCGGTCATGAATCTGGTGAAAAAGATATAAAATGGTGATAACCTTAAAGTCCTAAATAATTAATAGAGTTCTCTGGTGATGAACTGAATCCTACTGGTCACTTGTTAGCACAAAAGGGAAAAACATCCCGGACAGGCCCCCATCTTACGAGTTGTAATTGACTTATCTAGGGATGAATTACTAAACACGTAATTAAAGTTATTGCTCTTTACAATAAGGTAAAAATAGAAAGATATGCTAACATGAAAATGACAATTTAATACAAATACGATAAACCTTAACCCATAAATATCCCCCCAAATCCCTAAATTTACTGTAAATACAATGTTAAAAGACAATAGTGTACAAGTTAACACCCCTGGTAATAAGTTTCAACAAGACTCACTAGACATAAAGGTTTCACCAAGAAATACACTGGACATAAATATAAGTTTCACCAAAAGACAATAGACATAATAAATATACGTTCACCAAGACACAGAACAAATGTAAAGTTTCACCATGAGACATAGTAAGTGTAATGAGAGTTTTATGTACAAAACTTATCTGTCTGGAGAGAGAGCACAGTCGAGTAGAAGTGGGAAACAGGAGAGACTCAGTATCCGTCACAGGACACTGATCTACTGATTCCCCCAGCTCCCCAGCCCTCTTTTATAACCTCTCTCAGACGAAAATCCCGGGTCTCAGAACCCATGGTCGGATCCATGAAGCAGGGTTCAGGCAGATTCCGAAATCCCTTAACAAGGATCGAGTTGCTGGTCGGCAAGGGTCGTTACACGTGCTCTGCCATAAAGCTAGACAGCAACAACTCGGCTCTTGCAATCTTGTCACTAAGATCAGGCTCACTCTTGACTTTAAAAAACTGGTCAATATTTACTGTTTTCTTCTTGGCACTGTAATTCTTTGTGTGTTTTATAGAAATTTGATGACCAATAAGAGATGACTTGTTACAGTTTTTCAGTTTCATGTTACACACACTGCACACAGCTATATACTTGTTAGTTGGGTCAGGCATTAACCAGTTTTTAAATTCTGGTTCATCCATCCATTCTGCTTTGAAAGCCTGCTGATACCATATTTTTGCTCTCTTTTTCGGGGGTGTACCCGACCCACTAGCACCTGTGTCACTCATAGTCTCGGGTTAAGGCTAAATAATTGAATACTTTACTGACAGTGTGGAATAACAGAGCAGTAATTATACCTATACCGGGCACAACTAACACCAGTGTATGAGGCTGGCAGGCTGACTGGACCGGAACAAACTCCTTGGACTACATTTATAATCTTACTTTTCACGCGTTCAGTTCCTGTCCATCCCGTGGTCACTAAGAAAAACGTCTAATTTAGTCTCTCAGTAGCCACGAAATCTAATCGAATATGAATATAAATGAAGGAGAATATAGTAGGGGTAGGATAGGTGAAGGATAAGTGGGAAGAGGTGAATTTAATTAACAAATTGAGTTAATATTTATCTGAACTAAAAAAATCCAAGATATACTTGATTTTGTACGGTAAATACCAAGATGCCAAGGTTGAGTCTAAAATCCCAAGATCTAGTGAAAAATTCCAAGCACTGGCATCACTGTGACCAACAAGTTAGGGTGAGTAGTGTCTAATGTTGCTTAGTAAGGCGTAGCGATAGTGATAAATGGAATGAATGTAAAGATTTAGGGGGGGGGGGAGAATTGAATTAGAAAAATGTAGGGGAAATATAAAAAAAATATTTTAACTGTAAGTTCCAGCTAGGGAAGAAGGGACGTGTGTAACAACCCATTTTTTTTGTGTATGTTATTTAGGATGTTTCTTTTAATATATAATAGCTAGCAGCACTCTCCATATATACCAGCATTTTTACTGGTAACTTACTTAGAAAATTAGTTAAGTGAGGTGAGGTTGGCGGAATAAATATAGGTTCTGGGGAACTAGTTTTTCACGAGTAGATGCCCCACAACTACGGAGACGAAGTGAGAAGGAAGTGAAGCAGTTGCTCACAATCAGTCTCTCTTCGTCTCCCTTGGTGAAAAGGTAACTCGACTGGATTTTTACTGCTACAAGTGTTAATATGGAAGTAGGGTTTTTGTGTAAATATTTATTATACATTTGATAGTGTTATTAAGGAGTCTCTCTTCGTCTCCCGTGGTGAAAAGCCATATAGCACAATTCCGGGAATATTAGAAAACTGGTGTAACACCCCATTTTTTATATATGTTATTTAGGATGTGTTTTTTTAATGTATAGTAACTAACAGCACTCTCCTAAATACCAGCATTTTTACTGGTAACTTACTTAGAAAATTGGTTGAGTAAGGGGTAGGGTCCCAATAGAGGGACGAGATATTTTCGTTGGCGGAACAATATTTGTGTTAAACATTAGGAATAATTGTATTATATGTAACTGAGGATAGAGATAATGTATTGGAACGTTAAGGATATTAGTTAATCATGAAATGTAACTAGGGAATACACCTGGGAGGGGGAAATTAGTGTTAATATAAAAATGTAGGTCATGAGGGACTAGTTTTTCACGAGTAGATGCCCCACAACTACGGAGACGAAGTGAGAAGGAAGTGAAGCAGTTGCTCACAAATCAGTCTCTCTTCGTCTCCCGTGGTGAAAAGGTAACTCGACTGGATTAGTACTACAACAGTGGATTACAAGTGTTAATATTGAGGTAAATATTTATTATACATTTGATAGTGATTATTAATTGAGACTCTCTTCGTCTCCCGTGGTGAAAAGCCATATAGCACAATTCCGTGAACAATATAAAATACTGGTGTAAAATATAAAATTTAGAATTTGAGAATTGCTGGCATATATAGAGAAAATCGTAGAGTATCATATTTGTTTCGGCCATTATTTTTTTTATTCAATTAATGATATATATATGAGTGTATGGTTTTTTTTTTTATGATTATTACTAGGAAGTGAAGTGGATATTTTGTTTATTTGTTTGTTGTTTAGCTCTGTCACTAGCGAGACGCGGGATTTGTCCCCGTCCTAGTGTCAGAAGGGAGTAGGTTTGGGATTGGAACTTAGAGAATATACATATTTTTTTTTTATATATATTCAATGAATGTAAATAATAAACTAGATTATAATTAGTGGAGTATTCAGTTACCGATACCGTATACAATACTAATAGACTGTGTCCCTACTTAGACATTTTTGACTTGATTTAAGACATTGATCGAACCCCCGTTAGAGTAATTCTGCGTTGCTTACACACGTGCTTGGGGTTCAGGCTACGTTACCCACCCAGTGTGTGATAGCTTGGTTCCTGTGGTCAACCTGTGGTCTGGTGGTGGCAGCGTTACTGACGAGGAACTGGACTTGCCTTTGTATGATTTTTTTTTATGGTATTCGCAAGGCAAGTTCAGTCCTCAGTCCTTTTTTTTTCCCAGACCGGGTTAATCCAGTATAAGGATAGAGTATCATACACTGGTGTGTCATTTTTTTGTATTGTAAAAGGCCGTGCTTTCGTTTCCTCCTCCAGTAAAGTAAGGGGGATAAAAATAGCAGCGTTACATATACATAATTATATACATAGATCATTGTTACTCACAACAAATGTAGTCAACATTAATACCTTTTCACCTGCAAAGTTTCAACACTTTACTCCAAATAGTTTAGAAAGTAGCCCCAAGGTGTCACGTACCCCCTTAAAAGAAAAGGAAATATTTATAAAAAAAAAAATTAGTTAGGGCTACAAACTTGAAATAACACTATTTTCTGCTGCTCTGACTAGGCGATAAAAGAGTATGGATGAGTGTCTGCTGTAGGGTATACCTATGAATTTTTGCGATTTTTTTTTATATTGATGAAAATAGCGCTTGCGCCTCTCTTACGTAACCTTGTAAAGCAACAGTTAAACCTAAAGGATTATTTACAGAAGTACATTCACTATTGATTATGTTATTAATCATACGTGTAAGCATGCCCCAGGTTTTCTTATTGATACTATTATGAAAAAACAACAACTTTCTTCAATTTGTCAGGAATGGTTACTGTACTCTTTGCAGTAACAAATTATACTCCTTGCAATTGCAAAGTATGGTCTGCGGCACAGTTCCCTGAACAATCTGAGAGTAGCTTTATAATGAAACAAACACATGGCCGATGGCTGGCCAATTTCTATGCATCTGTGACATTTTCACTTGCAGCCAATATTGCCACCGAGCCTCTCTCTCAGAGTGGTTGGGGAAGTATGCAGCAGACTGTAGGCTACATTAGCATCATAACTCTTAATGCAAAGTATTACAAATATAATTTCTTTTTTCTACTATTAGTACAGTATGGAAATATAAGCTTCACATACTCGGAAACAGAGGAACTGAAAAAGTTTATTTAATGTTTTCCCTTAATAGTGTAAATGATTAATATTATATTGTCCCATTTACTGTACATTGTAATGTTGTAATGTAAATGTGTGTTTGTTTGATGATTACCCTTTATATTATCCTTCAATATGAGTGTAAGATGATAGAACTTTTGTCAGGGACTGTACAGCTGACGTCAGACATATGTTTACATCAAGCTTCAGTTTTCAATTTGACGCTTATCGTTATTTTTATAACCGGCAGCCTATACTGGGGAAGGAAGGGGAAGAGAAAGATGAAGATGGAAGAGGGAGAGAGAGATAGGAAAGGAAAGGGAGAGAGAGATAGGGAGTGAATGGGAAAGGGATATGGAGGAGGGAAGGGGGAGAGAGAGAGGGAGGGAAGTAGAGTGTAGTGGGAAGGAAAAGGAGAAGTGGGGAGGGAAAGGAGGAGAAGTGGGGAGGGAAGGGGAGATCGTGATATAGGGAGGGAAGGGGGAGAGAGAGATAGGGAGGGAAGGGGGAGAGAGAGATAGGGAGGGAAGGGGGAGAGAGAGATAGGGAGGGGAAAAGGTGGGGAGGGAAGGGGGAGAGTGAGAGAGAGGGAGAGAGTATAAGGAAAGACAGTACACACGCCCACGCCCACAAACACACACCTAACTCCCATTTATATAAGAGTCCATCTAATACTAATATAAACAAACATTAAAATACATACAATATTCATGTTAAATACTTGTTAACATTTAATACCTGGGAAATATCAATAAATATTTAGTTAACATTTCACGACACTCCTCGATCTCATCCCCTGCTCTTTCTCCTTTCCTTTCTCATGCACTGTTTTCTCTCTCTCCTTTCTTTTCTTTCTCACTTCCTCTCACTTTCTCCTTTCCTCTCTCATGCACTGTTTTCTCTCTCTCCTTTCTTTTCTTTCTCACTTCCTCTCCTTCCTCTCACTTTCTCCTTTCCTCACTCATGCACTGTTTTCTCTCTCTCCTTTCTTTTCTTTCTCACTTCCTCTCCTTCCTCTCACTTTCTCCTTTCCTCTCGCATCAACTTTATTCTCTCCTACTCTTCGTATTGCTTTGTGTTTTATTCCCGTTAATTAATGGAGCAGAGTGGCGCAGTGGAAGCGTGCTGGGCCCATAACCCAGAGGTCCGTAGATCGAAACTACGCTCTGCTACACGTTATTTTTAACGGGTCTATTATATTTTACTTCCCTTATCCAATTTGTCCATAATCTATCTCGTGGAAATAACGTACTTGACCTAATATTAAATGTTGTAACAAAGGAAGACTTGGTAGAGAATATTAATGTAGGAGATGAGTATAGGAATAGCGATCACCAAGTTATTACAATCAAAATATTCATTACTAGAATCCATACACAGGCAATGAAAAATTACCCGACATTAGAGAAGCAAACTTTGATGAGCTGAGTGATATTTAATGAAGGATACTGACTGGGACCACTTATGTGACATTAATATACAATGAGACTTTCTCACTAATGTGTACATTGGAAGCAGTGAAATAATGTATACCGCTGAAAAACATTTTGAACCCCAAAACCAATTAAACATGTATACTGTAGCATGCTGACAACGTGTGTACCCTTTCTTCCCATTTCTTTGATATTTGTTTAAAGTATTGTATCTATATCATTGATAGCATCTGCTGTGAGTAGTAGTGCTGTGTGTGAGGTTGGGGTGGCCTGGCGTGTGAGAGGTCCCAGAGGTGGTACATACCAGCTGCTACAACAACAACAATAATAATAATAATAATAATAATAATAATAATAACAACCTCACTTGTATAGATGAATATATTTTTTAAAGTACTTTTAATTTTTCAGAAGCCTGCTGAAGCCTCCTGAAACGTTCTGAAACCTCCAGAAGAAAAAGAAGAAGAAGAAGAGAGAGAGAGAGAGAGAGAGAGAGAGAGAGAGAGAGAGAGAGATAGAGAGAGAGAGACTGTGTGTGTCTGTGTGTATGAGAGAGAGGTACTGTGTGGATGTATGTGTCAGAGAGAGAGAGAGAGAGAGAGAGAGAGAGAGAATGTGTATGTGCGTGTGTGTGTTTAAGAGAGAGAGAGGTACTGGGTGAGTTTGTGTATGTGTGTTAGAGAGAGACTGTGTGTGTGTTTCAAAGAGAGATTGTGAGTGCATCAGAGAGATAGAGAGAGAGAGAGAGAGAGAGGCTGTGTGAGTGTTGATAGTGATATTGATGTGTGAAAGAGTTACAAGGAGTTACAAGGACAAGTAGCACCTCAAAAGGTCTTACGACCCATACCAAGGAGGTACCGTAGGTGTAGTAGTAGTTGCTAACTAATAGTGAGAGATAAAGTATAGTAAAGAGAAGGCTCTCCCCCACCCACCTCTCCCACCCGCATTGCGGATATGGAAATGGAAATGTACCTAACCCGGGGGAAAAAAGGCCGGGCTAGGAAATTTGTGTATAGGAAAGGAGGAAACAATCCCTATAACTCTACCAGGCTTGGCAGAACTTTGTCTAACTGTTTCTTGAACTGTTCTATCGATGAACTATCAACTACCTCTGCTGGTAGCTGATTCCAGACATTGCAGATTTTATATGTGAAGAAATTACCTAACGTATTATGGCGGAAGCGTTTCAAGTCTAGTTTCCATCCATGGTTTCTAGTTGCATTAGTGTTTAAGCTAAACAGGCACTGATAATCAATGTTTTCATATCCACGAAGGATTTTGAATACTTCAATTAGTTGACCTCTCAAGCGTCTGGTCTCTAATGAGAAGAGACCTAGTGCCTGCAGCCTTCTCTGGTAGCCCATGTGTTTAATTGATGGGATGAGTTTGGTGGCCCTAGCCTGGACTCTCTCAAGCCTCGCAATGTCATTCTTGAGAGTCGGCGACCAGAACTGCACAGCATATTCCAGATGTGGCCGAACCAAAGAATTGTACAGAGTGAGGACTATCTCTTTATTTCTAAATCTAAATTGCCTCTTTATATAACCAAGAAGCCTCTGGGCTTTCTTCTCTACTGTGAGGCACTGCTTGGAGAATTTGAGGTCACTGCTGATCAGTACACCTAAGTCTTTCTCCAAGTCAGTACTACTAATTTCACTTCCCAACAGAGAGTAACTGGCTCTTTGGTTGGCTGGACCTATGTGCATCACTTTACACTTGTCCAAATTGAATGGCATCTGCCATCGTTCAGACCACTTTTCTACTTTCTCTAGGTCTTTATGTAATTGTTCTACCTTTTCAAATGATGAAGCATTACACCCTAACTTGGTGTCATCAGCAAATTTTGCAATTCGACTGACAATGCCCACATCTATATCATTAATGTAGATTATAAAGAGTAGCGGACCTAGAACTGAACCTTGAGGAACCCCACTTGTGACTGATGCCCAACTTGAGGCTTCCCCATTGATTACTACTCTTTGGCGCCGGTCAGTTAGCCAATTCTCAATCCATTTAGCAAGCATGCCCCTTATTCCCAGTTTCGGGTTTTTGCCATCAACCTCTGATGAGGTACTTTATCAAAGGCTTTCTGAAAGTCCAGATAAAGGATGTCTATTGCCCGGCACTGGTCATACTCAGAAAGCATACTGTGGAAAAATTCAATCAAGTTGGTCAAACATGAACGCCGACGCCTAAAGCCATGTTGTGAATCATACAATAAATTATATGATTCAAGATGATCTACTATTCTATCTGCAACTATACCCTCCAATACCTTTCCTACTACAGATGTAAGGCTGATTGGACGGTAGTTTCCAGGAAGATGGCGATCTCCCTTTTTAAATATGGGAGTCGCATTTGCTTCCTTCCAGTCAGATGGGACCTCTCCTGTTTCAAATGATATATTGAAGATAGCAGCCAGGTAAGGGGTCATCTGGTCACATACCTCTCGCAAGACCCTAGGAAGAAATTCATCAGGACCGGGAGATTTGTTGACACTTAATTTACCTATTCTGTCTCTAACTTTTGCTTCACTACATTGGACTCTTTCTATGGTAACACCCTCATGAGTAGTGCCTGGCTCAGGGATGTTACCCCCATCTTCTCGGGTGAACACTGATGAGAAATGGGAATTTAGAATGTCTGCCATCTTTTCATTAGTGTTTTGCAAAACACCGTTCCCATCATGCAATGGGCCTATCTTGTTTGTAATTGGATTTCTGCTATTTACATAACCAAAAAACTCCTTGGGATTCTCCTTACACAAGGCTGCAATCCGGAGTTCCTCGTTACGCTTGGCTCTGTCTACAAGTGATTTCACCTTCCTACGTAGGTGGTAATATTCACTTTGTATCTCTAAATTACCAGTTCTTTTGAACTGGCGGTAGGCTACCTTTCTTTTCCTAATTGTAGCTGCTATTTCTCGTGTGAACCATTTGGGTTGGGACATAGGGGATCCAACTGGCTTAAAGGGCACGAACATTGATTGTTGTGCCATAAAGCAGTCTCGGAATAAGCACCAAGACTCATTCACCCTTGGCCCATTTCCAAATGCATTGCACTAACTCCCTTTCTCAGATTACAGAAATCTGCCCTACTGAGGTCGGGTTTACTCTGTTTCTGAATTTTAACTTTAGACTTGGGTACTTGCAGTGAGAACCTAATCATATTATGGTCACTTCCTCCCAATGGCTCATCTACAGTCAAGCTAGAGACAAGGTCATCTTCGGAGGTGAACACAAGATCTAATATTTTGGTTCCCCTTGTGGGCTCAGTCACCCACTGAGTCAAGAAAGCTTCATCAGCAAAGTCAATGAGCCTGTGTAAGAGAGATTGAATTCGTGTGTGAAAGAGAGGGAGATATTTTGTTTGTGTGTGCGTGTGAGAGAGAGAGACTTTGTTTGTATGTGTGAGAGAGAGACTTTGTTTGTATGTGAGAGAGAGAGAGAGAGAGAGAGAGAGAGAGAGAGAGAGAGAGAGAGAGAGACTGTATGTATATGTTTGTGATGTTGATGTGTGAGAGAGAGACTTTGTGTGTGTGAGACAGAGAGAGAGAGAGGGAGATTTTGTATTTGAGAGAGAGAAAAAAAAACTTTGTGTTTGAGAGAAAGAGAGAGAGAGAGAGACTGCACTTGTGTGAGAGATTAATGTATGTGTGCGAGAAAGAGAGAAAAAAAAAGATAATTTGTGTGTGTGTGTGTGTGAGAGAGAGAAACATCACTGTGTGTGTGTGTGTAAAATTATATATATTTAAAAAACAAAATTTAAATGAATGAATATATAAAGAAAAAAATAAAGATATAAAAATAACTTTGTGTTTGTTGACTCTCCTCTCCTTTCTCTCTCTCTCTCTCTCTCTCTCTCTCTCTCTCTCTCTCTCTCTCTCTCTCTCTCTCTCTCTCTCTCTCTCTCTCTCTCTCTCTCTCTCTCTCTCTCTCTCTCTCTTCGTGCAAACACAAATGAAATATCTCTTTCACACTCAGTCCCTCTCTCTTTCTCAGTCTCTCTCACACACACAAACAGTTCCTCTCGCATACATACACACATACACAGTCTCTCTCTCTCACTCTCTCTCTCTCACACACACAAATTCAAAATCTCTCTCTCTCACACACAAATGCAAAATCTCTCTCTCACACACACAGTCTCTCTCTCACACAAAGGCAATCTCTCTTTCATACAGTCTCTCTCACAAACATCAATATCACTCACGCACACTCACAGTTTCTCTCTCTCTCTCTCTCTCTCTCTCTGTCTCTCTCTCTCTCTCTCCCCAATAATAATAATGTGTTTCAATTTCCTTATTATAAAATTTATATGAAAATATTAATTATCCCATGAAATAAATGGGTTTAATGTTAATTAATTATCCCATGAAATAAATGGGTTTTATGTTAATTAATTATCCCATAAAATAAATGGGTTTTATGTTAATTAATTATCCCATGAAATAAATTGTTTTTATGTTAATTAATTATCCCATGAAATAAATGGGTTTTATGTTAATTAATTATCCCATGAAATAAATGGGTTTTATGTTAATTAATTACCCATGAAATAAATGGGTTTTATGTTAATTAATTATCCCATGAAATAAATGGGTTTAATATTAAATAATTATCCCATGAAATAAATGGGTTAAATATTAATCAAATTTAAATAAGGTATAAAGAAATATACAATAATTAATAATTTAGGTGTTAAAATAATGATCATAAAAATAAACAAAAAACGTAAAGGAGTGTTAATATTATACCTTTGACCTTTATTAATAAACCTATGAAAATTGTTGATAATATTGGAGCAACTTAATTCCTCCAAACTATTCCAGGCAACAGGGTCGATACCAAAATAGTTATTAAGTAATCCTGTTTCCTGACATATTTTGCAGGAGTCAATGTACTCCAAAGTTACTACAAGGGACCTCAGATCTCTTTAGGGTAATTTTGAAGCAAACTAATTCCTCCAAACCATATTATGACGTCATTAAAAAGAGAGAGAGAGAGGTAATGGAGGTGTAGAGAGAGAGATAGAGAGCAGTGTTGCCAGGTGTGCTTGACAAAAGTTCTATAATATCCCCATTGTTACCTCTGATTCCCCATATCTAGTGATAATTCCCCATACTTGGCATCACTTATAGAGAGAAGAATGTGGGCTGAAAATTAATGTTTGAATGGCAGTCCATAAAGAGGGTTACTGAGTTGACTTGCCCTCCCCCCTACCACTCATCCACTGTACCCATACCCCCTCCCTCACACCAATATTCCTACCCCCCCCTAACACCATACCCCCCCACCCCACTCCCCTACCCCTCCCCTTGATTATCGTATAATGACGTCATGATTTGGTGGAGAATATAGTTCACGTTTTGGTTCATAATTCATTTATTATTAATTATTTTGAATTCATTACTATATAATTAAATTCCCCATAATTTTCCCTACATTTTGATATAATAATTTCTTTAATTGCACAATTAATTAACGAAATTAGCGAATATTTTCTATTTATAATTTCCAACCATGACTAATTGGTTCATTGGAGCACTTTGGGTCCTCCAAGGTATCTCAGGCAACACAACTTAATGCAGGAATAATACAGTTTGGAGGAATCAGTTTGCTCCACAATTACTCTATGGAAATCTGGGTTCCTTTATAGTACTTTGATTCCTCCAAAGTATTTCAGGAAAGAAAATTAATTAATAAATATAATGGTATCAATCCTGTTGTATTTAATAGTTTGGAGGAATCCAATTGGTCCAGTATTAACACAACCAACACCACAGCTTCGAATGAATTAACTTGGTGAACCATTCTAAAGAGGGTGTAGGGAGAGGGGGGAATATTAGGGGAATAAGAGGGTGGGGTGTAGGGGGGGGGGGGGCTATAGAGGATGTAGGGAGGGGATGGTATATTTGGGAGGTATGGGGGGATGTAGGGGTGGTAGATTCGAAGCTTATTCACTCATTCGAAGCTGGTTCATTCGAAGCTACCACCCCTACACCTCTCCAACAACCCATCCCAAACCCCTCCCTACATCCACCCATACCCTCTAATACCCCCCCCCCCCTCTCTACACCCCCATACCCCCTAATACACCCCCCCCCTCTCTACACCCTCTTTAGAAAGGTTCACCAAGTTGATTCATTCGAAGTTAATTCATTCGAAGCTGTGGTGTTGGTTGTGTTAATACTGGACCAATTGGATTCCTCCAAACTATTAAATACAACAGGATTGATACCATTATATTTATTAATTAATTCTCTTTCCTGACATACTTTGGAGGAATCAAAGTACTATAAAGGAACCCAGATTTCCATAGAGTAATTGTGGAGCAAACTGATTCCTCCAAACTGTATTATTCCTGCATTAAGTTGTGTTGCCTGAGATACCTTGGAGGACCCAAAGTGCTCCAATGAACCAATTAGTCACGGTGGTAAATTATAAATAGAAAATATTCGCTAATTTCGTTAATCAATTGTGTAATTAAAGACATTTTTTTCAAAATAAAGGGAAAATTATGGTGAAATTAATAATATAATAATGAATTCAAAATAATTAATAATAAATGATTTATGAACCAAAACGTGAACTATATTCTCCACCAAATCATGATGTCATTATATGATAATCAATGGGGGGGGTTGGGGAGTGGTGTGGGGGTATGGTGTTAAGGGGGGTAGGGACATGGGTGTGAGGGAGGGGGTATGGGTAGAGTGGATGAGGGGTAGGGGAGTGGTGTGGGGGTATGGTGTTAGGGGGGGTAGGGACATGGGTGTGAGGGAGGGGGTATGGGTAGAGTGGATGAGGGGTAGGGGAGTGGGGTTGGGGTATGGTGCTAGGGGGGGTAGGGACATGGGTGTGAGGGAGGGGGTATGGGTAGAGTGGATGAGGGGTAGGGGAGTGGGGTGGGGGTATGGTGTTAGGGGGGGTAGGGACATGGGTGTGAGGGAGGGGGTATGGGTAGAGTGGATGAGGGGTAGGGGGGAGGGCAAGGCAACTCAGTAACCATCTTTATGGACTGCCATTCAAACATTAATTTTCAGCCAACATTCTAGAGATAAGTGATGCCAAGTATGGGGAATTTTCCATAGATATGGGGAATCAGAGGTAATAATGGGTACTAATTATTGATTAATATTTAACCCATTTATATCATGGGATAATGATTTAATATTAAACCCATTTATTTCATGGGATAATGATTTAATATTAAACCCATTTATATCATGGGATAATGATTTAATATTAAACCCATTTATTTCATAGGATAATGATTTAATATTAAACCCATTTATTTCATGAGATAATTATCTATTTCATGAGATAATGATTTAATATTAAACCAATTTATTTCATGGGATAATTATCTATTTCATGGGATAATGATTTAATATTAAACCCATTTATTTCATGGGATAATGATTTAATATTAAACCCATTTATTTCATGGGATAATGATTTAATATTAAACCCATTTATTTCATGAGATAATTATCTATTTCATGGGATAATGATTTAATATTAAACCCATTTATTTCATGGGATAATTATCTATTTCATGGGATAATGATTTAATATTAAACCCATTTATTTCATGGGATAATTATCTATTTCATGGGATAATGATTTAATATTAAACCCATTTATTTCATGGGATAATTATCTATTTCATGGGATAATGTTTTAATATTAAACCCATTTATTTCATGGGATAATTATCTATTTCATGGGATAATGATTTAATATTAAACCCATTTATTTCATGGGATAATTATTTTATATTAAACCCATTTATTTCATATGGTAATTAATATTTACATATAAATTTTATACTATGGAAATTGAAACACATTATTATTCATATATTTATTCATTATTGTTATTGGACTGGAAACACAAAAAGAGAGAGAGAGAGAGAGAGAGAGAGAGAGAGAGAGAGAGAGAGAGAGAGAGAGAGAGAGAGAGAGAGAGAGAGAGAGAGAGAGAGAGTAGATGGAAAGTAGGGACAAATAAAATATATCTATATATGATTTTATGTATTTATATATTTAATAATATACAAACTGTTTTTAAAATATCACATATAGTTTTATACGCACACACACACACACACTCATACACACATACACTCATACACACACACACTCATACACACATACACACATACACACACACACTCATACACACACAGTCTATCTTTTTCATACACACACGAAGTCTATCATTCTTTTTTCACACAGTTTATTTCTCTCTTTCACACACACACAGTCTGTCTCTATCTATCTCTCACTTACACACAGGGTTTCTATCTTTATCACTCACAATGAGTCTCTGTCACACACACACACACACACACTGTCCCTCTCTCACATACACAGTCTCTCTCACACAAACACAGTCTCTCTCACACAAACACACATTAATCTCTCTCACACACACACAGTCTCTCTTTCACACACACACAGTATCTCTTTCATATACATACGGTCTCTCTTTCCCACACACACACAGTCTCTCTCTCATACACATATATTAATCTCTGATACACAAACACACACAGTCTTTCTTTCACACAGACACACAATTTCTCTCTCTCTCTCATACACACAGTCTCTCTTTCTCACACACAAACATTAATCTCTCATTTACACATACAATCTCTCACTCTCTCACAGACATATAAAGAGAATGCAAGGTGAAGAGTTTGTAAAGAAGGTGTATGGAAGTGAAGTTGTGGCACCTGGTGTGAGAGGCAAACCACTGGTTATATGGTAGAACAGAGTGGAAAAGTATGTAAAGGAGAGAAACATGAGGGGCAGGGGAGGGCTGGACCGAGTAAGGAGGGAGTGTTGGAACAGAGTGGAAGAGTATGTAAAGGAGAGTAACATGAGGATCAGGGGAGGGCTGGACCGAGTATGGAGGGAGTGTTGGAACAGAGTGGAAGAGTATGTAAAGGAGAGTAACATGAGGGACAGGGGAGGACTGGACCGAGTATGGAGGGAGTGTTGGAACAGAGTGGAAGAGTATGTAAAGGAGAGAAACATGAGGGGCAGGGGAGGGCTGGACCGAGTATGGAGGGAGTGTTGGAACAGAGTGGAAGAGTATGTAAAGGAGAGAAACATGAGGGACAGGGGAGGGCTGGACCAATGCCGTTTCTAACTAAGATAGAGACGGCATTGCCTGAGCTGATTTACTTCTACCACCGCCACCGCCGCCGCCACCACGACCACTACCACCACCACTCGCAGCTAAAAAAAAAAAAAGAATGAGAGAAAAAAAAATAGAAAATTAGTCGCTAATAATTGTATAGTTAATTTGAATATGATGAGCCTCTTGTGTTGCGTTTTTCTCTTTCTATAAATTATGTCCTTCCAAACCCTCATGTATTAAGGTGATATTATTCTCTTGTTGGTAAATTGGAAGGTTACTGATTCCTCCTAACTAAACCAGGAAACAAACACACCCAATTGTACTGTTTGGGGATCTTCTGTTTCATGGCCTATAGTTTGGAGCAATCACAGATCTTCCAATTCGCCAAAAAATAAAAAATAAAATAATAATAATCTCGCCTTTAATTAAGTTTATACAATATTCCTCCAATTCCTTCCAATTCGCCAAAAAATAAAAATAAACTAATAATAATCTCGCCTTTAATTAAGTTTATACCATATTCCTCCAATTCGTTCCAATTCGCCAAAAAATAAAAATAAACTAATAATAATCTCGCCTTTAATTAAGTTTATACAATATTCCTCCTTCCTTCAATACAAACAATAACACACACTTACCTACAGCTTGGATGAAACACGTGATTTTCGAACCCTTGTATTTCTTCTTCCGATCCCTGAGGTAGGCCAGGACCATATCTGTGCCCTTCACCATGTCGGGTTTATTGGTGTTGCAGAACGTTCTGTCAACACGTGAAGGACATTGTATTACAAATAGAGTCGACGGGAGAAGTCCTGTCGCCTCACCTGCTTCACAGAGACAGGCAATATTGGTTCATCAACTCGAGAAATACACACGTTTTCTACACTTAATAATCACGAGTCTATGAACATCGTGTGCCTCGGTGAAGCCAGTGAGGTGACAGGATTTTTGGCACCGACTGTACACTCGTGATATGTTATACCTGACCAGAGACGAACGACAGGCACCACACATACCCTATCCTACATTGGAACTCAGCCTCTATGTGTGTATTAAGTGGGCGGGGAAATGAACAATATCAGACGAGAATCGAAGTTTTCTGCTCCTCACACTCTGGTCAGAAATTATGTATCAAGAGTGTACAGTCATGAGCACTAATAAGTTTATAGCTGCTTTGGGAATAGGGGACAGGCTTGAGGGGTTTTGGGGTGTGTGGGAGTAAGGAGACAGGCTTTGGGGGGGACTGGGGGGGTGCGGGAATAGGGGGACAGGCTTGGGGTGGGTAGAAAGCCTGTCCCCCTATTCCCACACACCCCTAACCCCCCAAAACCCCCAAGCCTGTCCCCTTATTCCCCCCCCCCCCCCTTAACGCAGTCATTCCAATGGTGATTTATATTATTTTACTTTTATTTACTGTCTCTATATAGGTATTCGAAACACCTGGATATTTATTAGTGCTTGTGACTGTAAGTTTATTTTCTTTTAAAGTGTCTAGACATGTTTTATTTATATTTATAAGGATTTTAATTGATGACATGATTCGAGTGAGTTGATGAGATGATTCGAGTGAGTTGGTAAGATGATTCGAGTGAGTTGATGACATGATTCGAGTGAGTTGATGAGATGATTCGAGTGAGTTGATGAGATGATTCGAGTGAGTTGATGACATGATTCGAGTGAGTTGACATGATTCGAGTGAGTTGATGAAATGATTCGAGTGAGTTGACATGATTCGAGTGAGTTGATGACATGATTCGAGTGAGTTGATGAGATGATTCGAGTGAGTTGATGAGATGATTCGAGTGAGTTTATGACATGATTCGAGTGAGTTAATGACATGATTCGAGTGAGTTGATGACATGATTCGAGTGAGTTAATGATATGATTCGAGTGAGTTAATGAGATGATTCGAGTGAGTTGATGACATGATTCGAGTGAGTTGATGACATGATTCGAGTGAGTTAATGAGATGATTCGAGTGAGTTAATGAGATGATTCGAGTGAGTTAATGAGATGATTCGAGTGAGTTGATGACATGATTCGAGTGAGTTAATGAGATGATTCGAGTGAGTTGATGACATGATTCGAGTGAGTTGAGGAGATGATTCGAGTGAGTTGATGAGATGATTCGAGTGAGTTGATGACATGATTCGAGTGAGTTAATGACATGATTCGAGTGAGTTGACATGATTCGAGTGAGTTGATGACATGATTCGAGTTGCTGATAGTAAACTGAAGGGCAACCAAGTCCTCCAAACTATACCAGGAAACAAACACCCCTATATGTAACAATGAAGTCGTTGTTTCCTGATAGAGTTTGGAGGAATCAATGAGCCTCCAATTTACCAAGAAGAAAATTTCCTCCTAAGTCACTAAACACTAATCTTTCAGAGAGAGAGAGAGAGAGAGAGAGAGTAAGAAAGAAAGAAAGAAAGAGTTTCTATCTTTCTGTGTGTGTTATTGTGTGTGTGTGTGAGTGTCTGTGTGTGTTACTGTGTATGTGTGTGAGTGTCTGTGTGTGTTATTGTTTATGTGTATGAGTGTCTATGTGTGTTACTGTGTGTGTGTGTGAGTGTCTGTGTGTGTTATTGTTTATGTGTGTGAGTGTCTGTGTGTGTTACTGTGTATGTGTGTGAGTGTCTGTGTGTGTTATTGTTTATGTGTGTGAGTGTCTGTGTGTGTTACTGTGTGTGTGTGTGAGTGTCTGTGTGTGTTATTGTTTATGTGTGTGAGTGTCTGTGTGTGTTATTGTGTGTGTGTGTGCATATGAATTAACTCACCCCAGAATGTCTGTACCGTCAGCCAAGAATAAAGCTTCCTTCTTACAAGAAGTAGTAGTTAATTTGAACTTCTTGCAATTAACCTCTAACTCTGCCCCCTCAGCTGCCTGGAAAAAAAAATAAAAAAAAAAATAAAAAAAAAAATAATAATAATAATAATAATAATAATAATAATAATAATAATAATAATAATAATAATAATAATAATAATAATAATAATAATAATAGTAATAGTAATAGTAATAGTAATAATAATAATAATAATAATAATAATAATAATAATAAGGGTATATAATATTATGTCATAATATATTTTACTTTGTCCAATTGGCTTAGCTGAAACCCAAACAGCCAAATCTATACCTTATAACCTTTACTGTTAATTAATAGCCGTTCTTTTTCTATTCGGGTTAATTCTGTATAAACATTCTATACATCCATTACGAATTCACTTTTGTTATATAGGAGTGTCTTGATTCCTCCAAACTATATCAGGAAACAGGACCAGAAGGGCAACAATAATAGTGTTTTGTGGCTTGGAATAGTTAGGAGGATTCAGTTGCTCCAGATTTTACCAACACAGAATTTTCCTCTTAATTAAATTATATCAGCCACGATTCCTCCATTCTGTATTGGTTCTCACATCATCTTGACTCGATATTATTATTTCCTCTACTCACGAATTTCATCCTTCCTTCCTTCCTAACACTATGAATTCCTCGCACCGACACACACATTGTAGTTTATTTATCTCTACTGCTATTTATTCCTCATTGTCCTTCCTCACTTTACACCAACCTTTTACAATCATAAAATATATAGTGTGGGAATCACAACTCCATTATTCAATGTCCTTGCACTCTCTCTACATAATTACTTCATTATTCTGTTCTTATGGTTCACTATCTCTTCAGAAGAACATGTACAGTATATACTTCACAAAGTACTTACATTAATCACCATTTCACATCGCTGGGGCTTACCAACCATCTTGGCTCTCAATTTAGTACCGGCTGTCATCTCGTATATATTCCCACACTCAGCCTCTGTATAAACAAGTCATATATCAGGATATATGTACACACTATTAGATCAGCCTGTGTATAAACAAGTCCTATATCAGGATACATGTACACACTATTACATCAGTCTCTGTATAAACAAGTCATATATCAGGATACATGTACACACTATTAGATCAGCCTGTGTATAAACAAGTCATATATCAGGATACATGTACACACTATTAGAGGATAATGGTAAGCTCATATCCTGCCACCTTGTTCAGATCCAGTTTGTAGAATCTGAAAGATGCTGAGCTAAGTAAGGTCTACAGCCATCCATACCACCTCACTCTTAAACAGTCTCTCCTCATATGAGACATAAATTAAACTTCTATCTACAAAGTATGATCACAGATATACATAATACTAGTTAGGTTGTTGATATATATAGATTGTATTGCATAGAGAGAGATACATGTACTGAAGTAAATAGGGATTGTAGGATAATGTCTGATGAGAAATTAATACAAAGTAGTTCCCCTAATCCACATGTCATGTGAAGGTGGCCGAGTGGTTAGTGTTCTGGACTCATAACCTAAAGGTCGGGAGATCGATTCTTTCAAGTGAGGGCCTGAAAGTAATTTATCTTCTGATTTATGTTTCAGACATTAACTATAAGACCACCAAACGTCGTAAAACACCCTCACTGGTACCATAACAGTTGCAGTATTTAGGAATAACCCTCACTTCCCTTCCTCTGTGGCTGGGTACCAGTTCGGAAGTCGTGACGTGTGTGCGTGAGTAGCAGTTGACCTGGGCCACGGTAATGGGCTTGATGAAGCATATGTCCAGTGTCGGAACATAAAAGAAAACTTATCTAGTAATAGTGTCACAAGGAAACTATATCTATTTTTTTATATTGTTTTGAATTGTAATATTTTTGTATATTTTGATTTTTGAATTAAGGATGTTGGACTTGCAAGTCTCATACCCGCCTCAGGGGTATTAACGTAATTAAAAAAATAAAACCAAGTTGGTCAAACATCCCTTGTATCTATAATAGTAGAAAACAGACGAGCTTCTGTAACTTTCTCATTTAGACTTGTCTTAATTGTATCACAGTTCTCTAAGTAAAGGAATAAAGTTCAAATCAATATTAAGACTTATAGTTCCAAGAGTTTGAACTTTTAGGTTGGTATTATTAAACTTCTTTTTCGACGAAAATTATGTTCTTTATTGCTAAATTCGCAGTGTAAAATAATCGGAACTAAACTTAGCGACAAAGACAAGTTTTCCTCAAAGATGTTGTTTAGAAATACCTCCCTTACAGTCGTGGACATAAGTTTCAATACACATAATAAGAGAGAGAGAGAGAGAGAGAGAAAGTTTCAAATACGAGTGGGGTATTATGTACTGTAAATAAAACTATGGTAACTCCTGGCCTGGGGATTGGAAGGTATTATTTCCTCCCTAGATGTCCTACAAAACAGATGCCAGAGCCACAAGGAGGAGTAGAGATAGACAACAAATTATTTACTTACTACCACCTTTACGGTTGACAATAATAGGTTTGATGTTTTTGGGTTCACAAGGAGGAGTAGAGATAGACAACAAATTATTGACTTACTACCACCTTTACGGTTGACAATAATAGGTTTGATGTTTTTGGGTTCACAAGGAGGAGTAGAGATAGACAACAAATTATTTACTTACTACCAACTTTACGGTTGACAATAATAGGTTTGATGTTTTTGGGTTCACAAGGAGTGGTTATATTTTCCACTGAGCCATCTGTCTGTACCACTCGCCTTGGACCACACTGCTGTATTTCCTTAGCCAGCTCAGACAACTCGCCAAATGGCTGAAAGTGGAAAAACAAGTCTTAAGCATTACATAATACTTTATAGATTATACGGTAGTTAATATTTTTAATATGACGAAGTATGAGCACATGTGGCGAAACTCTTAAATCTAACCCTGATTCAGGTATTAGACAGTCCTTTGTAAAGTTTATGAGCCTCATTGATATTAGTATGGTTGTGAACATATGTAAGAAGATTAAGATGCATATAAAGAGGTCAGCTATAGATAAAATGTATATAGACAAGAAGTCCTGCTAATTAATAGTCAGAATACAAAGATGAATCACGTAGACAAGTATATGCCACTGTTTCTTTAGGTAACAAGACAGTAAAATGTGACCTCATTGAATCGCATTTCATTATATGAAATCTTTTTATTCATTACAAATAACAGAACATATAATAAAGGGTTTTGTATTGTTGTACTGCTGTTGCACTTGCGTAAACAATGTTATCTATTTTTACTGACAGGATTACTGGTTCCTAAACAAGTAGAGTGATAATCTTACCTTAACCTTCTTCTTCTGGACCGTTCGTCTAATATTTCTGTTGGGTTTGGTAGTGTTGGCATCGTGAAGCATCATGAGCACCACCACCACCACAACCACCAGTACCAACACACACTTGTCAACCTTCATGGTGACGTGTACACACTCTAGGTAAACAAACCCTGGATTGTGTCGTATGGAGGAAGCACTGTCAAAAATGGTGACAATATAATGACTCACACAAGAACCTATTCATTATAACCTTATTAACACTAATACCATGACCATTATAATGAGTCACACAAGAAACTATTCATTATAACATTATTAACACTAATATTATGATTCATTATAATATTATTAACACTAATACCATGATTCATTATAACCTTATTAACACTAATACCATGATTCATTATAACATTATTAACACTAATACCATGATTCATTATAACATTATTAACACTAATACCATGATTCATTATAACCTTATTAACACTAATACCATGATTCATTATAAAATTATTAACACTAATACCATGATTCATTATAACCTTATTAACACTAATACCATGATTCATTATAACCTTATTAACACTAATACCATGATTCATTATAACATTATTAACACTAATACCATGACCATTATAATGAGTCACACAAGAAGCTATTCATTACAACATTATTAACACTAATACCATCATTATTAACACTAATACCATGATTCATTACAACATTATTAACACTAATACCATGATTCATTATAACATTATTAACACTAATACCATGACCATTAGATTGGTTACTGTTTGAAAGTCCTTTGTTCTGTAGGATAACTTATGGATAATATATCATGAACTATGAGTTGAGTTTATAGCTCGCCTGCACTCCACTCCAGTCTCTCAGACAAATTACTATCATCTCCAATCTCTAAGGTCTCTTATTTTTCACTCCCAGTATCCCAAGTAAACCTATTTTTAGCTTATTGTTTTCAACCGTTTAGCCTTGTATAGAAGTAAATAATTAGTAATGCATCGTAAAACATCATCTATAATAATAATAATAATAATAATAATAATAATAATAATAATAATAATAATAATAATAATAATAATAATAATAATAACAATAATAATAATAATAACAATAATAATAACAATAATAATAATAATAATAACAATAATAATAATAATAATAATAATAATAATAATAATAATAATAATAATAACAATAATAATAATAATAATAATAATAATAATAATAATAATGTATGTACAGTCATGGGTGATAGTGGTGGATCAGGGTCCAAGGAGTGTTGGAGAGAAACTGAACAGAGTTAGAAAAAGTGAGTTATCTAAATCTCTCTCAACGTTGAGAATGGTTTGGAAAACTCCCTTGTTTGAATTGTGTTGAGTTGCTCCCCATCACTCCTTGGTCTCTGGTCCACCACTATCAACCATCACTGTACATACATTATTATTATTATTATTATTATTATTAGTATTATTATTATTATTATTATAGATGATGTTTTACGATGCATTCCTAATTATTTACTTCTATACAAGGCTAAACGGTTGACTTTACTTTGTGATGAATTTATGACATTTATTAAGATTTTGAATGAACATACATGAAATGTTAGAAATAAAAAAACGCCAAACATGACATAAAAAATAAGAAAATAAGAAAGAGAGAGACGTTTTCTACAATAAGAAAACCAATAGTAACTCTGATGAATACAAATAATAATATAATGGCCAGGAATCAGAAAGACGACAGTAGTGTGGTCTTGTGTTATACGTGTATCGAAATATATAATTAGGAATGCACCGTAAACTATCAATAATAAAAATAATATAAATAGTAATAATATTCCACAATCTAGTGTAACCAAGATTGTGGATTAAACAACACATCCGTTATCAGGAATGCAAAGAAGAAATAAACTGGTAAGAATAATTGAAGGGAGTCATCAGGAATCAGTATGAGAAGTGAACAACATTAGTATACGAATAGAAAAGACAAGTAAGTGTACTGGTAAATAATAAACAAAATAATAACCAACATTAATGCCTTCACCAAGAACCAGAAGGAATGAGAATCAAAGAGAATTTTCAGACTAATATAGATTGTAAACCCAAAGAAATCAATGGATACAGTAACCAATAATCACAATATGAAATAGAATATGAAATAGAATACCGTCGAGTGAGGAGGGAGTTAGAAGCAGAAAATTTTAATATATAGTAAATCAGTCACAGATACACACCTCTTAGGGATTTTTTTTTTTTTTGGGGGGGGGGGGGGGGCAAAGTCACAAATACGTACCTCTTTGGAAGTTTTTTTTTTTTTTTTCAGGGGAAGTGGATGTTGAGAAGGTGTGTGTGGCTCCGACTGTTGATGTTGGAGGTTCTGACGAGTGTGTGGCCTCACCGGGGGTGGTATAACCATTTCTGTACACGTAACCTACTGTACTGTACATATGTTGGGAAATGGACAGTTGCCGGTGGTACTCTTTTTATTTGTGACCCTACTTTCGTCCATCACTTTCAAGTGTACAGTCTGGGGCATAAGTCTTGTCGCCTCACCTGCTTCACTGAGACAAGCAGTGTTCATGGACTCGAGAAATACACACGTTTTTCTACACCTAATAATCTCGAGTCTTTGAACATCGCGTGCCTCGGTGAAGCAAGTGAGGCGACATGACTTTTGCCGCCGACTGTACTTACAAAACATCTGCGTCGTGTCTTGAGCAACACTTGTAAAATGTAAGGCACCGAGAAGAGGCCTTGCTTCTTCATATCGACCTAAAATAATTATGTTTCCCTGAAATGTCATTTATTGAGTGAAATTTTGTTGATGTACAGTCGGCGGCAAATGAAGTCGCGAACCAAAGTTTGGCACCTCCCTTGGCTGATAGGAAGGTGAAGACAGTGTTAAATATAGGCTGAATGATCGGACAAACTCCATGTACAGTCACGAACCAAAGTTTGGCACCTCCCTTGGCTGATAGGAAGGTGAAGACAGTGTTAAATATAGGCTGAATGATCGGACAAACTAGTGTTTCCAGTTAGTAAAGAAACAGTGTAAGGTTCATTTTCACAAACAACAAACTACAGGTAATCGAAAATGAAGCTCACTCTGTCTCGTTACCTTTTGTTACCTTTTCTATGAGAAGTTGACGTCATATATACTCACAGCTGTTATTCTTT